>OY282643.1:105715976-106315976 GCA_958299015.1 Tetanocera ferruginea
CGTGTCATTGCTGAAATATGCCCTCAAATGCTTGAAAAGGTGGTCGAAAATTCGACCTCCAGAATGACCTTTGTGCAAAATAGTCGTGGTGGCCATATGCCCAAAATTATATTTAAATATTAAATGAAAAGAAATTATCTCTTTTTTTTACCATTTCATAATTTGGCATGTGTTTTATTGAAATTTCAAATCAGCAAGCTCTTAAAAAAACACCCTTTACAAATGTGTCCAGCTCCTTGCGTATGCTGATGATATCGATATTATCGGACGTACCAAAAGAGATGTAACTGCTTCCTTTGCCGCTACCGAAAAGGAATCAGCCAAAGAGGGTTTGACGGTGAACGAGGGTGAACTGAGGGTGAACGAGGGTGAACGAGAGGTGAACTGTAACTCCCATGTTACAGCAGACGTAAACTTTGAAGTTGCCAAGGAGTTTACATACTTTTCCACCGCAGTAAACAGCCATAATAATGTCAGCCTAGAGATAAAGCGAAGAACAACAATTGCTTATATGTGCTACTCCGGGCTTTGTGAGCAATTAGGAAAGTAGAGCCCTCTCTAGGTCGACAAAACTAACATTCTACAAGACACTCATCATACCTGAACTTCTTTATGGCGCCGAGGCACGGGTGGTATCGCAAACAGATGCAGCCACTCTTGGGGTGTTCGAGAGGAAAGTTCTTCGCAAAGTATTTGGTCCTGTTCGAGTTGACGACGACTATTGCATTCGAATGAACCACGAACTGTACGAGCTCTACGACGGCATTGACGTAGTCCAGGGTTGTCCCGACCACGGGTTGTTATGGCCACCTAAGAAAGTAAGTAAGTAAGTTTTCATCCTTACAAACTAGAAATATATACATATTTAATTTGTACCATTTCCTTACACATATTAGCAAGGTCTATCTTCAAGTTTTGGATCGTTATTGTTTTCATATCATTTTATCAAGGTGTTGATGCTTTTAACTGCTTTCGAGAAGCTCACTTTCGATTGTTGAATGTCTTGCTCGATAATGAACCCGTCGTTATCATTATCAGATTCTTCGAAATCATCGTTATCTTCCGTTATTTAACCCTTGTTTCAATTTTCAATGTCATCAATGCTGATGTCAATATTATCGGCCACCTTCGACATCAACACTATTTGATTCAATCAATTTAGACAACGGAATGTCATCTTCACTATCGTATTGATAGTTTTTTTTAATCTTATTCCACGCTTTATTTTGTTGAAAAGAAATTCGGGGTATACCAATAAACAAAATTAGAGCTCGCGCTTGTGTTGCCAAACAACCGCTTGGTTTCAAAAATTCGCACGCTCAGAAAAGGTAACTCAAAAGTTCACTTTTTAGAGCGGTACGTGGACGCTGAAATTCAGTTAACTTAAGCGAGCGTTTAACTTTTGCGTGAGTTAACTTTACAGCGATTCTATGAATATTCAAATATTTTTCACTTTCTAATAAAATAAGACCTCATTCGTATATCAATCTTGTTTTCAATATCTTTCTATGAATATGTCCATCACAAGCATGTTTATTTAAACAAGTCATATTCAGTAATTAATGCTTTTATTAAACACTTAAAAAAAATATTTGTTTGCATTAAGCTGTCGAATATCAGCACCCAGTTTTCTGCTTGTCTACTTCAAAATTTTTAAGCATGAACTCAAACATCGCGCATACATAGAAAGAATGAGTGTTTTACTTTATTTGCATGTATTTGTGGCCTTTGAAGAATGCAGCAAAACGGGGTTGAAATAATTTTTATTATTTTAACTACGGCCAATATTTTCTTATCATAACAAACGAAGTTTAGCTACCTAACTGGAAAATATATAAGTATATAATTTTTTTATGCAGGCCACTAACAGCGAGCTACTTGCAAGAGCAAGAAAGAGAAAAGGAAAATGTGTGAAAAATATTTTTAATACCTACCTATACTTTACCTGCGTAAAATATCTGAACTTAACTCTTTGTTGACCACTTAACAAAGCTGAACTTGGTCAGCAGTAAATTGATAATGAAATTGAATGGCATGGCAAATCCAGCGGATTATGTAGGTATGTATCTGTGTGCATGCAATGCAAGAGCGAGACAAATAAAACAACGTGCTGAAAATCGACGCGTGTTGTGTTAAAGTAATAAAATTTATTAATTAAGCCGCGTAGAAAGGCTGGTGTACAACACGTGGATTAATTAGGGCAACAATAATTAAGACAACCTTAAAATTGATTTTTAATTTTCTTTTTGTAAGGCATAACTTTAATTTTTCTAAACTGCGCTAACGACATCTATGCATACATATTTATATTTATTCAACATCGTACTTGTAATTATGTTACTACGTATCTACAACTAAAGGGTGATTTTTTAAGAGCTTGATAACTTTTTTTTTAAAAAAAACGCATAAAATTTGCAAAATCTCATCGGTTCTTTATTTGAAACGTTAGATTGGTCCATGACATTTACTTTTTGAAGATAATTTCATTTAAATGTTGACCGCGGCTGCGTCTTAGGTGGTCCATTCGGAAAGTCCAATTTTGGGCAACTTTTTCGAGCATTTCGGCCGGAATAGCCCGAATTTCTTCGGAAATGTTGTCTTCCAAAGCTGGAATAGTTGCTGGCTTATTTCTGTAGACTTTAGACTTGACGTAGCCCCACAAAAAATAGTCTAAAGGCGTCAAATCGCATGATCTTGGTGGCCAACTTACCGGTCCATTTCTTGAGATTAATTGTTCTCCGAAGTTTTCCCTCAAAATGGCCATAGAATCGCGAGCTGTGTGGCATGTAGCGCCATCTTGTTGAAACCACATGTCAACCAAGTTCAGTTCTTCCATTTTTGGCAACAAAAAGTTTGTTAGCATCGAACGATAGCGATCGCCATTCACCGTAACGTTGCGTCCAACAGCATCTTTGAAAAAATACGGTCCAATGATTCCACCAGCGTACAAACCACACCAAACAGTGCATTTTTCGGGATGCATGGCCACTTCTTGAACGGCTTCTGGTTGCTCTTCACTCCAAATGCGGCAATTTTGCTTATTTACGTAGCCATTCAACCAGAAATGAGCCTCATTGCTGAACAAAATTTGTCGATAAAAAAGCGGATTTTCTGCCAACTTTTCTAGGGCCCATTCACTGAAAATTCGACGTTGTGGCAGATCGTTCGGCTTCAGTTCTTGCACGAGCTGTATTTTATACGGTTTTACACCAAGATCAGCAACACTCTCAGAAACAGACGCAATATTCTCTTCTGTACGCACTGTACGCATTCGTTTGGTTGGTTTAATGTCCAATAAAGTAAACTGAGTGCGAAACTTGGTCACAATCGCATTAATTGTTTGCTCACTTGGTCGATTATGTAGACCATAAATCGGACGTAAAGCGCGAAACACATTTCGAACCGAACACTGATTTTGGTAATAAAATTCAATGATTTGCAAGCGTTGCTCGTTAGTAAGTCTATTCATGATGAAATGTCAAAGCATACTGAGCATCTTTCTCTTTGACACCATGTCTGAAATCCCACGTGATCTGTCAAATACTAATGCATGAAAATCATAACCTCAAAAAAATCACCCTTTATCTGTGTGCATGCAATGCAAGAGCGAGACAAATAAAACAACGTGCTGAAAATCGACGGGTGTTGTGTTAAAGTAATAAAATTTATTAATTAAGCCGCGTAGAAAGGCTGGTATACAACACGTGGATTAATTAGGGCAACAATAATTAAGACAACCTTAAAATTGATTTTTAATTTTCTTTTTGTAAGGCATAACTTTAATTTTTCTAAACTGCGCTAACGACATCTATGCATACATATTTATATTTATTCAACATATGTACTTGTAATTATGTTACTACGTATCTACAACTAGCTGTGGCAACAAATGTTTTACGCTGCACACAGATAGCTGTATGTTTTTGTGGATGTGTATGTGTGTGTGTGTGTGTGTTTGTCTTTATCAAAAAGCAGAATAAACACACTTTCATAGGCTACAGACAAAATCGACAATTTTTGCGATACTTTTACATGGCCAAGCATTCTCACAGATACGCAAGCCAAACGTGCTGTGATTTGTACGTGCGAAACAGCAAAAGAAACGAATACAAAATCCCAACAAAAAAAAAAACAAAAAGAAAAAAGAACACAAATGGCAGCAAAATATCAGTAAAACGACAGCGAAAACGTTAAAATTAATGTATTTCAGGGTCACTAGACGGCGACCACGACAAACGACAAATCTTGCTGCTTTTTGCATTTGCTAGATACTTTTCATTAATTTTTAACTTAGATTTTATGGTTATATTGTTTAGCTTCGTCACAACAACAACAACCAAGAAAGCAAGATTTTGGTAATAAAATTAGAAAAAGAAGATGAAAAAAATATATATAAAAAACAAATGCAGCTGATTTCTTTATCTGAAATCATTAAGAAATATGCTTGAATCTACGAGATATTTTCATTCACTTGCTTGACTGCAGTTTAAATTTTCTATTGAGCGAAACTCTCACGAACAGCGCAAGAGAGCAAAGCGTGCACGAATAAGTGTATGTAATGAAGAAGAGAACGCCTCGTTTATCGCAATTTTATTAGTAGAAATTGTGCCAGTCGTTGTCGGTGATGTCGTCGTACTAAGTAATGCAAAACGAATATACTAGATATGGCAGACCAAGGGAAGGCAACAGCCGTCGCGTCGTCCGATGATGGCGTCACTTAGTATTTGCGGCAAAATGTCAAGAAAAAGTAATTAGCTTAAATATTATTTCGTCTTGTTTATGAATGAAAGCCAACGAATCATACTTGTTTTTTTTTTTAAATTTAGCTGCCAAATCAGCAGATACTTTGTATCTGCCACCTTACACAGCTTTAGATACATATCATCCCATAAGATACATACAAAGACTGAGTAACATCTTTCAAATCAAATCATCAAATCAACTTTTTATTCCACTTAGCCCTTGAATTTGTTGTTATCTACGTAGATACGTTTGTATCTAGATATGTATGTATGTATAGGCACACATGTGTTTGCATGTGCTATCTATAAAATACCAATTTAATGATATAACAAAATGGCTTTGTTTCACAGTTTATAAAAAAAGTATCGCAATCTTTTACATGTCGTTCTTCTTTGTGTTTTTCTTTTATTAATTTTTTTTTTTTTTTTTTGCATTGACAGCCTTCAGTCGTTTGTGGCCATGAATGTCTTACATTGTTGACTAAATTTACTTTTGCTCTTGCAAATTTATTTACAACTATTTTTCTTCTTTCGGGAATTGATCAGAAGCTGCTAGACATGGTGAAGACACTTATTTTGAACTAGTTTCATAAATATTATCATAGTTTACTAAATAATTTAAAATATAATCAGTTCACAACATGTTACACTTTCTTAATTAGTAGTTTTAAAGGGTTAGTTGGGGTTCAAGGCTCAAAACAAGCCTTGAATATTTGTGATCCCAGTCCGGCACCTTTCTTTGCTAGTCCGTCTGCCATCTTGTTTCCGTCAATGCTCTGGTGGCTTCGAACCCAAAAGATAAAGACTCTCTATGTCCCGGTTTAAACTTGTCAAGAATTGACGGTCAATTCTTTGCTATTCCCTTTTGAACTTGCCCTCACGTTGATGTCTGCTTCTCTCATCCATAAATGCAAAAATTTACTGTCAACTTTTGACATGTATAAACCGGGACTATGAAGTGTTCAATGCATCTAGTGCGTCTTTGCTTCCTAGAACCTTTCTGGTCTTGACAGCATCGGAGCACATGTATTTGATTGCCGTTTGGATTTCAACAACAATTTTAATTAAACAGTGATAAGTGTTTGTACTAAATGCTATCGCTGCGGCCTTCCTGGTGGCAAAAAACCTCTGCCTGGAAGACACTACAGCGGTCCGGTAATTTGTATGCCGGCACTGCGCAATGCACAGCCGCTCCTACACCCGTACTTATTTTGGAGTCATTTGTTAATATGTTGACAGCCCGTTGGCCCTGTTTGATACCTATGCACCAGTCGTTTGGTCCTAGAATTGTAGTTATTTTGAGTTCGAGAGTTTTACTAGGGATCGTATTGTCTGTGCTACTAAATGCATCTTTGCCAATTCTAAAGTGTCCAAAACTTTATTTGCGGAAGTTGCCAGGTATTAGTTTTGCTCTTATGTTGAGAGGGTCCAAACATAGAATGGTTTGAAGAGCTTTCATTGGAATTGACTTCAGCGCACCCGTTATCAGTCAGCGCAGTTCGTCGCTGGGTTTTTTTTTCCAAGTGTTCGAGGTATGTTGACTTATCCCCCGCCGGTTACCACCGGTCACCGATGATGCCGTAGAGTAGAGGACTTGGGACTTGGGTGAGTCCCCCTACCCACTTCTCTTACCATGTTTGTAAAGCCCCACTCACATTGAACCCTTGTACAATTTAGTAGGTTGTCTATGCAGAGGTCGATTTATGGTGGTGTGTCTATTAAAGATGGGTGTAGTTGATACATTGTTGAATGCACCTGAGATGTCTAGAAAAGCCCCTAGTTCGAATTCTTTGTGGTGCAGTGCTTTCTCTACATGAACTACTAGGTTGTGTAGTGCTGCCTCGACCGATTTTTTTTTTGTATGGGAGTCTTTTTCATAAATTTTTCGAAGCACATGCAACGTTATTTCCACTATTAAGAGTACACCTACAGCTTTAAATATTCATCGTACAAAGATAAAATATATGGATTTTGTCACTTCTTTAATAAAGTCTCAAAATAGAAAAATCTAAAAAGAAAAAATTCCCATACACTAAAAAATTTGTATAGAATTTTGACACCGATCGGTGTTCCAAGGAGTCCCGAACCGTTCGGTGTTAAAAGCACCATGTCAAAGTGCTAGAATTTAATATCCGAAAGAAGACTTTTTCACACCGATCGGTGTTAATAAGTAAATATCCGATAGGATGTTTGAATACTTACCACCGAATTAATAATTTTTGACAAAATTCAAAATAACACTAAAATGCCAAACTCAACGGCCTGCTATAGTTATGCTTTTTTAAAAAGTATATTCTTCCCTTTTACCCACTGCTTTTTTAAGATCTTAAAAATGCGAAAAAAAATCAAGTGTCATACCAACTTTAGCAATATGTTATAAAACTTAAATTAATTAATACTAAAACTTTGCCTTATGGGGTCCTTTGAGTCGCGGTGCCCAAGACAATCTAGTTCCATACACGCGGTAGTTATGCCACTTAATTTAGCCGTCCTTTTTGGTGGTATGGAAATCAACTTGTGGCAGGTTTCCATCAGTATTTCATACTAGTTTTTTGTACAGTTTTAAAACTTAAATTAATTAATACTAAAACTTTCCCTTATGGGGTCCTTTGAGTCACGGTGCCCAGGACAATCTAGTTCCATACACGCGGTAGTTATGCTACTAAATTTAGCCATCCTTTTTGGTGGTATAGAAATCAACTTGTAGCAGTTTTTTGTACAAATTCTCATAAATTTACCCAATTGAAGCGTTTGCTAATTCGTGTTTTTAATCCGCCCCAACAGTAAATCTTCAATCGGATAAAGGTCTGGAGATTGACTTGGCAAGCTTGGAAAGTGCATTTTTTCACTTTCAAACCAGTTTTTAACAAGTTTGGAGGTGTGTTTTGCATCGTTATCCTGCTGAAGCCTCCAAACGAGCGCACATTTTTTGCCCAGCATAGGTTAAGATGGTGTTCTCCAATATTTCTTAATATTCGAATCGAGTCATGGTGTAGGTAATTCGATATATTGGACCCTTTATTTTATTGCCACTTCCATGCTTAACTTTTTATTTTTTTAAAGCGAATATGAAGTTCTATCTAAGAATATAGTACCTTTGAGATGAACATTTCTTGCTAAATCGTCTCGTTGGAGAACAAAGTTATTTTAGTTTCATCGCTTCATAAAATCTTACGCCACTTTTTTACTCTTTCAGAAGCTGACCAATTTGAATGAATTTTTTCAAAACTGAACCTCATCGCAATTTATTTTTGTCAAATTAAAATAACTTTTCCTGCAATTCTTCCAGAACAATTGGCTCTTTACTGTATCTTACTTACAGTTCTTGCATACTCTACATTATCTATATCTGCTGTAATAACTCCGGTTGAACAAAATGAGTCCTTTTTGGATAAGCCGATGAAGCGGTTATCAGTTACGGAAATTTTTGATGGCCTGCCCCGAGCTTACTTTTTAGGTTTTGATTTTAGGACATTACAAATAAAAAGAAGGGATGATATGATGGGTCCAGAGTTCCTTCTACGATCTATCATAACGTGTCTTCCATTGTGTCATACTTCTCTCTCGAGCCAGGTTTTTACGACAGAATGCGTTTTCGCCGTGAGCTCCTGATTTATATAAACATACTCTAGGTATTGTTTCAAACATAGTCGAGAGTCGATCAGCACACCGAGGTAATTAATAAATGTCTTTGAGTGTACCTCCGTTCCGCGCACGTGCATAACTGCTATTTAGGACTTTTAACGGCTACTGATAAGCATCGCTTCCATCTTGTGTTCGGCTAAACTAAGCTCAGATGACTTAAGTCAGTCGTAGATAGTTTTAATAGCAACACTACTAAGAGCCTCCACTTCTTCTAGATTTTTAGCTGTTAACACAACCGCTAAATCGTCCGAGAATCCGACGATCTTCACACCTGTAGGTACCTAGAGCCTTAGAACACCATCATACATAACATTTTACAGAAAAGGCCCTAGTACTAACCCCTGTGGAACGCCACCAGAGATTTGTGTGTCATTGCGTCGCAATCGATCGAATATTAGCTTGGTACTCTAAATTCTCTAAGACCTTTTAAAGTCTTGGTTCAGTTAGCTGAGTGGAACGCATTGCGTACATCAAGAGTTGCTACAAGGCAATATTGTTCGGCACCCTTCCTCCATGGAGTGCCTGCGATAGCTTAATGTGCTGTAGTGGTGACAAGGTTTATGGCATCTATCGTTGAGTGCAGTTTCCGAAACCTAAACTGGCCATTAAATAGTCCTCCCGCTATTTGGATCGCCTCAAAAATTTGGTTGCACAACACTCGCTCAAAGATTTTACCTAATGTGGCAAGCAGACAAATTGTTCTATAGCTTGAGAGATCTTCCGTGCAGGTCCTACTTTTGGTTTGAGCACTGGTCTCTGGGGTTTTCACTGAGCTGGAAGTATTCCCTCCCTTATGTGGACGTTGTAGAGCTGGGCAAGTGCTTGCGGTTGGTCCTGGATGGTTTGGAATACCATCTGGCTCTAGTGCCTCTTCGTTCTTATAAATGTTGACAATCGTTACCACCTCATCTATGCTTACTTGCAGTAATTGATGAAGATCTTCGTTTGCTTGGTGGAGCGAAATCGCTGTTGTTTTTTTTTTTAGTTTTGAACCAAGGATTTCAGGTGTGGTGATTCATGTGGTGGTTCGGAAATGGGGATATACACAGAGGGAAAAACCTATGGACTCAATACATAAATTTATGTACTCATCGCATAGTTTTCTGCACACAAAAATTTTACATTTTTCATGTATTGAGTACATGTTGAAATCTTTATTGACTACATATTGCTTTCAAGCGATTATGTAGTCAATAAAGAATTTTATGTACTCAACACAAACTGTTACAAATAATTTTATGTAATGAGTAAAGATCTTATGTACGTATTACATAAATTATTGACTCAGTACATACATAATTTACTCATTACATATTTGGAGTACATAATTTTATGCAATGAGTACATACATTATTTACTCATTACATATTTTAAATGCATAATTTTATGTAATGAGTACATACATAATTTACTCATTACATATTTTTAGTGCATACATTTATATAATGAGTACATACATCATTTACTCATTACATATGTTAAAAACATAATTTTATCCAATGAGTACATGCATAATGTATTCATTATATATTTTTTGTTCATAATTCCATGTATTGAATATATACACAATTCATGCCTGTGCCTAAAGCACCCTCTCAACAAATGCAATAAATAATTTTATAAAGAAATGACTAGATTTCACAAAATAATTGGCAATTAGTTATAGAAACCCAGCCATTTAATTCTTATCCAATCATCGCTTTTGTTCTAGAGTACAGTGGATGAACTCATTCCCGCTCTGATTTTCTAGAGGCTTTAGAGGTGTTGCTTATTTGAAAATCAAGAAACGAATGACATAAAACAGCAAAATCGTGTTCCGATGTGCAAGAGATACGTGTACTGAGTCCATATGTTATGTACTGAATAAATGTGTCACTTCAATCGTATAAGGGGGACGTGTACTGAGTCTATATTTTATGTATTGAGTAAAGTTTTTGTAAAAAATTACATAACACGTTGATTGAGTACACGTTGCTTGTATCTATTGAAGTCTGCTATGTACTCAACACATAACATGATGTATTGAATACATTTTTTATTCATTTTAAAAAGTGAATAAATTTATATGTAGTCAGTACACGCTCCCTTTACTCAGTAAATACTGCTCTTGTTGCGTTCTCATACAAGTTGAAGTGCATAGATTTTACATAGCTGTCTCTGTACTGACTACATAACTTTTTCCCTTAGTGTAGATATAAACAAAAAAAAAAAAATAAATTGGCCATTTCAGCCCTTGAAAAGACTTTGACCGAGCTTCTTATGATCAATTGTGTTGTGTGTGTTATTATTAAATGTTTGACTCCGAACGGCTAAAGTTCATGTTCTCAAGAAGCTTTACATGGCATTATTTACTCTCTGAGGTTTGCCATTGTCTGCAGAGAGGTGGTGATCGATCAGAAAAATTTTTTATTGAAAAAAACTTTTCGCCGCGGCTGGGGATTGAACCCGGGCTCCGAGCATGCTAAGCCAAACACTTAACCTGCATGCCACGGTCACCACGGGGATATAGATAAGTATGAGATAAAAGGAAATCAAGTGAAATTAGTGTACAATGTTATATGTGCGGCGGAGAGCTATACCAACATGCAAATTTGAATCTTAGGCAAGTGTTATGGCTTTACCTCAGTTAATTCGAGTTAATAGCAATTCATTGCTTGACCGGTATTCGAACCCGGAACCTCTGGACTGGCAGTCATGCACGCTAACCACTCGACTACGAGGCCGCAAAGCGGAAAGAGAGCTACCAAGCAGGAGTGAGTTCATAGCTTTTTTGTTAATAGCTTGTAGGCGGTTCTCCATGGACTTACTGCTGCCTCATCATTAAAATGCAGGAAGCACTCGCGCTTGCTCTATTAATAACTTTTTCAAACCTTTTAAGTGAAGAGCTTCGAATCTGTCGGTACCTCTTGAGTGGCAATATCTTATTCTAGCGTGAATGCGTTCTTCTGTGATTTTTCTGGAGACCACCAGTACACTGAACTGCTGGTGTTGTTTGCTTGGTCTTCTAAGGAGCATGAACGCGTCGCTCTCCTGAATTGGTCAATGGCTTGCTTAGCCATAGCGGTTGCTGTGCCGGTGAGGTGTATGTCGGCCATCATAATACTGAAGATGTCTTTGTCTAGCAAATCTGTTTTATAAGCATATTTGTTTTCGCTACTATTCCTTCTATACCTGTATACCTATCATGTATCAAATAACATGGTGGTCACAGTGCATATAGATATCTTATTCCATCCATCCAGTCTGAATACTGAATCACTACTAGTGAATACCATCCACCCAGTCTGAATACTGAATCACTACTAGTAAATTCAGATCAATAAAGGAGCTAAATGTGTGCTGCAATCCGGTATTGAGCAGCACCACGTCAAGTGATGTGATCGCCTTGAGAAGTAGGAAACCCCTTTGGCTAGTACTTCGGCTCCATTCTACCGTCCAAGCTTTAAAGTCGCCTGCTATTAGAACTGGTTTAGTCCCTCGTACGTCTTCAACTATTGCGTCTATGGTCTCCCCAACCACTTCAAAGGACAAACTTGGGACTAGGTAGCAGCTCACAACCTGAAACGCTCTACCGTGACGCGAACAAAACCGTTTAATAAACAAACAGGTATGTGTCCAATAGATTTGTCAAATAAGCAGTTTTAAATTTTATTTTCTATCGAGCTGTGAAGTGATATAATTTTTTGTGCACATAGCTTTGGATTCATAAAAAAAATTCTTAAGAAATTTTATAGAATTATTCTTAGTCTCAGTACAAATAAGTGTGCCAAAATGAGCTTCTTCGCTTAGGTCTAGAATTGATTACCTACATCAGTCCCACAGTGTTCCCTCCTCCTTCCCCCGGAGAGTTAAATTGGCCACAGAGATCTTACGATTTGGTGTCAGTGAATTTTGTGGGTTTTTGGGTCTTGTGAACACCAATGATGTTCCAGTTCTCAAACCGTATTTTAAATTATTATCGTAATTCAAAATTAGTCTAAGTAAATGTTTGATTAAATAAAAATATTTTTGCTGATAACATGAAATTAAAAGCATTCAAAAACTTTTCACTTTTCTAAATAATTTGCTACTCATTTAAGCAAAGCATACTCTCTGCTGCTGCTCATTCTCTTCTTACGCTCTAGTGGAAGGTCTAAAGAAAATCCTCTCTAATATACACAAAAAGTCGCTACATTTTCTCGCTCTCAACTTCGCATACTTCACAACAACCGATTTTGTAATGCTTAAAATTTAAGTATTGTTTATTTTTGTGTTTTTTTTTTTATAATTTTATTATAATATCTTCGGAAGACTAACGACGCTGACGACAACGACAACGACGACGACTCTTTCGTTGAAATTTATTTTCTTCCCTGCTGTTGTTGCTGCTGTTCTACAACAATAATAACAACAACAAAAACATCAGCAAAAGTCAACAAACCAGCGTCGCAAGCGCTCAACATGCTCGATGTCAACGTCTCATTAAAAAGCGTTGCCTGCCTTTGCGGCCCAGCCCGTTAAAGGCCCTAAAAGCCTGCCTGCCTGCCTGCCTGACTGCCTGTTTACCGCATAAATGTCTGCTCAGCGCAATTTTTTGTTGTTGTTGTCAATTTTACTACCAACTATTCAATTGAATTAAAAATTAATTTAAATATATGTATCTGAAGCACGATTAACATCTGGGCGATGCATATTTGCAAAGATAACGGTTATAAACTGTGTTTATTTGCAAAGATAACTGTTATAAACTGCGTTAAAAAACAGCTGCTTGTCTTGCTTAACAGCTGGTAGATGCTGAATCCACTTGAAGTTTTGAAAATTTCATGAGCGCTACGTGAGCTTGACTAGACGTCTTTTAAGAAAACTTTAAAAAATATTTTAGAATTTCTGCCCAAACCACACTTAACTCTTGTTAGAAAAACAAACAAAAATTTGTAACTTAGGTGTTTTATTTAAGCAGCCTTTTACGCGATTGATGCGCCGCTTAGCTGACGACATTGAAAGCTTTTTAATGCTGGTTAAGCAGATGCAGAACTTAAGCCGCCGAATACTTAAGCAACAAAAGCTCTGACATTTTTACAATAATTAGCAGTTAAACTAAAAAACAAAAACTTGAATTTTTGCAAAAACAAGAAATCAAAACATGTTGGTTGGTTTAATATGCAAAATTAATTAAATTTGTATCTATGCGATACAATGGCAACAACACAGCAATTTGTAGGCTAAATACAAAGTGAAATCTCAGCAGTTAGCGTTCAAAACATAAAGAGAAACAAAAAACAACAACAAACAAAGCAAAGAAAAAAAAAAATAACAATAACGGCAACAACTGCAAGAAAACTATTTATGTTCGTATGTCGTTCGGAGTACTCTAAGAAATCTAAGTAAAACAACGAAAAGAGCCACAAAAAGAAGATATAAAATAAATTTAAAAAAAATAAAAAAAAACAAAAATTAAGAAGCAGCAACAACTAAGACGTCTTCTACGACGATGACGACGACGACGACGACTCAGAAGATGTTTGAATAAATATTTTAACTCGCATGAAACTAAAAACGACCAAAAACTACAAATGCACAAAAATTACAAGATGACGATAAAAAGATATAAAATAAAAAAAAATAAAATTGAAATTGTTGCTGGAACCAAGTGAACCAACTCGGTGCTCAGTGCGCTCAGTGCTTAGAGCAAGTTCGTATATATATATGTAGCTCAATGTTTGTGTGTGTGTTCAACGCCAAACATGCCAGCAGATACACAGAAACGTGTACGTACAGATACGTACGTATTCTACGGATAGATGCACGTACAAACAGCGACAGATACAACTATACAGTCATGATATACAAAATAATACAGGGACCGCATTACAGCAACAGCAACAACAACAACAAAAACAGCCAGCAAAAAAACAAAAACAAAAATAATAAAAAAAAAACATTGAAAATGAGCAGCAAAACGGGGCAAAATAAACTGAACTGAAATGAAAACGTTAATCAGCAGGCGGCGGGCAGGGAGGCAGCAGCAACAAAAACAACTGGTTCGCATGTTGCTGTCCGCGTCTGTCCATTGCCTGTCCGTAGAAATGAGGAAACGCAGACACTTAGCAGCAATCAAATCGACGACGACGACAACGAATGCGAAGACTAAATATCGCCAAAAGCAGCAACAGCAGCAGCAACACCAACTTGACGCCAGCAACAACATTCAACAACAACAACACATAACAAAAACAACGCATAATTGTTCAGCTAATGCGCCAAAGTTGGGGATTTCATGGCACACTTCATGGGATTTGGGCATTTTAGGCAACAGTCAAACAAATAAACAGTTATGGCAACAGACAGCCGGAAGGACTGGCAGCCAAAGACGCTGACTACTGCTGCCAGCTACTTAGATGACAATTCAAGCTACTTCTCAACCAACTCGCCATACCAGCCCCTGCATGTCTGTCTATCTGTCTGTGTCCATCATCGCATCACACCATCTAACTAGTATATGTTCATCATCCGTCCACTTGTCTGTCCGTGCGCAGTCTAGCTGTACTGCCGCTGCTGCCGCTGCTGCTGCTGCTCATAATCATAAAAATTGCATATAAATACAACGCATTCGCTGACTACTAAACAGCTAAACTCGACATAAGTACAAATATCTGTATCGCTGCGTTTGCTTGTAACGCTAACTTTACGCTGTATCTACGCTGTGCAGATACAATCGTATCTGTATCGGCACTCGCTCATACTGTCAGCGTATAAATTATAAAAGTAATAAACAGATTTTTGCTCATTTGTACGGCGTTTTATTGTGTTATTTTTTTTATGTTTTTGTTTTTTGTTGCTTGTTACTCGTTCGCATTTTGCAACTCTTCAGGCTCTTAATTCTTGGGCTTGTTTCGAAATATTTATACGCACATAAAGCTGAATGTTAAGAGGTTACGTTCTTGTGGTTTGTTTATGATTTTGTTAAACTACGTTTATTAAGTTTAGCTGTTATTGTTTTCGAATCTTCAAGAAGAATATTTTCGAATATCACTTTACTTTTGGCACATAACATATGCATGTATTTTTAAAATTTTTTGTTTTCGGAAAAAAAAAATAAATTAATTTTGAGTCATTACTACGACAACAACACGTGCTGTGCTGCTAGAAAGTTAAATGCGTCAAATTTTTTTTTTTTATGTGTTAAAACACGCAATATTTAGTATTGATTTTTAACTTAATTTGTTTACTTGAACACTAACAACCAAATGCGTTCTTACAGCATTTATCAATAACAAAATATAATAATTGGCGATGCTATTAAAAAACGCAGAATCTCTGACTAGTAAACAAGGCAAAAAAACAACAATAATAAAAGATGTTATATAATATCTGTGTCGACAAAGAAGATCAGCTAAACTCATTTTAAATATTTCACGAGAGCATTTAAATAATTAAAATTGTTTCTTAATATAAGGGCACCCTGACTTTTTCTGTTTAGATTTGATGGCCTCAAATATTTAATTTTCAAGTTACAACCATAAAAATGTGCGTACTAGTGTTTTTAGTTGCGAAAAATTGCAATGAAAGTAAGTACCTCAGTTTGTCCTGACTCGACTTTAGCGGTTATTTCTTGTCGACACAGATATAATGATTTTCCACACAAAAAATCCTATAAATCCTTTAAAATTGCTTTGTATATCACCCTTTAGGTATTTTTGCCAAAACGAACTAGTTTATTTAAATTTTTGAGAGCTTTTATTGACTTGTACTATGAATAGGTAAATAAGGTACAAAGGTGTTATACAAATTTTGGTAATGTGAATCATGGTACCATTTCCTCTTTACGTCTAAAACCCCGATGAAAATTGCCTCATTTTATAAAAAGGAAAATTGGAATGCGTTCGGGCTGGATATAACTTTGCTTGGACCATAAAGACACAATTTATTGTTTAACCCCCTCCCCCCCCCTATTTTATTTACCCAGTAATTGCAAGTGAGAATACATATTCAGCACTATTATGAATAATTTTCCACTCGCTATTGGAAAAATGGAGTTTAAATTTAGATAGTTTTCAATTTTTAGTTTTAAAGATAAGCAGCTGATAAAGGAATTACATTTTTTTATAGCACTCAGATACAGGAGCGTAGCAAGGGGGGCAGGGGTGGTCGGTCCGCCCCGGGTGCACGCCAAAATGGGGTGCAAAATTTGGCAAGAACTTTTTACCAAATAATCATAACATACCTTTATGAACGACAGATTGAATTTCAATATTCAAGGACGAATCGCTGGAGAAATGCATTCGTACAAATCCGTTGACACCGTAACCGACCAACTATAAAGCGACCAACTATCTGACGGAACTTTTGAACTCGCTTTGAACAGCTTAAAGTGATATCGATCATAATCATGTTGCGGAATCTAAATTATACGAAATTGTGCATTGGTACGCGGTTGTCCGTTAAGATAATCATGAACAATGTGATTCAAGCGACGAAAATTCAAAGAAGAGGAGGAAGTCCTTATCTCTCAAATTCCAATTGATCTTCCTTTCCAACTCAATCGTATTCAGTTCTGAGTTCTATTGGCTTTCGCGATGAAAATCAATAAACCGCAAGGCCAATCGTTGAAAGTTTGTAGGATTAATATCGAATTTTCTTGTTTTTTGCACGGCCTGTTCGTGTGTTGGATAAACCGTCTTCATTGTTTGTTTTTGCTCCGGAAAACAAATCGAAAAATGTTGTTTATCATTTCGCTCTCTACTGATTTCGATTCCATTTGAACTTCACAAAAGCATTTGAAGGATTTTCATGTTCCTCTAGTTTTTTTGCTGGCATTTAGGGACATTTTTATTGGTTCATGTATCTTGTACACATAAGTTAGGCACTTTAAACACTATGTTTATGAAATATTCATGTTCTCATGTTTTTTCTTTTGTGTATTTTAATTTTGATATCGTAGATACTCATGTGACTTATGCAATTGCAATTGTGAATAAACCAAATATTTGGTCTGTTCGAGTACTGATAATTTTCACAAATTACCAGCTTTTGGCGTTCGCGTACGCAAAAAACTTGCAGAATGAGAGAAATTGAGAGCGCAAAGTGACAGTTGACTCGGAGGGGAAGTTGCAAATTCCTGCTGGAAAAATTTTTACTGTCGAGAATTTGCAAGCTAGAAAACAGCTGATTTCAAACAGTTGCAAATTGAGATTTCACTTGTTAAATCTAATCGCTTTCAACCTTGTGAAATGTTCCAGGAGAACCCTTTATATCCTATTTGCGTTTGCTTGCCATTCCACTTTAAATGTAAGCAAGACGTTAGTCAGCTGTTATCGTGGTTTGCAAGTTTTTGCAAATTTTGCGTTCGCGTACTTTTTATGATATTTTTCTATTTGAGAGAGAATTGCGTGTTACTCTCTTACAAGTTGCTGTTGGATATTTTTCACTGGATAAGTACTCGAACAGACCAATTATCAATATTATGCAAACATTCATAATTATTGAGTATGTACTTTGAAAAAATCAAATTAGAACAGCTGACTTTGACATCTACGAATAACCTTTTGCTCCAAAATTTGCCTATCTTATTATCCTACCCATGATAGGATTAGCAAGATAGACGTGCCAGTTCTTTCGCCGAACGTAAGTTGTCAAAAATTTAACAAATTTGAGAACGCTCAAAAATGTCTTTGCAGAATTTAACAACAAAATAATGGTTTTGACAATATATGCTCGCCGTTCGCGAGAAAACCACCAGCTGTCACTATTATCTTGTTAAATGTGTCAGGATTCTACCAAGGTTTCATCCGTAATGCAAAAGAGAACATTAGAAATTAGCGGAATTAACAGTAATATTATGCTTGTCCCGATAAATAGAACTATACAGATAATCACTACACTTGTATTGAACTCCTTTTAACTGTAACAAACTTAATACTTTCCACAGGATTCTATTTAAAATTATAGGATAATGAGTTAATTTTATCTCAAAAGCCTTTTGCCGCATATTTACAACCAAACAATTTTAGAACAAAACATGCATCGTTCCGCTTAGTGACTACCTACGAGGTTTTTCAATTTTTTTTTTATTTCTTATTAAAAATATAATCCTCAATTCAAATTTTCACAATATGTGGCCAAAACAAAACACAATTTTATTATCTAGCCTAGCCAACTAAATTAAAAACAAGATAAGCAAGTCAACAGAGTTCAAGTGTATCGCCTTTATCGTTACAAAGAGAGAAAAGAAAAAAGAAACAACAACAAAAAGTGTTTTCAAGAAAAACTCTGCTGTTACTAAGCAACAATTAAGTGGCGCTTAGTGTGGGATTAGCTAGCTAGCTATGCATGACGTCATAAGATAATATCACCTTCGCTGAATTTCCGGAAAAGCCCAACAAAAACATTGTCAATAATATGATTAGCAGATATTCTAAACAATTACTTGAATTTTCATTAGTTAAATCGTAGCTACGAGAATGAACTTCTTATCTCGCAGATACATTTTCATAGATACACAAACACACGCACACACAAGCATACGCGAGCGCTCTGATTATGTCTCATTTTGTATACATAATAATTCTGTTGTTTTATGTAGTTTTTGGCCTCATCCTACCTCCCTTGCCTTGCACCTAACAAAACTGATGATGGTAGTGGTCGCTTGTGTCGTACGGTTACGGTTCTTTTTGCTTACATGTGAAATGTTATTGTGTTTGTTGTTGTTGTTGTTGTTGTTCTTATTGTTGTTTTCACATATTCTTTTATACGCTAAGCTGCTCATCAGCAGAGAGTGAAACGCGTGTAAGTGTGAGTAGAAACCAAAAATGCTTCAGGTTGGTTCAACATATTGTGCTGTAATCAACAATAACAACAACAGAAAAGTAATAAAAAAAAATTAAATTTTTAAAAAACAAAAAAAAAATACCCAGAAGTAGCAGAAAATCATTGAATGTATGCGATTTAAAGAGATCCTAGAGTAGAGTAACACGCACATACTTAAAGTATCTACAAGATACATTATGCGCTCGACAACGTTTGTTATTTCTGTGTCACTCTGTTTCAAGTGTAAAGCGTAAAAAACCAATTCTTGTTGTTGTTTTGTTTGTTTCTCATCTTTACAACAGAATTGAATGAAGAGCATGCTCGCTTTCAATATGTATCTATTAGATATGCATTAAGAGCAAGCGCCAGAGAGCATTGCAGCAACTTTTGCATCTGCAAACAACGGCACGCACACACACATCCAAGCAAATACACAGATACTCCGTAAACATGACGTCGAGTCTGAACAGCTGATTTCATTTGAGTGAATTAACAAAAAAAACTCTTGCTTAACGACCAAGCAAAAAGAGAGTTCATGATAGCGCGCGTGTTTCATTGAATTCAAGCAAAACGTTGTGCCGCAAATATTTTATAAGGTTAAATGAAATAGAATTATAAGACTTGAACAAAGTCGTCTAATCAATCACAAAAATAGCGATTTAAAATTGTATTTTTCATATTTTTGTTTTTCATCCACATCCGGAATTTAAAATATCCGATTAATGAGCCAAACAAGATGCCAGAAACCTGTTTGAAATTACGTGGTTTGCGTTGCTTGGTGAAATATTGCTAGAGTACTATGAGTTTTTTTTTTTCTTAACTCAACTTATCGAATATTGTTCTTAAACGTATTTTGTTAAGAGACGATAACAAAATAGTTGAATATTTGAGGTGCCTCTGGGCTTACTTTTTTTTGTTTTTGGCAAACAAACAACTTTTAACAACATCAACATTAAATATGTAATTAATATTGTTCCTACAATAGTTGTTACTTGAAGATTTTCTTTAACCACTTTCATTTTGCTCCCAAAAAAATTTGGCATTCTTGGCTTGTTTCTACCACTATTTCTGGTGTTGACGAATTGAGGGAAATCCCTGATTGTAGGGGAAGTTCATTGTGTATGCTTGGTATTTTTTGTCTTTTTATCTTACGGGGAACAACCAATCTTGCTTGCCCCAATTTATATTCTGTTACAATTTTTTTATTGTCTGGTAAAGTTGATTCATGCAAAACCTAACATTGTTTTGTAATGAAATAAGTATTGAACTTCACATAATAGAGCGCTAGACATGTTTGGAGTCAGGGAATGATACCAATGATATCTATTTAATGTGAACATCCAAATTGCATATCTTTTAAATGTTGGTTCCATTAACCTTTGATTCCCTGACTCAAGTGACTTTTAGTAACAATTGAAAACCAATTTTAACCAGTACATAAAATCAAATCTTAGCACACATGTTACGAAATTGACACTCATCAGGCGATAGAAAGTTGATCCATGCTCATGAAGGAAACAAATTTTTATAGATAAAGATTGAGGTGCCTAAAAACAGTTTAAGCAAAATATAATTAGCAGCCCAAATTTTTACCCGTAGTGTACTAAGAGACAAAAAAAAACCTGACTGACTTTCGCGAAATAACACTTGGATTTTGAAAGCACAGTGTACAATAAAAAGACTCAAAATATTATGGTCTGACGGGACAAGAATATATAAACTCGGAAACGGTGGAAAAATTTTGTCTAAAAGGTTCAAAAAATATAATGATCTACTCTGTGTATTATGCCAAAATTATGATGAAGGAATATTTGTCAAGGCATGATATATGGATATAAGCAAAATATGGCCAAAAACAGCTGTAGATGCGTATTTTGGACTCAGTCATATTTACGTATGGCAAATGGCATGAGCTACGGATGTCAATCCCGGAATCTTTTTTTAAATCCCGGAATCTCGGGGTTTCAAAATTTGAATCCCAGGATTCAAGAAATACAAAAACCATATTTCTAATATTTAAAAATATTATATATAAAAATATAGTTAACTATAAAAATAAAGTTAACACATTGTAGTAATATTTATATAGTAGCAATCTGAGATCATTTCTTAAAATAATGCTTAAAACAGAATTATATGCAACATTTAAAATTTTAGTTAGGTTATGAAACATTTAAAATTTCAGTTATAAAACTATGTTTTTTTTTCCTGTGAAATTGAGTTCTGCTAAATTTTAAAATAATATCTTAGTTAATATTAATGCATTAAACGAATCATAGCTTAACCTTGTTCTTATTTTATTACAAATGTAGTCGACTGACAAAAAAAAAGCACCTTTCCGACTCAAAACTAGTCGGTTGAATAGAGGACAAATATCCACTGAATTATCCAGTTATACATTTTGTTAACCTGAAATATTGAACGACGAACATTTCTTCGAGACTAATTTAGCTCCTATCCCGGGTTCGACATCCCTAGTATGAACCATTGAAATGACAGAGACCCGAAAAACAATTTGGATCTAGCAAAACAGTGGTTTTCTGTCAAAAGAGTGGACATGGCCAGCCCAATCTCCGGACCTCAGACCAATCGAACATTTGCGGAAGATAGTACAAGATAAGTTTTGATGAAAAAGTTCAGTTCAACAGACCTTAGTAAATGCCGAAGAAAAAATGACGAGCGTTTTTATATAATAAGGAATATGACCCCAAGTAAAAGTTTCAAATGTTACTTTTCATACTTTTTATGATTTTCTAAGCGTGAACCTATTTTTTGTTCACGTAATATTTTATGTATGATTTTTTTTTATTTTAAGACTTTAATGTTATGTTCAAGCAAGTGAAAACTAGATACAATTTTTTTAAATATATTTTTCAACCCAACCGGTTCTAAATCTAACATCTATCTCTTCCATATTTGGTAAAACCGAATTTTAAATGTTAAACTTGTGTGGCTAGTACAATTCCATGTTGGACGCTCAATACGATACTTCAGTTCTAATGTTCTGTCAACAGTATGTATAATAAATAAGATTAGGTTAGAAGGGTCATGCATCGTTGATGTGCTTCCGTGTGGGCTGTTTAGTCCATAACGATAATCCTTTATCTAATTATTGTTAGCCAATTTAGTTGTGGTACCCAATAAACCTGATTTCTTTTACTTTTGTTCAACGAACCATCATGTGCTCTTATTGAACTTCCATATGTCTAACAGTGGTGTGTTCACTAGCTGCTACAAATCTTCGAATAATCTGTTTCCTGAACTATATCGGAGTCAACGATTCTGTGGATTTGGACATTCATACAGTAGGTGGGTGTTTGTTTCCATTTCTTTCGGTTTACTACTGCTTCGACAAAAGTCTGGTGCTGTAATGCCAATCTTATTGGCTATCACACCGATGGGACAATGACATGTTTCCCACCAATATCCGGTTCCCCGTTTTGCCAAGAGAAGATGGCTCTTAATTCTATGTTCGCTTAGTTCTGGACAGAGCCTTGTAGATATAAAGAAGTCACTTTTGAAAGCCCAGTTTGTGTTGGCATTATCTTTGGCTTTCAGATCAATGCTTCTTTTGATGACGCCTATGAGAATGTACACTTCTGTAATGCTGCTGTTTGTATGTATCGTTACTCCGAAACCATATTGTGCAATGCTGTCTCCACTAATCTAACTTTGAGGTAGGCGTGTTGTGTAATCAGAGGTTAGATACGTTCAGAGATTCTCATATGTGTAGATCTCTCATTCTCTCCAGCGTTTTCATGAAGAACGATGAGAGACTAATAGAACTGTAATCTTTTAGTGTAGAGTGTATCGATATTCCTGCTTTGAGAATAAATACTACTCTCACTTCTATCCAGATTTTCGGAACATAAGCTGTCCTGAGGCAACCAATGAAGATTGCCTTAAGCCAGGGTATGGTGCTGGGCATGGCTGCATCATGGAATCTTGTATCAGGCCGGCAGGATTCTATCTAGCTCCGAGAACTTGTAGTGTTCGAAAGATTCTATCGACTTTTTTACAGATGACCTTGTGATAATGCTGGGAAGTTCTTGTAAGGGTGCTGGGAAGGATCTGTACAAATTCTGTATCAATTGTAGGTTGCTGGTAGCTCCATTTTGATCCGATTCTTTGCAACCTGGAACATGAGTTGCCATGAGTAGCTATAGCGTATCTTGGCTGAACTCTGTCTATGATCCGTCAGACTTTCTCAGACTAAATTTTCTAAGGTATCCCGGGACCACGAGTCTTTGGATAGAGTCTTACGAAGTCTGCCAGCTTCACTTGTATCCTTACTTGACTCGCATGAATTTGTCCAAGATATTCGCTTTGCTATCGGCCAAACCAAAAGATATGTTACTACTGCTCTCGCCGCTATCGAAAAGGAATCAGCCAAAGTGGGTTTAACGGTGAACGAGGGCAAATCAAAGTATATACTGTCTGCAAATAGGAAAGCGCGGCGTTAAGGCTCCCATGTTGCAGCAGGCAAATATAACTTTGAAGTTGTCAAGGAGTTTACATACCTTGGTACCGCCGTAAACAGCAACAACAATGTCAGCCTGGAGATAAAGCGAAAAATAACAATTGCTAATAGGTGCTACTTCGGGCTAAGTAAGCAATTAGGTTCCAGAGTCCTCTCTCGATCGTCAAAACTAACACTCTAAAAGACGCTCATAATACCTGTGCTTCTCAATGACACTGAGGCATGAGTGGTATCGCAAACAGATGCAGCCGCTCTTGGGGTGTTCGAGAGGAAATTTCTTCGCAAAATCTTTGGTTCTGTGCGAGTTGGCGACGACTATCGCATTCGAATGAACCACGAACTGTACAAGCTCTACGACGGCATTGACATAGTCCAGCGTATAACAATTCAACGACTACGCTGGCTGGGTCATGCATGAAGAAGCTTCATTCGTATGGATGAAGAAGCTACAGCGAAAAAGGTATTTGAGGCGAAAGCCTTGTGTCGACGAGGAAGAGGAAGAGGAAGACACATGCCTCCCATGGATTGACCAGGCCGAGGAATACCTAACTGCAATAGGTGAAAGAGACTGGAGACAGCGCACGCGAAACAGAGACGTCTGGAAAGAGCTGATGAAGACAGCCGTAACCCGACCACAGGTTGCCATGGCCACCTATGTAAGTAAGTAACTAAGTGTTCGCTTTGCTATTCTTACGTTTCTTAAGTAGGCATCTAACGTGCATCTATAGTTTATCCAGTCCTGCCCTAGCTTGTTAAGAATGGATTTTCAGTGAAATTTTCTGACCTCCGTTCGTGTCTTTTTAAGATCGCTTGTCCACCAGCTTGCACTGGTGGGCTTACAACGTTTATACTTGGGTCAGAATTTCTTAAAAGCCTGGTTCCTTTTTTTCATGATAAACTCGACTGCATTGTCAATAGATGCAGCGTGGGAGAAATATTCCGTGTCTGGATATGCAACATTGTTGTTTATCCAGACTGAATAACTTTCCCGGTTATTTTTCACGGGGTTCCTAAATTGTTTCTTTATATGAGGGTCACAATTAATAGTAAAGATAATTTTAAAGTCCAACCATCAACTGTGGCCTGTTCTCTATTGCTCACAAAAGTTAAGTCGATTATTTCTTGCCTGATTCTATTCTGAAAAATTGTCCTATTGCATAGAATAACATCTGTGGAAACAATTAATTCGAAAATAGACTCACCTCTTTTTTTTGATGTCGGCACTGCCTCATTGTGAGTGATGAGCGTTAGCGTCGCAACCAATTACCAGGAATGTCATGCTCCTGTTAGCGTGGTTTGCCAACTCGCGGACTGTTTAAGCTGGTGGGTTCGCTGCTTCATAGGGCATGTAAAGGATTAAATTAGTTGAGTCGCCCTGTTTCCACGCTGGTTCCATGTCGTCGTTGCTGAATCTAGGGAGAAAAAAGATGTTAATAAATTTTTCGCTAAAAATCTAAAATTTATCAAATTGGGCACAAGTCTTAGATTATGTACAAAACTGGGCGTGTTTGTTTTTATAAACAATCCATTAGGGCTTGATATCAAAAATATTATGGCTAAGCTCAGAATCACTCCTAAAATGAATTAATTTGAGATTGTTATTTGCTCAAATTTCTCTCCGTGCACTATTACATATTTCCTGTGTTTTTTGTTTCAATTATCAAAAACCAAAAGCTTAAAAAAATAACCAAAAGAACATGAGAACTCTTTTTAATTTAAAACGATAGCTCCACAATTATTTCTGCTGAGGCCAAAACGAGACGGATATCAGCATCAGACATCAGCCTTAATTTAAAGATATTTTGCGGGTTATCAATAAATAGTCTTCATTTCTGATTCAATCGGAATTCTCTGGAGAAGTTTGGGCATGATTAGGGCTTATATAATCTTTATTTTTAGCTTATTTATTTAACATATGGATTATGAGATATTCAGATTAATCATATAATTCAGATAAGTCATGTTAAACCGTAATGTTCAAATATAACAAAAGAGTTTTTTACAAAATGGAGCACAACTCCAACAATTAACATAGCAAAAATCCCAGCCAACCAACGCAGCACTCCATTCGAACTGAACGAATGAGTTAAAAAAAAAAAATAAATGCTGACACAATTTGTTGGCTTGTATTGAATAAACACAACATGGGTCAATGAATACTGATTGTAGTCGAAGCCAATTGAAGGTCGTATACAAATTTAATTAAGTATATTTGCGAAATTCTTTTTGGCAGCTAATCATAACATTATTGGCCATATTTGTAACAGAAGTTTAATAAAATACTTTTAAGCACCTCAATATCTAATTAAAAAAACAAAAAACAACAATTGTAAGATCATTGCACGTAGAGATAATTTTAAGGCCATTAACAGAATATCTCAAAATATGAGATACACATAAAAATATACAAAAGACTAACGTGCTGACGTTTGTTTTCTTTCAATTTATATTTTTAAATAAAACATTTTCAATTAAAATGTGGCTTAGCTAAATATTTATGAAATTATTGTTATAAATTTAAGTGTATCTAGATGAGTTAACATAAAATAAAGTGAGCATAAAAATAACCACAAGTGTTACAACAATTGATACGACACGCAGATACACAGATACAAGAGAGACATAGCGTTGAAGTAGAAAATCAAATAAAAATCTTACACAGCCAAAAATAATTTTAAACAAAACCCAACAGATACAAAATATTTGCAATTTCTTGAGACAACAACAAGTCAAAATAAGCACAAACAATAAGCAACACCAACAACAACAACATAAATGGAATTTCCGATTAGAGTGCTGCCGCCAACGTCACCGCCACCGCCGCTGTCATCGTCTTCGTCGTCGTCGTCGTCGTCGTGCAGCCACAGTGAGCCACTTTATTATTGCTATAAAAGCCATAAAAGAGCGCTGCTGCCTAACGACCCCCACCAGCTGTCTGTCCAACAATATGACTCTGCCTGCGTGCCTACCCGCCTGTCTGTCTGTCCTGCTTTCCAGCCAGCCAGTCAGCCAGCCGTGAGTCCGTGCGAACGTATCGCTGCCAATACCTTCGTGCATGGATACAAAGCACATGCATGCATATGGCTACAGATACACAAAGTATCTGTATCGACGACAAAAACTTGCTGCGATTCGAACACTCCGCACTTTGCAGCTACTCGTGTAATGCCCGCGCTCTTTAATTTACATTCTCAGTAGCCGCCTAACTATTACTGCTGTACTCTCTATATTTTCTTTAGTTCTCTTTCTAAGTTGAATCCATTTGAATCGTAAAACAAATTATAAAAATCATTAACGTAAACAACAACAAATGAAGGCAAAGTATTAAGAAATAAAAAAAAAAAAAAGCCAACGAGAAATTTAAGCTAAGCATATTTTTTGCACTTTGCTCTCTCGCCATGTTAGCGCACTCTTTGCAGTGGCAAATAAGCCAAAGAGTAAGCATAAATCCGAAGAAGGGGAAGTAGAGGAAATACAAATAAAATCACGCGCGCTCGTTGCTTATTGAATTGTTTAACGCACTAAATGCTCTTAAATGATTCTTGCGTTGAGTTAGTTCAACGTTGTTTTTGTTGTTGCTTTTGTGATTCTTATTTTTACTCGTCAATTGCCTATCGTTGAATGAGTTCAACAATTATTTGCTGCTTTTACTGTTGATAGGTTTAGCTAGTAGCTAGAGCTGCCAATTTTTCTTGGCTTAGCTGTGAAAACCTGTTTTCAGTAACCGCTAAACATGTCCAGATGGGCTACGAAACTGATTGTTAAACACAGATTTTTACACTTGGGCTTAAATTTTTCAGAATAAAATTCAAGTTTGAGATATTGGAAAATGCTAATCCGAACTGCTTATTTAAAACAAAATGTCATCCTTTCTTCCTTAATAAGAAAAGTATTCGTTGTCCGTCTTTTACACTTAATCGGTTCAACAGATTGATCTGAAATTTTGAGACCCGTGTATCAAAATCAAATTTTATTTTTGAAATAATATATAATATAGGCTAATAATAAATAGGCTAATTATAAACGTATTAGGTCTACTCTTCACTCTTTTATAACGCTTAATGTAGGACTCTGTGTGATTGGTATTTGAATCTAGCACTTTTATCAGGTGGCAGGCAATCGCTTTATTTCTGACATATCCAAGGCCGAACAAAACAGAACTTAAAAATTATTCTGACGATCAGCTCTACTGGTTTTTGTAAAATATCAAACATTTTGAAGTAAGCCCTGGAAAAATTTGGAAGGCAATTGGAAGATTACCCAGCAAACATTTTCAATCACATGAGAATCTCCAACGAATCGCTTGAAAGATGAGATAAACGCCGGCGAGCTCTTCTGAAAGCCATCTGTAAGCAGCTGAGTCCATAAAAGCGATTCGTTGGGAAGATTCACCGACCAATAGCCAAGAGGAGTCTCAAGCGATTCGCCGCGAAGATTAGGCAACGAATCGCCAAGGGAAATCTTGAGCGATTTGCCGGGAAGATTCACCAATGCATCAGAGAGCATTCTTAAGCGATTCGCCAGGAGGATTCGCCAACGAATCGCCAACGAATCGCCAAGAGGAGTCTTAAGCGATTCGTCGGGAAGATTCACCTACAAATCGCCAAGAGGAGTCACAAGCGATTCGTCGCGAAGATAAGCCAACGAATCGTCAAAGGAAATCTTGAGCGATTCGCCGGGAAGATTCACCAATGCATCAGAGAGGATTCTTAAGTGATTCGTCGGGAGAATTCGCGAACGAATCGCCGAGAGGAGTCTTAAGCGACTCGCCAGGAAGAGTCTCACACGTATCGGCAGGAGTCTTAAGCAATTCACCAACAAAAGTGGATTAACAAAAAGGTTTTAAGGGTCTTCAGCGATTTGTTGCAAAGCATCGTTGTTGATCGTTAAAAGTTGTTTTATATTTAAACTGGCAGGCTCGACAGACCTGCTTGTCCCATCCCAACTCAATGCATTTTTTTACAAGTTCAACTTCATAGAAAATTTTTAAAAGCCATCTTTCAACGATCGCCGGAATAAGCGAAGGAAGATATTGAAAGTTTTTGAATCGCACATTCATCCCTTGGACGATCGAAAGGTGATCCACCTTCCAACGATCGCCGGAATGAACCAGGAAGATTTTCAAATTTTTTGAGAGCATTGAGCATTCCTCGATTCAGCTAGAAAAGCGATCTATCTTCCAAAAACGCTTAGGCGAATAGCTAGGGAATGGCCAAATTAACTACTATCGCTGACGATGCCCTGGCGATTCGCGATCACAATTCTCAAGCGATGAATGCACAATTCTGAAAAGCTTCCATCACTCATTCCGGTAATCGCTGGAAAATAGACCGCTTGCCGATCGTCCTAGCCATGAATGACCCTAGCCATAAATCCACCTTTACTCATTCCGGTGATCGTTGGAAGATAGCTTTTTAAAAAATTTTCAAAATCTATCATTGGAATATGAAGAGGTTCTGAAAAATCGTAAAATTAATCAAAAGTTGCACTAAAAACTGGGTCAAATATTTTTTTATAATTTAGAAGCAACTTCGTTAAAGTGAAATAAAAAAGCTATTGTGAAAAAACTATAATGCAATATATACATATGTATATGATCAATATAATGTTTTGCTGTTAAGCCAATTCGTTTGTCACTCTTATCAGCGAATCGTTTAAGACTCTTTCTGCTGATTCGTGTGTGACTCTTCCCGGCAAATCGCTCAATACTCCTCTCTGCGATTCGTTCTCTTCCCATCAACAACATCTTACATGGTTTTCTTATATGTATACTATTAAAGTTCACCGTTTGTTGTTTCCGGAATAGGCCATTTCTGTAGTGGTCAAAAAAGGTCACAAATCTTTTATTTGTGTAACAGTCCCCCTTGTTAAGGTCGTTCCAACTTTTTCGAAACTCTTAATTTTGGTGCCTGGTTCAAGGCTGTTCTTAGCTTAATGTTAGTCCAAATCATTTAACATATTATATCGAGATATTTTATCCTTTGTGCTAGACTAAAGCTACATACTCTTTCTTTCAACATCATTTGGAAGAACCTATGGGACTGGCGGATGCAGCCTTTGGGTGGTGGAGGTTAATCTGTACTACTCTCAGCATCAAGGCTGGTAGTAGACTAAGTGACCCCAATGACAGTAATGTCAGACTCATTGCCCGATTTTAGGAGGTTATTCTACAAGGAGGACAACCGAAAAGCAGCTTTGAGGAGATCGATTACTGTTAAATGGTTCGGAAGTCTGCTCTTCCTCCAATAACGCTTCATCTTTTTTGAAGACCCTCATCTCGATGGCGGTGAAACCATAGTCTACCACATAACCTTTGGATGACAAGATATCTAGGGACTCTTGATTGGCGATAAAAGTTGCCGATCCAAAGTTCCCCTTTGGCTCTTCAACACTTGTCATTTTCCAGTTACCTGTTGATAGATCAAGGTTTCCAAACCGAATCAATTCCAGGATTGTTTGAGAGTCATTCGGTTCAACAGAGATCCAGGATCCCGCACTTGGCCGGCTAGGGATCTGATCCCTATCAACAACCTCAAGCTTAGCGCCCGATCGTACCATCCCTATCCTAGAGATTGCGATCTTATAGAGATCAACTGATCTCTGGTCGATGCAGGCAATCAACTTCACGTGGCCCTGATGCCATCCACTGCCGCAACAGGAAGGATCCTTGCAGATGAACTCCTTCATTTACTACTACCTTCCTCCATTTTTCAGGCGAAATTCTGCCGTCTGGATCGCTTTTGTCGATCACTACGATGAAGATGTGCTACTATTTCGCTGAAAAGCTTAGGAGTGGCTGTGCAGCCAAAAACTTTTTTAACCACCAGCTGAGGCATATTTCCGCGTAATTTTGTCCATCTTATCGATGTGTGGCACAAATTTAAACGGGGCTGGCTTGCTACTTTCGCTGGCGCCAGTGTTTATGACCCGGCTTTTGTAATTATGTCTTCCGAATATTACTTAAAGGAGTATGGGATGAAAAACTTTTATCACGTTCTATCATGTTCTCAACAACATTATCGAGGTCTGGACATATAACGGTCCATTCCATCGGTACATTCCATAGAAAATTTAGCAACTATGAGTATGTAATTTTGCTCTTATTTTGTCAACTTTTAAAGGGTCCTTGTTCTTCCTTGAACTTTTTAGTAATTTCAGTGATGTTTTTGAGATTTTTTTCTCTTAATAATCGATTTATCAAATCTTACCAGGGAAAAAGAAGATCTTACGTTACGCAGCATGGAATAATAGAAGAAAAAAGCCACAACAAAAATTATAGTAACCTTGTTGCGACTATCAATGACAAGATACACGTTGCTGATATCATCAAAGAACTTAGAAAACGCCTCGACAAAAATTCCAAACATTCAAAAACTCTATAAAACTTTCAAAGATTTTAGTCAAAACTTTTTATAAAAATTATAATATTTTATAACCGGAACTGTTTGTCTGATTATCAATTAAGTGAAACGTTTAGAACGTAATTTATGAAATTGAATTTATGGATGTATAAAAGGACATGATGTATAAACGTCAAGGTTTAAGTTACAAGCATTAATGTTTAGTGAAGTCCTCAAGTGAAAATTAATTGGTTTTTAAACCACAAACATACTTTGTATTTAATATCAAAATAAGGTTTGTCGGTGAGTAATTTAAAAATAAAAAATTAAAACTTAACTCTTTATCATATTCTATAAATGGATTATTTAAAATTAAAATCAAAACTTTGCAAAGGAAGTTTCGTGCGTCACGAAAAAATCATACTTATTGTTTTATAGCACTAAAGCTTTATCGGAGTAACATAAAAAGTTAAAACCAAAGCCAATTATTGCACCGTCAATTTTTAGTTCACAGCGTATTTATTTATACACAAAAATATTTTTAGATCCGTGACAAACATATTTTTAATTTTTTTTTTTATTTATCAACCAATATGAAACAATGACTGAAAACAACATATAGGTCATGTCCGGCATCTTTGCTATGACGTATGCGGTGATATTAGTCGTTACCGTACTATTTATTTATTTATAGCATGTAAAGACTTTAAAATATCGTAACTTTCTTCAACGGATAAACGTCTAAGATTCTTCAAGTAAGAATGATGTTAGTTTGAATCGAGAGTATGTAAACGTTAAGCAGTGGCTTCAAAGAGAGAGATCTTCAAAGAGAGGTGGGGAGTTTCTCGATTTACGTGTAATTTCAAGTTTTTCGGAGTATCAAGGAATATATTCGGGAATTTTAAAAATTCATCTAATTTCTCATGATTTGCGAGAAATTTGATATTTTCTTTGATATCTGCGGGGAATTTGTGGAAAATTTTCTGATACAATCAATATAAAAAATCGTAATTTGATAAGTTAAACAACATGAGCTTATAGTGCGTTATTATTTTTTAAATTTATAAATCATAAAATCCTTCATTATTTCTTGTTACACCAAAAGAAACAGCCGTAGTAAAATTAAACTACGTTGGCTTTTGTGAAAAAAATTTTCGAGAAATACTGCGGGTAAAACAAGAAACGAGTTGGCAACCCTGTTTGGAGTGATTCCAAATTATTTGATAAAAAAAAATCGATTAAATAAGAACATTCCTTGACATGTTTTTTTATAAAAAGAGCACCAGAGATGTTTTTCAACTCTTCGACAGTGGCGTAGATAGCTTTTTACGATAGAGGGTGAGACATTTTTTTTGGCAAATATCCATGAAAATAATGTGATAATTTTAATAAAAGCGAAAAATATGTTGAAAAATTACAATATAAATTTTTTTTGGTTTGTGGTAATTCTGCAGAAAGTTTGACAATGTGTTATATATATATATCTTTTGACGATTTTTAAAATTTCATTATACCTCTTTGGAATTTCATAATAATATCTTAAAAAACTTTAAGAAAGCCGTTACTTTTCACTGTCACTTCAAAATGAATAGGCAGTCCAATTAGATTATCGTGAAGAATTGTTGCCATGAAACATGTTGCGATTATATTTCACTGCTGAACAGAGTACTTCTTTGACGAACATGTTGTGAAAAATTCCTCGCGTGCTTCACAGCTACCGTTTTTTGTATAAAGATTCGAGTAGAGTTTCACATATACTTGACCAGAGTACTATCCCATCAGTTATTTTGGACGCAATTGAGGAAACCAACTAGTTAACTCATAGCGCATTTAGAGCTAGTTTTAAGCTAGAACAAATAATGGAACAAGATCATATATAAATACAAATTCCAAGGAAGGAATGTGTTTGGGCACAATTGTTGCATAGTTTCCTATGACATCAACCCGTAAAAAGCGTCAGTTTGATCAATGTAAAAAGTTATTGTAGTGGATCCAGTACTGGCTCTTTTTGGAACTATATAGTTCAGAAATATTTTAAATTGAGTCCATTTTTCTACAGCGATGCTTAAGGGATGAGAAATTTCAACTGTTGTTTATTTTTTGTACTATTTTTCAAATTGTTTCTTTGTTTGAATTATCCATATGGTCCTATAATGTGTGCTTTGAACTGACAAAACTAAATTTAATAAGGTTGAACCGGATGGAAAAACATTTGTTCGACGCGCCAAATGCCTAGACTTGAATCCGAAGTATATAAAAAAAAAATCATTTAAGCATAGATTACAACCTAATGGCTTGGGGAGCTTTTTCCTGGCACAGCGTTAGACCAATTTTTCGTATACCAGGAAAAGTAGATAAAAATATATATTTAGATACACTGAAGAACCACATGGAACCACTTGCATTTGAGAACATGCCTATTAGGAGAACGATAATGACCCAAAGCACACAGCAAAGATTCTGAAGGATTGGCTTAAAAAGGAAAATTTAAATATTTTGGACTGGCTGGCTCAAAGTCCAGACCTCAATCCTATAGAGAATTTATGGAATGATGTGAAGGTCAGCATTATCAAAGAGATTTTTAGAAACCTGATGAGTTTTTGAGTGGAAATGAGAAGACTTGGTTCTCTATTCCGAAGATTAGAATACAAAAGCTTGTGAAGAGTATGAGACGAAGATGTAGGACTGTTTTGGATTATTCAGGATAGAGTACCAAGAACTAGTAAGCCATATTGAATAAAAAAATCGCAGTGTCTTTCTTCTTTTCTTTTTCAGAATCCAAAATGTGCTATTTATACAGTTGCGGTCAAAATAATAGTAGTGCCAAATATGAAAAGTGATCAAGCACATTATTTTGTAAACAAACCTTTTTTTTCTCACCACGGCTGTTTTATATCGTTATATGGTGAGTGTACAATCTGGTGACCTGATCTTGTAAACAACAACTTTTTGTTTTTTTTTTTTTTAATTCACTTTTATTGAGAATTGTTGCGAATTTGTGCGGTCAAAAAAATAGTAGTGTTTTATTAATACATATAATGCTAAATTATATAAAAATTTCGCTAAATTATATTATAAATACACAAAAAAAGTAAGCATTGAGTTATTTTCCTTCAGTTTATATAAAAACAAAATTAAATTGCGCCATATTTTCCAGAAATGGGACAAGGAAATCATTGTTCTCCTCAAATGTTCACCAACCACGATAAACAATGCCATAAAATACAATAAAAAAGCAAGACAGTTATGACGGCGAAATTAATTAAACGAGTGGTATGGCACTAAAGGGTGTCCCAACAAGAACGCAATTTTTAAACTTTATATAAAACACAGATATTTAAAAAAAAATCGTGGAACTTTATTATATCGTAAAGTAGACAGAATAGGTTATGTATGGAATAATATATCGTGCAGATGGCCTCCGCGGCTTTGCTGGCATGCACGCGATCTTTTAATGAAATTTTCAATGACCGTTTTGCTTAAATGCTGCGGTATTTCATTAATGCAGCGTCCAATTTCCTCTTTTAAGGCTCGAGTCGTCGTCGGCTAATTCGCGTAAATCATCGACTTCAAAAAACCCCAAAGAAAAAAATCGAATGGTGTTAAATCGCACGATCTAGGCGGCCAATTCTGATTTCCAAAACGCGAAATAACACGACCGGGAAATGACTGATGCAGCAATTGAATTGTTTCTCTGGCTGTATGACATGTGGCGCCGTCTGTTGGAACCACATGCCCCCCACATTCATTTCTTCAATTCTAGGCAAGAAAAAACTGGTTATACCGAACACCATTGACTGTTTGCGCTTGACCTGCCTCATTTTCATAAAAAAAAGGTCCAATGATTCCTCCAGCCCAAAAACCACACCACACAGTGACACATTGAGGATGCATTTGCTTCTCGTGAATCACTCGAGGATTTTCCTCATCCCAAATGCGACAATTCTGCCTATTGACGAAGCTATCAAGATAGAAATGGGCCTCGTCATTGAAGGTGATTTTAACGGCAAAATCAGCATTTTCATGTTGTCTCTCCAATACCCAATTAACGAACTCCCTTCGCTGTCCATGGTCAGCTGGCTTCAGTTCCTGAGTCAATTGAACTTTGTATGTATGAAGATGCAAATCTTTCGTCAAAATTCGCTGCATAGTGGATTTGGAGACACCAATTTGTTGAGCTCGGTGTCAAATTGAGGTGGATGGAGTTTGAGCGACATCATCACGTACAGCTGCGACATTTTCGGTCGATCGACCTGGTCGAAGGTGCGTTGTTGTCTTTATATCACCAACAGACCCCGTTTTGGAAAATTTATCCATTAATCTCTTTACAGTTGACTCTTTTGGAGCATTATTGTGACCCCAAATTGATCGCAATTTGAGAACAGTAGCCGCAAAACTTTCACCATTTTGGAAAAACAATTTCACAATGAGAATGCGTTGTTCATTTGTGTAGCGCTCCATTTTTACTAACCTCGTACCTTCTACTAGCAAACAGAAACAATTGTTCAAATGTCAAACAATGACACTTCCAGTGTTGCCACATTTAAAAATTGCGTTCTTGTTGGGACACCCTAAGGCCAATTCAGTACAAATCTGAATATGAATACCTCTGTAGTACAAATATAAAAATAGTTTAATGTAACGCAAGTATTCTTACTTAATGAAGACTTTTTAAGGAACAAGATTTGAGTACGCATGGTCCTCGTAAAGGGCCACTTTTAACCAAAATGCATGTTCAAAAAAGGATTCAGTTCGCTAGAGATCATTCCTCTTAGCCAAACGAAAAATAAAGGAACATTTGAAGGTCGGACGAATACAAAATTGTAATGTACGGTGTAAAAGGGTCTCGTCGACGCCCCAAAAAAAAAATCAATTCAACCCAAAGTATACCACAAAAACCATTTAGCACGGTGGTTACAAAATCGTAGCTTGGACATGCTTTTCTTTCTAGGGTGTTGGTCCAATTTATTGTATAGAAGCATTTATAGATTAACATCTTTACGTCAATATGTTACAGAAAACTATCCTTCCGTATGCTCAAAAGGAGTTGGCACTCATATGGGTTTATCAATAAAATAACGAAACGAAACACACGAGCAAACTTGCAAAGAAGTTGTTCTTGGACAATCGCATCGCGCTCATGGAGTGGCCCGCTAAGTCGACGGATCTAAATCCGATTGAAAATTTGTGGTGTGATGATAAAAAAAGCATTACTGACTCTAAACCTTCAGACAAGCATCAGCTTTGGGAAGAGGTTGAGCCAATTTGTACTCCATACCTATCAAGACATGTCAGGATCTAATGAACTCAATGCTTTGTCGTTGTAAAGTAGTATTTGCTAACAAAGGTCATACAACTAAGTATTAATTACAAGAAAGAATTACAATTTATCTGAACTGTGAAGTCAATAAACAAATTTTTTGTTATTTTTCTATTTTTGTTGAACTTTTTATAATCACTACTATTTTTTTGACCGCAGTAATATGACGCAAGTGGCAAATATTTTAAGTTGTTTTGAGCTAATAGCTTGTTTTTGTTCAGAATTTTTGTTTAATAAAAGATAAGATGTGGAGAATATTATTGTTTAACAAAAATTATTAAATGCAATAACGTACGAGTTTTATTTTAAGTTTTTGTAGAAACGTTGCACTAAAAACGGGCACTACTATTATTTTGACCGCAGCTGTACGTGCACCTAAGCAAAGGAGCAATTTCAGATTTTTGGCTTAATTTTCTAATGTTTTTTTAGTATTTACAAAACAACTACTGATTTTAAGTTTTAAATATTTAAACTGAAATATCATAAAATAAATTGTTGTTTTCCTTGATGTATTTTATTTTAAATCATGTGAAACATCCTTTATGCATTTTTTTGCTACTTATGTGTCCACGGCTGCATGTATATCACAGAAAATCAGTGCAAAAAAATCCTCCAAATGGGGGATCTACACCCTAAATACCCCCTATCACTGCCACTGCTCTGTGGTGTTAAAGGTGTAAGTAAATAAATAACTGCATTCAGACTGACTTTGCACTAAAACATCAATACGAAATACACTCCACGCTTTGAATCCACTCCAAGCCCGACTAATGGCTCGATCGATTTCACTAGCGTTTCAGCTAGTGACATAGCTGATGGGGGATAAGAATCTCGTGTAGATTCAATTGGCTGAGCTTAAGCTAGCGTGAGCCTCAATATGAAATTCAAATATTTGTAGAGTCTTTCGTCAGACTTTGATTGTCCTCTTATCAATCATAATTTTCTGCAACCAAGAGCGACTTGATTAGACAGGTGTAACAGCTAAATACATCTCTGGATCAAAAGTGTCAAAATGCAAAATGCAGTAGCTAAAAAAAAAAAATCAACTCTCATATAAAGATCAAGAGAATCACTAATTTTAGTTTTTTTGCTTTTTTTTTGTTGCTCTCACTAACCAGCGTTGCCGTTTTCACTTCGATCGAAGTTTTTTACTTCACTTTTATGTCAAACACTTCCACACTTCCTCTTTTGTGGAAACACTTCGATTTTGAGTGATTAAAACTTTTTTTAGTTTTTGATTTTTTCACTTCATTTCACATTAAAAAATCAATAACATGGCACAACTGTTGGTGTAAAAGAATTCATAACTTGTACCTTCTCTCACAGAGTTTTGTATTGGATGAGAGAATTTTAATGATAGTGGCAACACTATGTTCGATTAAATACTTCTTGCAAAAGCGCGCGTTGTGAAGGTTGTTGAAATGTAAGTTTGTAAGAATTAATTACTTCGAGGAAGACTCTGATATTGCAAGTCGTATTGCAATATCAGAATCACGAATGACTGATTCAAATGTGATATATTTACAATTCTTGTCTTATGCACTGAGTGCTGTTAATTCACTTAATGTAGAATTTCAAACAGAATCGCTTAGTTTTCATGAGTTGTTAAAATCATTAAAATTGTATTTCAGAAGTATTGTTATTAATTTTATTGACATCTCTGCCGTAGAATTTGATATAATTTTTAAAAATTATCTCAATAATTTTAGAATTAAGCCTTTGTCTGATATATATATAGTGCCTAGAGCCCAGATAAAATTTAATTCCTATGATGTATCTGTAACAGATAATGAAATTTTAAAAAGTTGTGTACATTTCTATTACATTCGTACACTAATTATGTAAAGAATCAATTTCAAATATCCAGTTTTGAGAACATTACAAATTTTGGATACAAGATCTTTAGCTAATAGTTTGGTTCCCCTCATAAAACTTTTTCCTAATCTCATCGAAGAAAAAGATATCGACTGTCTAGAAAAAGAATGGCGTCTTTTAATATTAAATGATTTTTTAGCTGAAAAAGATTTGAAGAGCTTTGGTTCTACGTTTTTAAATTAAAAAGTGCCTTAGAAGTCCTGATGTACCAAAAAATAAAAACTTTCGTAAGAGCGTTGCTAAGCTTACCGCACGGTGGTGCAACAACAGAAAGGGTATTTTCACAATTAAAACTAATTAAAAATACAACTACAAATAAGTTAAAATTTAACACCGTAAATTCGATAATGCTAATAAAGGACCACTTTCTAAATGATAATTTTTTAAATTGGAATCCCTAAACGAATACTTTATCGAATGTTTGTTATAACAGTGATATTTACTTCAGAACCGAAGAAATAGCTGCATAGAAAATAGAAATAGAAATTAGAAATACATAATTTTTTAACATTGTTAATTTATACATATAAGTGATTGAAATGTATTTCCGTATTTTCTTATTGAACGCATATTTTCTTATTAAACTTTATTGATTGATTTTTATGAAAATATTTTTATTGATTTTTTCGTTATTAATTTTGAAATGTACCTGAATATGCTTAATAAACATTCATGTTAAAAACAAAATTAATTTATTTTAACACTTCGAAATCTCTGAAAATACTTCCATCTTGTAGCCTATTTTACTTCGTTTTAAAATTCTCGAACGGCAACACTGTCACTAACCACTAGCTTGGCATCTCTACTTAAATCGAGGAGAGTGGGTTTTTTCATACTGAGAAAAAACATGTTTGTGTTTTTTGTCGGTGGAAGCTTGGTGGCGGGTGTGTGGCTAGTTTTTGAAGCGCAATCAAAAATCAAATAAACACTTTTTAAGTGCTTAATGCTAAGTTTGAAGAAGTAAACACAGATACTCACACACACGAGCACCCTCGTGCAAACATGTGTACATGTGAGTATGCATGTTTCGGTGGATCTTCTTCGTATGCGTGTTCGCATTATCGCTTAATCGCGTCAACTTGTCAAGATTTTGTTTATTATTATCTCTAGCTATGCGAGTTGAAACTCAAAGAATACAATTTTTATAAACTACAGATAATGAATTTATTGGCTTGTTTATAATGCAGATTGAAGCTTGTTAGTTCGAAATTAATTAACTGTTGGTGTATATCGATATAACTGTTGTATATATGTAGGTATGTAGGTATGTATGTTGTATCTTTAAGTACTTCCGGATTGTGTTGAGAGGATAAAACTTTGGCTAATTCGTAAAGGTGGTTATTTAAATAATTGTTTTCGTAATGATTATGAAGACTAATTTGCAGTTGATACCAACAAGCATTTTTAACAGCTCTCTGAGCATGATATGGTATATATATGTATGCGTGTGTGTATGTGTATGTTGTTGATGGTTGTATTTTTGTGTGCATGAATGTTTGGTATGAGTTTCTGTCAGGGTTATCAGTTCATCGTTATCGGTTCTAAACAACTCTGCGGGCAGGCCTTCAACAGCAGCTGTCTGGTTGTTATTTTTGTTTTTGTTGTTGTTGTTGTTACTGTGCCTATTTATTAATGGCTGTTTCAAGACGAATGACGACTAAAAAGTCTCTGTTCACAGATTGTTACTTTGGCATATTCCCGTTGTACGTATATTCGTAACTAGACTACAAGCACAGAGCGTTCTTAATACAAACCTATAAAAAGCTTCAGGCTCTCAAACTTCCTTCTTTCTTAGTAATAATTGATGTTTAGCAAATTTCTCCACGAATTAAAGTCAAACTTTATTAATTAATATTCAATAAATGCTATTAAAAGAAAAATACCTCAAGCAATAAAACGTCATTGTTGGCTTGCTGTTGTTGTTTTTGTTTTTATTTGAGTAGCAGAGCAGAAAAAAACAAACGAAAAAATATATTGAATAAGTTACAAACATACGTCATGCTAATTTAAATAAACGTCAAAACCCACCGCTAAGTTGAGTAAAGAGCATGAACTGAGAGTTTAAAAATAAAGAGCGCAAAATTGAGTTAAATTTTTTGCCACTTCTGAAGAGTGTTTGTGACAATCATTGCCGCTGCTGACAGCACTTGAGTATGTGTGTTTGGCAAATGTGGCCAGATCATCTTGGATATAATAATTAATGATTGCGTTATTGTTTTTCCATTGTTGTTGTTGTTGTTTTTGTTTCATTTATTTAAAGCACAAGCATTAAAGCACAACACATAATTGAAATACAAATTTCACATCAAAGATTTGAATGCATAAAATTTTTTAAGAGAAAATTAAAAGAGCTGTTCAAATAGTTGAGCATTTCCGCAGAGAGTGTTCTACATACAAAGAAAGAGTGAGATACAAAATATATGCAAAATATAAAGCAATAACAAACAAACAAACCAACAAACAGACGTGGGTTGAAAATTTATTCAAAATTCAAAATCAAAACCATGAAAATATCCGCTCTTTTAATTAATATACAACAATAAAATAATACAAGATGTCTTTTTTTCCATCTAAGTATATAAAAAATGACAAAGAGCTTGCAACAGTCTTAAGGCAAAAAATAAGTTAAAGGTCAATGTTGCCATTTATATGCATACATATGTGCGCCTGGGTTTGTGTTGTGTGTGTGTGTGTGTGTGTGTGCGTGTGTAAAAATAGAAGAAAGGTATTTACGCGCTTTTATCAAAAAAAAGTTGATGATTTTACACCGGAGTAATAAATATTTAAAAGGTCAAATTGTTGAAATTGCTGAACTATGCACAGCAGTGTTGCCAAATTACACGATATATCGTATTTTCCCCGATCTGAGTCTCTGTGGACGATGTCCCGATATATGAGATAAAAACACGATCTGCAAAAAAGCAATTACGACACACGATCTAAAATACTAAATTCATTAAAACGGAATAAGTTTAACTAAAATGCGAAAGCTTTTATACACATTTCATGGAAAAATATCACAAAATGAATATTATTTTTGTTAATTTTAAATATAATATATATAAAAAGATTTACATATATGCACTCATAAAATATATAGCTATATAAACCAATCCAAAAAATTAGTTTTCCTTTGTCGTATTGAAATCAATAGTTAGGAATAAACGAACTGATTTCAAATATATCTACTAACAATCTCTTCTATCGCCCTATAGATGGGGTATTTACATATATTATTAGTTGTACCTTGTACAGTACTACAGGGCTGTACCGTACTATAGAAACTTCAAAGTTGTACTTTGTAGTTGTACACGACGAAATACGATATGGGATAGAAAAAATCCCGATATGGCGCATTGGTTTTCTGGCAACACTGATGCACAGTGCCACCAGATTGAGAAAAATTTTGCTTTTCGAGTTACTTTTAAGCATGATAGAATAATAAGGTAGGCTCATATTAATATGGCTGCTCGAATGTATATTTTTACATAAACAATGCTGTGAGTGCGTCAAACGAAAAGGCAACAACAACGATTAGAACAACTCAAATTCGAACAGCTGATTTTGACATCTAGCTCACTTCCTCTCCAATATGCGCCTACCTTGTTATTCTATCATGCTTTTAAGTACAAATTAAAGCAAAAGGGTAAATCCCAAAATAGTGCAACTGGGTTTTGAATAAAAAGAATAATTTTTAACTACTTCTACTTAGATATTTGTATAAAATTGGCAAGTACATTTTTTTTAAACATATATCAATTATTTTAATAATAAAAAATATAATTATTTAAGTCAAAATGGGCCTCGGAAAACACTGTACTACAAGATGTTGTCGGGTGTTCCCCCAACAATTATAGTCAATTGCAAAAATTTGACAAATAAGCCAGAAACACGCGATCGGAAGGCAGAAATCATCCATTTCTGACATCTACCAAGCTTAAGCAAGATTTGCAATTGGAAGTTCATACTTCAACTATACGCAGAAGTCTTCAAAATCAAAATTTGTTTGGCAGATGTCCCAGGAAGGTCCCTTTGTTGACCCTATAACACGTCCAAAAAAGATTAAAATTTGCACGTTCGCATTTGGATTGGCCCGCGTGTAAATGGCGTAATATTTTGTGGACAGATGAGTCAAAAGTAGTACTTTTCGGCATGCCTGGATCATGGCAATACGTATGAAGGCCGAGAAATACGGAATAGAACCTACAGTTCGTGCTAAAGACTGTTAACCACGGCGGTGCAAAAATAAATGTTTGTGGATGTTTCTCGTACAACGGCACCGGTACCATATTTTGAATTAAAGGCAACAGGGATGCTAAAATGTACGTTGACATTTTAGAATCTATCATGTGGCCTTATGCTGAGTGAAATATGCCGCTCAAATGGACATTCCAACAGAACAATGATCCAAAACATACGAGGAGATTGCCAAAACAATGTTTTTCAAACAACGGGATTGATGTTTTAAAGTGACCTGCTCAATCTCCAGACCTGAGCCCGATTGAAAATGTATGGGGTGATGTGAAGAATGCAGTTTTCAACAAAAAGCCGTCAAATGAAGTAGGTCTTTGGGCTGCAGAAGAGACATCGTGGAAAAATATACCATTGGAGAGATGCAGACATCTAATTGATTCTATGCCACGGCGCTGTTCTTCTGTAATAGCTAACAAAGGCTATTCAAGTTTATGTTAAAATAACAGAAATTTTTTTCATTTGCATTATAATCCTTTTAAATACTACTATTTTTTACACACCAAATTTTTGGAAGAGTGGAGTTTTTTAAATTTAAATTTTGTTTCTGAAATTATTTGAATAAAAAATGTTTTATAATATAAACTTTATATCACTGGTATTTGCCAAAATTAATCTGCAAATAAAAAAATAACTAACATAATTAACAAAAACTATTTATATTGATATTTGAAACATCTGGCTTGTATCACTGCTATTATTTTGCACACAACAGTATTTAAAATTACTTCATTAACCCAGAATAAAATGTCAAAATTAGTCATAAGACGAAAAGATATTTTTATATAAAAAATTCAACTAAATTAACGTTTTGTTATGATTCCGATTGATTTTATTTTGAGTGCATACCTCCAGTGTTTCATGATAATCTTTAAAAATGTCGCAAATATTATCCGATAATAACAGTGTGCGACAATTTGAGGGCCATTTGAAATAACTGCAAAAACTCCAATGGTTTCCGATAGACATTGGCCCATAAAACATACCGTCCAAAGAATTTTTCTGAGTTAGCTCAAATAACCTATTTTTTCTGTGCTGTGAGGCCGTAGTTAATTTCCTTTTAATCTTAAACAAAGCGCAATTTTGATTAAGGACCTTCAGAAAAGCTCTTGCCTTTAATAAGATTCAATTTTAGAAACAATATTCACACTTAATTAAACAAATTAATATATCTCGGAAATTTAATTGGGTAATATATCTAAATTAAACAAGCAATCTATCTCGGAAACTCTGGGCGATATTATTTTTAATGCTTCTACAAATAAATTATCAACATCATAACTATAACTTCGCAGAACAACAGAATCCAAAAAAAAACTACCTTTCTATCAAAAATCGAGGGAGACATAGGGGCGATCTTCACATGGCAATGTGTCTGACTGCTTCAACTTGGCGAGGCATCTTTTTGTCGAATTCAAAGCCACCTTCGACAGTCCAATAAGGTGGATGAATTTGGTATTCCTGCGAAGCTAATACGTCTTTTTCTATAAAAGTGTTATGCTGCTGACTTATGCAGATGATATTGACATCATTGGCCAAAATACGCGTCAGTGCAGCATTCTCCAGGCTAAAAAAAAAGTCGAGTCGAATTGGTCTTACAGTGAACGCAGATTAAACGAATTTAACTGTTTTTTCCTTAAATATTTGAAAAGGAAAAGTTCAGAAATCGACTAAAAATTTTAATTTTATTAGAAATAGTTTGTTTGTGGTGAGTCCTTGAATGTTACAGCTGCTACTGCTACTAAACAGTTACTACTTAATTAAAAAAATTATATTTTTTTGTGCAAATGAAAAAATAATTTTTCAAATTGTTTCAATCTGAAAAAGTTAATTTAAGCAACAACAAAACAAGGTTCTTTTCGTCGTTTTTGTTCCTCGTAAGTTATTCTAACCGCTTGTTCTCGTGCTCGTCTTGTAGCTTGTATACCAAAATGTTATAAATTGGGCAAAATTTAGCGTATTCAAATTTTGAGAAACAATCCTAAAATTTCTTTGATTGGGCATATGTGAGCATATTCTTTTTTACTATCAATCCATAAATTGATAAATTGAAAGTTTTACGCAATTGGGCTTGATTTTAGCCCATTTTTTTTCTCTCCGTGTAAGGACAACCCTGAGGGCGGACTATTATGGTATGACCTCCAAAAAGGTTTTAAAAATTAATGAAATATAACTCAAAATCGATGGTATTTCCACATTAATACTTCGTAGGTGGGAAGAGAAGGTATCTTTGGCTGAAATGTCGATCAGTTCAGTCTCCAAGAGCCCAATTCGAACAACGGTCTACTGTCTCTGGATCAAAAAACCACGAAAATAAATTTTGGTAATTTTATGATCGACGGAAGGCACGCTTCATGCGTAATGAATGTGCACACATTTCGGAGAGGACAATATTGACTCCGGCTCCTATATTCTTGCAGCCAAATTCCCCAAGAAGGCCACAAAACAAAGTCGTGTAGTTTCCGGCTTACGTCGAATCTGCATTCAAATTCGCGCTTCTTCGCATGGCAGCTGAAGTTCATATCAGAGTCTGCTCTTTTAGAGCTTTCAATTTGTAGAGGTGACTTTCAATTTGTATTTTTGGTATATTTAAAAAACACAAAAGCAGCGATCGAACAAAAATATGGTAAAATTTCAATGGAAACAAAAAAAAATTATTTTAAACTTAGGAAATGAAGGGAAATCATTATCTGAAATCGGTAAAATTGTTAAGAGACCTTGTTCTTCGGTAAAATATGTAATTCAGCAGTTTAATGAAACCAAAACTGTTGCAAATAATTAGAGATCTGGTCATCCTAGAAAAATCAGCAATCAATAAGGGAGAAGGATCGTTCGAGATGTGAATGAAAATCCCAAAAGTAGTGCTTGTATCATTGCTGGAAACCTGAAAACCACCGATGGAATAAATGTTTGCCCACAAACAGTCAGAAATCAGGTCTGTTTCCGTACTCATTTCAAGTAACTTGAAGTTACTCGAAATTGTTTCTTTACACATCTTTCCAGCACGAGAGAGAAGAAGAACAAGCAAAATGTCACTTTTTGTAGCTCTCTATTCAGCCCTAACCAAAATAGACGAAACGAGACGATAGCAACTAGACGAGCGTGTACATTCGTTACGTCTGTTTTGACATTTAACCCAAAATCAAACGTTCTTGAACTCGTCTAGGCTGTCAGCTGCCAACTGTTTCAAATGCATATAAATGCCTTGTTCATCCTAACAATGGCTATTAATTTATTAAAATATTGTTTCTTGAACTTATTGATAAAAATGCAACAACGCTTGATATAAAAATACTCTGCACTATTGTTGCTGACGAGTTGAGACGTTTAAAGTTCGGTTCTTACGGAACAAAACGTCTCGTCAATCGGTTTCGTTCAATTTCGATGTGTTTACGTTTGCTTATTTTGGGCAACAACATTGAATTGCATTCAAGCGAACATTTTCGTCTTCGGTCGTTACGGAGCAAATCGTCTATTTTGGTTAGGGCTTTACTCGAACTTTACTTGAAAAATTTCTTCGAACACGAAACTCAAACAGCTGATTGGCAAAGTGATAAAATTAAATTTTTGCATTGTGTTTTGAAAAAAATGTTTGCAACTGGTAAGCATATTAATAAAAATTGTTAAAATAATCAAAATGAACGCACGCAAGCGTTTTAAATAAAAAAACAAAGCAATTCAATTTTATTTTTTCAAAAAATAACTATTGTACTCTCTATTACTTGAACCTTACCCGAACTTTACTTGAAGTGCGTACGGAAACAGACCTATATTCTGAAAAGAAATGGATTCAATGGTCGCGTAAGCTGTAAGGAGCCTTATATCCGTAAAGCAAACCAGAAGGCGAGATTTGAGTACGCCATTGAGCACATCGACAAGACAATTTTTTGGGATCAAGTTTTATTAAGCGATGAAAGCAAATATAATGTTTTTGGTTCAGATAGACGCCGTTTTAAGTAGCGAAAGCCCAACACTGAAATGTTACCGAAGAATTTGACACCAACCGTCAAACACGGAGGAGGTAATCTAATGGTATGGGAATGTATGGCATCATCCGGAGTAGGGAACCTCATTTTTATAGATTGTAGAATGGATAAATATGGATATTTAAATATTTTCAAGGAAATCTCAAGTCCAGCGCTGAAAAATTGGGCTTGCATCGTTCGTACTATTTTCAGCAGGATAACGACCCCCAATCATACCTCTGCAGTGATAAAGGAATGGTTGCTCTACAATGTCCCAAAGCAATTAAAACATCCAGCTCAGCCTCCGGATCTTAACCCAGTAAAGCACTTGTGGGACCACTTGGACTACTGAAAAAAATTAGCTAGCACGATATAACAAGCAAAACTTAACTTAAATCGGTGCTTTTGGAGGAATGGACAAAGATTCAGCCAGAAACAACAACAAAGCTAGTTAACTCTTTGAAAAACCAACAAAACGCAGTTATAAAAAATAAAGGAGGACCAACTATGTATAAAAAACAAATAAGTACGTACACATTAAAAAGCATTTTGATTTTAACAAAATTTTCACCACACTGTACGGAAACTTTTTGGTTGCTTTTATTTGAATTATAGAATGAATCCATTTCAGTTTTGTTTCTTTAGAATTAAATATATAACTTTTGTGATAAATTTTATTTCTAAACAATTAATATTTGAAATAAAATAAAAATTATTAACCTTAATACTTGTACTTTGTTTTTTTATTTGAGAAGAAATGGCTTCTCTGTATGGAGACTTCTTGGAGTCAGTGTTTATAAAAGTCACGAGTATTTCGCTACTTTAAAAAACAACTCAATATCAAGACCAAGTCAAAAGTCAGGGCATTAACCATTTGCTTGTTTTTTTAATTGTTGGTACCAAATACATGCATCAAAAATTATTTTTAAATAAAACCCTGTTTTTCACAGTCTTAACTTTCCACTTCGGGAGTTCCCCATCGCCTATTTGTTTTTTTTTTTTTTTCTATTTTCTCTTCATTTATTTTCAGTTTGATAAATACTGCTGGGATGAACATTGTATTGTTTTTATTTTTATATATATTCATGCTGACATTTTAGTCTGGTGTTAACAAAATCAATGATTTAGCAAATTATCTCATATTTTTCTGAGAACATATATTTCTGAGAACTTTTTGAGAATATTTTTCGCACAGAAGTCTGTCAAAAATGGTATTCAACAAAAAATTCGTTAAAATTTCATAGAAGATTCAATTAAAGCAAGTTAATTTATGTTGGTGTTGTTGTTTTGATTAATTTATAATCGAACACAAATTTGTAATCGACTGCATTTACATATCAGTTCAGCAAATCTGTCACCAACGCACACATACACAGCTGCACTCGCTCGCTCTTTGCCTTTCGCTCTGTCTCTTTTTATAAATAGTGAGTAAATGCTGTTTTTTTTTAATATAATTACTAAATATGTACTCTTCAACATTTTCAAAAGTCTTACTCTCTTGTGCTCTTTTAAACTTGTTTCACTCTCTCGTTAGTTAATCGCATTGCTGTTTATCACTCCTTCATCGTGCAGCGTACGGCATTCGAATGTTTTTCAACTGAATTCAGTCGGCGTGCCACAATCAAGCGAGCCAAGCGCTAGTTCGACGGTGGAGCCTGCATTCAGTTCATAGCGAACGTGAGAACTGTGTGGACGTGCTCGACTCGTAACGTTCGTTTAAACTATACCAAACTTGTGAATTGAATTGAAACAACTATTTCAGCAGTAATATTTTTTAATAACAAAAATAAAAAAAAAAATAATCTTTTTAATCAAAACAAGCATTTGAAAAACATAACGGTACAATTGTTAACTTTATGAAAACAACCAATTAAAATAATTTAAAAGAAAACCAAACAAGGGAATTTCTTCTATTCCTTATAATAATTTCCTAAGTGAAAATTCAAAAGTCCTGGATTATTTTGAATTTCTCACAAATAAAACAAAAATCTTCAACCAATTTATATATCGCATAAACAAAAAAAAAAAATAAACTAAACTCACAACTGAACAAAGTGAAAAATCAGTGCATTTTTTGACAACACTTAAGAAAGCCAAAAGCTAAAAAAAAAATTTTAAAACAGCTGTTTTAGTGACAAAAACAAAAAGCAAAAGATAACGAAAGTAGAGCAAAAAAACAAAATTTAAATTTTGTAAAAACAAAATTATTGAGATCAAAAAAAAAAATACAATTTGTGCTTAAAACTCATAGAATTGCAATTAATACATGACCGTTAGATTTGGTGATAAACTGTGATTGATTTAAAAACAAAATTAAAAGCTAAGCAAATTAAAAAAAAAAAAAATCTATTTCCAAAAATCTCACAAAAAAACCATAAATTAAACAACAACAACCAAACAAACAAGCAAGCAAGTAAGCATCAATAGTACAACGCAAGCAACAAAAACAATAACAACTACTACAAAAACAACAACAAACACAACACTAACTAAGAAGTGAAAATAAATTGTGGTTTACCTTGCAGACAGACCAACCGCTAGTGAGTAAAGCAGCGTGTAACAACTTAAAAAATAACAACAAAAACAACAACTCGAACTACAACATTAAAACAAGTTATTGTTGGCTCTGACAAACGCGCTCTCTGCAGCGTTTAAGTTAGCCATACTTCATAAAAAAAAAAACTAAAAACAAAAACTCACCAAAAGCAACACACATCAACGGTACTTGCAAGTTGCAACAGCGCGTTGAATACAAACGCCTGTTCGGCAAACACAGCATTTAAAGGCCGCCCCCTCGTATTCTTCCCCCCCAATTGTTGCTTGACCAACAATGACCTTGCCAACAACAACAACACTCAACGATAACTGCGAAGACGATTCCGACATGTTCGGACCGCCACGCTCAACGCCACCAATGGGCTATCATCATCATCGTTCGCGCGTGCCGATGATCTCGCCAAAGTTGCGTCAACGCGAAGAACGCAAACGCATTCTACAGCTGTGCGCACACAAGCTGGAACGCATTAAGGACTCGGAGACAAATCTGCGACGCAGCGTGTGCATCAATAACACGTACTGCCGGCTGACGGATGAGCTGCGACGTGAAAAGCAGTCGCGCTACTTGGCCAACCAACCAAAGTAAGTAGCAAAAAAAAATTGTAAAAATATGTTAAGAAGTGTTCATGGATACTTTAAAAAGATGTAAGAAACATATGTAAAGCACACGGATATTTAAAAAAAAAAATAGGCTAGTTTTTTTACTTACATCTGTCGCTCATTGATAACTCATTTGTTGTCGTATCTGCTTAACTAGATATAATTTGCTGTCTTCTTGCTCGCTGCTGTTGTTTTCTACGTTTTGAGCTGTCATAAAAAATTCAAAGAAATACGGATATTAAAGATATAAATTCTAATTTGCACAAAATTAAACAAAGCATGAGCGAGGCAAGAAAGAGCGGCATGAGCTGTAACGAAACGACGACGACGACGACGGCGACGATGCTAGGATGTGCTGTTAGGGCTGTAGATATTGATTTTTGTTTTTTTTTTTTTGTTCACCTTCAGTTCGGGGATTTTTTACAAAAAAAAAAAATTATAAACATTTAAATAGATTCTTGTGAGTCAGAAAATTTGTAGAAAACAGCAGCAGAAGGCAGGGTGCTAGAAATCCAAGCAGCAAGTATTAAAAAGTATCGCACGGATGCGCTAGAAGTTATCGAGTTAATGGAGCTTATTATTTATGTATGTATGTAAATCGCAACATAAAAACAGCAAGAAACAAAAAACTATAAAAAAATAAAAGCGTAGCAGAAATTAAAACGCAATTAAAACTGAAGAACAACAACAGCAACAACAACAAAAACAATGACAAAAACGCTAAAAAATTGCACTTGCAGTCAACAGATTTAATTGCAAATAAAAGATACTTACAAAAACAACAGCAACAGCAAAACAGACAAAAACAACAGACAGTCAGTCAGTCAGCCAACGCAAAAGAAAAACAAAATACAAGCAAAGACGAAGCGCCGAGCACAAAAAGCGCAGAAAAAACCCGTAAGAGCAGCGAAAAACCAACAACAACAACACCAGCAATATACAACAAAACACTAAAAGGCAACATTAACAACAACAACAACAGCAACACAAATAAAAACATACATACTTACATAAATTCAGGCCAAGCTCAGTTGTTTGCATATAAAAGATACTTAAGTATCGCAACGGCAGCAACAAAGCTAATGTGCAACTAGATACACAAACAACACCAAACACAACAACACAACAACAAAACGTAATAGATGTATGCTTAGAAAAAAGTGCAAAAACCAGCAACAAATACTAGAGCTGTATTTCTTACAGTTGTGGTTGTTATCATTATTGTTGTTGTTGTATTATGTAAAAGACATTAATTGTGACTAGTTAGTTTTAAGATGAGCGGGTGCCAATAGAAAATTATTTTCTCAAAATTTATGCCATAGTTTGACTTAAAAAAAGAAAACCATTTCATCTAAATACTTTGAGCAACACTTGTTTAGCTACCCACTGGTTAAAAGTGGAAGTAGTTTTAATTAAACTTAACCTATGTGATGATATAAACAATTGCAGAGTCAACGCGAATCCCAGCCAGAGTCACCAGCCGCGGCGAAAAGTTTTTTTCAATAAAAAAATTTTTCTGATCGGTCACCACCTCTCTGCAGACAATGGCAAACCTCAGAGAGTAAATAATGTCATGTAAAGCTTCTTGAGAACATGAACTTTAGCCGTTCGGAGTCGGCATAAAACCATGTAGGTCCAGTTCTCGGTCAATTGTGTGCAAATATTTAATAACACAATTGATCATAAGAAGCTCGGTCAAATTCCTTTCAAGGGCTGAAATGGCCAATTTTTTTTTTTTTTGAGTCAACGCTAATAACTCGTTTATTATTCGTCGTTTATTATTTATCCACCGAATGCAAATTTCAAGTGATTTTTAAATGTCTACACTTGCAATTTTTCACTCAATTTAATCTTAATATATAAGATATTTATTAATTGCTGTTTATCGCTCAAACTGTTAAAGTTGTAATTGCTATGCTTTTTAAAACATGTTCAGCTTAAACCAGAACCTGTTTCGCTGTTATAGTGCTCTTTATATAAAAGAAACTGTTAGCCTAAAAGTATGCACACAAAATGTATTAGATATTTATCAGTAGGAACATATTGACGACGACTGGAATAAAACAACATTTGAGGAGATTGAAAAATATCATATCGTCTGCTACTTAATTATTTTGAATACGACACGTCCTAAGACGGGCTTCTATATTAGTATTTTTAAAATCTATTGATAAAATTATAACGGTAATTCTCAAAAACCTTTTCCAAAAAAATTAAGCTTACAACGTTATTCGCGTGGACTCTTCAATTATTGCCGCAGTTTAATAGTTCTAAGTGATCCCATTATAATGCAGACCTGTAAGCAGCATATAACGTGACACCATTTGTAATTGTTTAAGCATTATAAGCATGCATCAGGCATAATATTTTACATATAGTAATTCCAGTATTTTTAGCAAACTGTCTAGTATATCTGTCCAAACTCGGTATGTCTTGTTTCTTCTTCTTGTAATCTTCTTGTAATCAAGTTTCAATTAGTAGTCATATTCGCTTTATGTGGGCATGTTTAAATTTGTATCAGACAAGGATATCTAATTATAAAATTCAGGCAATTTTTTTTTCATCAGAAGATCTCATAAAAGTTATTTCTGTTCCAAACATTACGTATCTAATTATAAAATTCAGGCAATTTTTTTTTCATCAGAAGATCTCATAAAAGTTATTTCTGTTCCAAACATTACGTAGACTCGCTTTGATAAAAAAACCATCAAATCTCGGCAGCGTATTAGTCAAGTAGAATAAAAATTTGATGTTCTTTGTTTTTATGACCAAAGAATTGATTGATAAGTTTGATTTTCTTTTTAAATCAATCATTAGTGGATCTTTAGTACAAAAATTGCTCAACAAAGCCAATCGCGAGACATCAAAATTGATTCAGATCGAAAAAATAGAAAGGAAAGGATAAACAATTAGAAAGGAATTTTTTATATACTTTGTCTTTACTTATGGGCTACCGAAATTGTGCATAAAATTTTTCAATTTTATGCACTCATCTATATATAATAACCTTGTCCATTCAGGTAGATTAAAATAACTGACAGTGCAATTTTCATTTACATATTTTTTGTTCTTTTCGAATTTTACACCGAGCATATTAATAAACTTCTCTGGAAAATTACTCTGTTGACATTGTATCCCAGACTATGATCACTAGACAGCGGTCAGTGATTCCTTTTGATGAAGCTAGCAAAATATCGCAGTAAAAACCCGCATGTGCGATTTGCTTTTAAGCCATTACTTAGACATCTCTTAACCTTTTATAAATTTGCCTTTTACTAAGACAATTTTATTTTTTCATCTTCAAATAACTTATATCATAAAGTCACAACAACAAATGTTTTTAACATCTTTATTCTAAAAATAGAATATGTTTTCCTAAAAAATTCAACTTTAAAGGGAATTTTCTCAAATAACGAAAGAACAAACTTTGAAATAATTTTGATGATGTAATTTTTTGGTTTTGCCTTAAAAATTCTTTGTAAACCTGTGCTAACCTTAAATTAACTTTTGTTTGAAAGCAATTTATATAACTTGCTATTTTCACCATTATACTGGGTATCTGAAATTTCTTAATAAAATGATGATGAAGCTACAGCATAGACCAACATAAAACATGAAATCGACTCTCAATATATTAGTACCCAACCTCAACAAGAACAGCTGATACTGTATAGAACGATAACGTAACTCCAGTATGAAATTAGCTTTGTGTAAGAAAGTAATTACGAATTAAACGTCAAAATTTGACGTAAGTAAATTGCCATCATTTTTTTTTCTCCGTTTAACTCGTTCTCATCACTTTTCTTTCATCAATTAAATTAAAAAAAGAAATTACCGAAGACATTTGCAATATTAATTTTCACAATAGGTGTGTTTCCGTACTCTACCCTGTGTAAGTTCTGTGTAAATTTCGGGTTGCGAGAGTAAAATGAAATTTGAGAATAGTGGCAAAAGTACGGAAACAGCTTCTAGTAAGTTTCGAGCACAAAACAACCGATTCTGACAGCAGACGTGTCAAACATAAATAGCGCAAATTGAAATTATCGTGCGTTTGACATATGCTTGTTCTTCTTGATGCTTCTTCTTAATTTACTCGTAGTCTTGAGTTCAAGCACACTCTGGTAAACATCTGTGCTCGAGAGAGCGATTTATGCTTGTTCTACTTCTCACATTTTAAGCACAGAAAGTACGGAAACAGAAAATAGTAACACACAAGTTACACAGTGTGAGTACGGAAACAGACCTATTATATGCCTAAATTACATTGACAGCAAAAGTCAATAAAAAATAATCATATCAAATAATAAAAACATAGTAAAATAAATAATGTATATGCAGCGCTGGTTTTGCTCTCTTTTTGATGCTGCCTATAATGTCAAAATCAGCCGTGTGGCGAATAGGTGGCTTGCAGTTAATTTTCTTTATTTTATTTTCAATGATGTTGGACTTGCAACATTTTTTAATTGCTTTAATATCAATAAAAACACGAAAAATAACTATTTTTTACAATTTTTAATTTAAGATTCAACTATTTCACTTCGTTTACAATTTGGCAATTCTGGCTTTCTCACGCCTTTTTCATAGCTTTGAGATTTTATATGAGTTGTCAACTTCGTTTTGACATTCGCGGCAGTACGCTCTCTTAACGAGTTAACCTTTAATTGTTCTATCATGAATAAAAGTAAACCAATCAGATGATACAAAAAGCAGAGTCAACATAAAAAATATGCTTCAAATGAAAATACAATATTGAACAATTTTAGAAAATTGACACAAAATTTTGAACTTTTGTAATCTGATAATACTGTTTGTGGCAAATACTCATGATGAGAGTATTTTTAGTAACATAAGCAACGTAATTGTGAGCGAAGACGGAAGGAAAAAAATACATAAAGTACGAGGCTTAAGACGACGGTTTCGTTTTACATAAAGATGCTATAAATTTTTTAGTAAAAAAAGTAATTAGAAATCCAGAAATAAGTTATTGAAATAAGAAAATCACATCGGTACTCCAAGTTCTGAATTCATTATATTACTCAGTGCATTTTCTACTAAGCAGATATTAATAACTATTAATAAAAACATTAAACACTTTAGTTAATACGGAAATAAGCTTTTGAAGACATTTTCTCTTCTCAAATTAATAAAAATTAAATATTCTAGAAAAATTCGAGCCAAAAAAGAATAATGCAAGTCTTTAAATTGAACATGAATACTTCACATAGCCAGAAAGTTCTGTCGTAGTTCAGTGAAGTTTTTGGTTTCGATTTTTTTATATTTTTACTTTGGTTTTTTATTGAAAACTTTTATGGCCTAAAACATAACATTACATCATTACTTACAAAATTGGTTTTATTCCACTAATTTTGCTTGAACTGTGAATTGCAATATCCAAACTCACAATACATGCATAGCTTGCTTACAGTGTCAGGTGCATTAGTACTTTGTGACCATCCCTGAGTACATGTTTCATGCAAATTGTCAACATGCATTCGACTTGCCTAGCAGCTACGTTGTAGTTATAATTTATTCGCTAATGACATGCGTCCATTTACCAGTGGGTATATTACATTCGCTAGTCGCAGAGCGCCGCTTACTCTCTTGACTAAACATCTGTATTAAGCCAAGCAACGTGAAGGTAAAATATGCCCAAACAAAAGCAAGGCAGGCATGTAGTGGCAGAAAAAAAAATCACCAATCATGTTTTTGTAGTTTTTTTGTATACTTCTTGCTTTTGTTGTTTTGTTGCTGCTGTTCACTCATAACAATGAGCAATGATCACGTACAACTTGCAACACACACACACACACACACTCAAATGTAAGCGTTCTACGCTGTTATACATGCATGGTTTTAAGATTAACAGCTGTTGGTGTTGTTGTTGTTGTTTTCGGACGTCTTACCGTTAACTTGACTTGGCCAAAATGCTATTTGTTGTAGTCGTTGTTATTGTTGCTGACGACTGGTTGCTTAACATAGCAGCAGCAGCACTTTGTGGCAATAAATCATAACTCTTCAGCGCTACTTTATAGTAGTGTTGCCAGCACCAAAAAAAAAACCAAAAAGAAAATTTCGTTTCAACTAGTTAGTAAGCAGAAAAATTGTTAACTGCCTTGTGCTAATCCTTATTTTGTTCTTTCTTTTTGTTTTTGAGTTTTACAAATTATTGCAGCAGCTCTTTATGTTAAGCTGGCAACAACATTTCAATAATGGCTTAAATATTGTTGTTATGCAGATTTTAAAACTTTAATTAAAAGCGTTAAAAGATACATTTTGACGCTTTTAGATACACTTTAAAAACATTGCAATTGACTGCAATGGTACGAAATGCTGCTAAAGGCAACAAAATTTGTCAATCAGCCAAATATACATGTTTTTTTTTATTAACTTGAAGAAGTTTGAACATAAAAAAAATATTAAGCAACAACAACAAATGCAACAACAACAAATGCAACAGCAATAAGCAGCAGCAGCAAAGTTTTTCAAATGCATAAACCAAGCAACAAAAAAAAAACACATCACAACCCATTAAAACAAAAAAAAAAAACACGATGACGAAGTAGAGGAAAGAGCAAATAAAGCGCAACAACAACAACAACATGACTTGGCAAAGTCATTGTCAGCGCGCGGGGTGCGCACATTGCCAAGCGTTGTCGTCGTCGTCGTCGTCATCGTCAAACACTCTGCCAAACATAAAAACTTATCAGCCGGCAATAAACGGACGAACAAACGAGCGAACGTATGAACGAAAGCAGCAGCAAAGCAAATCAAGAAATGCAACAACAACAACAACAATAGCATTGAACCAACAAAAAAAAATTGTTCAAGAAAATCATGTAAGAAAAAAAAAATTAAAAGCAAATGAAACAAGTAACCAACGTAGCTGCATCAACAACAACAACAACTGAGTTTAAAGACGTTGCAGCACAAGTTGTTTGAATGCCTGAAATACCGCCTCAGCTGCTCACCCCGCCCCAAAAGCCATATAAAAATCTATACAGCCAGACAGCCGAACCAGCCAGCCGAACGAACCATCCAGCCAAACCAAACCAAGTTTAAAATATTTCAATTCCTCGTTGTCCGTTTGATGCGCCATGCAGCGAACGAATTCGCACACCAGAAAACTTAAATAATAAAATAAAAAAACAAATATTACATAAAAACGCACATACAACAAAAACCATAATAATAACTAATTTGTAAAAAAAAAAAACAAAAATATGAATCAGCTTCTAACGACGGTATTCAAGAGTGATATCAGCAAATTATCGAAAATTATCTAAAAGTAGTTAAAAGAACAAAAAGTAGTAAAAAATGTATTAACTACTGCCCACTTTAATTGTCTAGCATGGCATACATGTATGTTGCCACAGCTCAAGCCAAATTTACAAGCAGCACAAAATAAAGTTGTAAACTTGACATAGGTGGGGTAGCGGGCGTGGGGATAATTGTATAAGTTTTGGCAAAACCAAAAGTTTTACACAATTTTCGGCAACAGGAAGAAGATAGAGCAGCAGAAAATCACTCGAGAATTTAGCGAATGTTTGGCCAACTAGTTGAGCTAGGCAAAAGTGAACTAGTTAATGGGTACAATAAGGCAATGCTTGTAGCTGAAATGGTTAAGATTTAGAACATACGTATATGGCCAAGACTTGTTGCAGGCAAAATAGGGGGAAGGAAGAATAAGAATACGTTATAAAAAAATCAACTTGCATGCGGAAGTAGAAAATGAACATGGAAGCACAAAAGTAATAACTATGGTGCTTGAAATCCATTAAAAATCTGTGGTGTTAATACAAAATAGTTTCATTTGGTATTTGCTTAATTTGCAGCACCGTAAATTAGATAGTTGTTAAGAATAATACGCAAAAAATATTAACGAACCCTTCTGTATAACGAAATTTGCCTACAAAGAATGCATTCAGCTTTAGCGATATTTAGTATTGCGGGGCTAAACCGTTGGTTGAAAAACGCTTTTGAAAATACATAACAATTCATCATGAATTCATATTACAAAATTCATGTTGATAGGTCAAGTTATTTGTTAAGTATCGTCGTTGAATAGGACGCATTAAAATTTCCAAACTTATAGTCGTCATTTAGTTACATTTTGGCAACCAAAAAAGCAAGCAAGTAACCCTGAATGTTTGTAAACATTGTTGGAATTGCTCGCTATCGATATAAACGATTCACAAATGGTTAACTAATTTTCTTTGTGGTTCATAGCCAAACGTTACAACGCGACAAATTTTCGACAGAAGCCATGGTATGATATGGGACATCGAGGAGTGAAAATGCTGAGTCTATGAGCATCTTAACTGAACGGACAAATAAATTTCCGATATGAGAAAATTATCAACCAAACCAAATGAGTGCCACATTTGCTCTCTCTTGACTACAAGCTCAACCTTATGACAACTTCAAAGGAGTGTTTAACGAAACGAAGCTCAAGTGCAATAAGAGTGACTTTTATCATACATCCATGAAGCACACTAGAGACCAAAGTATAATGGAAATATTGTCAATTATCGACTCAAATTCGAAAAAAGGCAAAATAGATTTATCAGCTAACAAAGTCATGGTGCCGGTTTGGTTTTTTTTATACAGACGGTGCCTTCTATATTGACGGTCAACGGGGTATATAACGCAGAATCGATTCGAAGTTAATTTGAAGCGAAAGTGGCCACATTTGGTAGAGAAAAACTCCAGCCTATGTATTTAGATTCGACTCTACTATAATCTGTTTTCAAACTAGGAGAAATTACTTGGCGATAAGAGAACAATTAGGTTATTGCTGAAAAAATTGTCAAAATCGTTTGCTCCAAATCGAAAGAAATCTAAAAATTCCTCTTCGGCAGAAGTGTATCATTTCTTGTTTAATTTTTCTGTGTATTTTCACATTGTCTTCCTTGCGCTCAAGCAGAGTGGTCATTGAACCCTCATTCTTCACAAGCGATGAAAATAGGTTTATTTTAATTGTTGATAAGAACTCGGATAATACATTTTTAATCTTCTTTTCATGTCTTAAAACCAAGATTGCTGCCTAAAAGACCTAATATTATGCAGGTGATAGTCAAAAGAGGTTTTTTTTAATTATAACTTACTGATGGGAAGTCCTTGCAGTTTTAACCAAAGGTTAGACAATTGACCCTAAACGTATGCGGCTTGAACCACTAAGCTCATTCGATTCTACTACTATGTGAACCACTGGGAACAGAATGGAACACTGTAAAAAGTAAATCTTCATAATAGGTGAAAAAACTGTATTAAAATAAGCTGCAACAACATTAAGACAGCTTTTGCTGAAATTACTTTTGCCTTTTTATACTGTAAAACAGCATTCAATGATGTCTTACTTAAAAGCAGTTAAATGGTAAATGCAGCCTTACCTTCGCTGAATTCCAGCCCTTATCGTAAACAAACTGGCCTGAATAGCAATGCAAACAATGTTAAATTAAGACCCATATCATGAATTGTAGCCATTTTTAACATAAAAACCCATAAATATCTTTAAATTAAGCTAGCTTGTCTTAAAATCAACTTCCAAAAGCTGACTTCAAATATGCATTAGCATTAAGAATATTAAAATACAAAACATGCTTAAAGTTGATTTAAAGGCAGTTTTAAAAATACGCTTTACTTTTAATTTTTTGTAATATTCCCTTGTTCATTAACACAGCCCAATATTATTTTTTCGGCACAAATTATCGAGAAAAATTTTAATTCATGAGATAAATTTCATTCGATTTTTCACTCTAAAAAGTAAAGCGTATTTTAAAGACTGCCTTTAAATCAACTTGTGCCTGAATTTAAGCATGTTTTGAATTGTAATATTCTAAATGCTTGAAAACCCAAAGAAGCATATTTGAAGTCAGCTTTTGGATGTTGATTTTCAGACAAGCTAGCTAAATTTAAACCAATTTATTGGTTTTTATATTAAAAATGTCTACAATTCATCATATGAGTCTTAATTTAAGATAGCTTGCATTGCTATTCAGGCCAGTTTGTTTACGATAAGAGCTGAAATTCAGCGAAGGTAAGGCTGCATTTACCATTTAACTGCCTTTAAGTAAGACATCATTGAATGCTGTTTTACAGCATAAAAAGGCAAAAGTAATTTCAGCAAAAGCTGTCTTAATGCTGTTGCAGCTTATTTTAAGACAGTTTTTTTACCTAATATTAAGATTTACTTTTTACAGTGTTAAGAAAGGAAAGAAAAACTTAGCACAAAAACTAAATTTTTGATCCATAAATAATAAAAATTGTAAATATTTTAAAGGTATATGACATTTGAAGAATGTAATATGATCAGAATTAAAAACCACGGCTTTTTTATCAAATACCACGGTAAATTTTGAAATAATCTCCTGGGATTTTTTACACGTTATCAAATCAAGAAATTGTTTACATTTAAAAATGTAAGCAGCGTTGGACAAAGAGTTGGATTTATATGAAAATATACAATTTGACTGATCATAAGAAATTCCTTATCAGGTCCTAAGGTTTCTTGTTCGTTAAGAAACTTAAAAAGAAACTAAAAGTTTCATCATAAGAAGCTCGGTCAAATTCCTGCCAAGGGCTGAAATGGTCATATTTTTTTAATTTTTTTATACGGTTTGACTATTAAGATTGATATTTATTCAATTTATCCAATCATAACTATAAAAACAAGCAGTAGATAGACAAAACAAAATATAAAGGCTCCGACATCTTCAAAATAATGTTGAAGACTCTATAACATTATCTAACTGATGTCTGATTTCGGTTTTCAAAAAAGGTTTCCACAATTAATAAACGTTGTTCCGGAGTAAACATATTCATGATTAAGTATTGAATACTGAGCACAAACGTTATATGGACAAGTCATTTGCCACATAACAGCTGTCAAAACAACCCAGTTGAAAAAGGGACCTCGTATTGTATCACCCTTTATAAATGCCAAAAAAAATGTGTCAAAACTTTATCTTGAAACATGAAAATCATAATCTTTGTTGTAATTGTAGAATACCTATGAACAAAAAATTCCCTAAAGTTAAAATAATTGTGCCCTACTTGCTTACTTCAACTTTAAGTATTTATTACTAATTTTAAGCAAAAATATGCCATATATAATCGGCAAAAAAAATACAATCTGACAAGTGCTCAAGTAACACAGTGCACCCAGGGATGCCATTAGCAGGGATAAATCATTGTGAACGTGACTATTTAGATTTCGATGTTGTTGTGAGTACTCATAAAGAAATGCACAACATAACTAGCTACTTACCAAAAATTAAAAAAATATATTCCATCTCATTGTAATTCAGGCTCTTGGCTACCTGTTTAAATTTATTTTAGCCATATTCTACATGCATGCACAGTTATACAAACTACTTTAAAATATAATTTTGACGTACTTAAAATTAAATAAAAAAGTGCCATAATTCAATAAAAAGTAGGTACTAAAAAAAGTACTAAAGTTTAATAACTTAACAATTTTTATGTTGCTGTATTTGAAATGCTTAGAAAATTAGGTTACTTACAACAACAACAGCAACAAATAAAGACAAACAGACAAAGATATATTTATTATACAACTACAAAAACAACAACAACAACAACAAACAACCACTAGCAACATTAATTGTGCCTATCTGCGCGAGTACGCATAAAAACGAAACAAGAAAAATAGAAACTGCACAACAACAACACCAAGCAGCAACAACAACAACATCGAAAACAAAAACGATTAAATAAGCCAACAAGTAGTCAATGCTATGTAGCAGTAGTAGAAGAACAAGCAACCGTGGGACGCAGGCAGCTCTGCTCAAGACCCCTGAGTGTCGAATTTTTTTTATAATCTCAAAAATGGTTTTTATGCTTTTTTTTCTCTCTCTCTCTACTATTTGTTGTTTTTTAGTGTTTTTTTGCCATTTATAAGTTTGCTTGTATGTTTTTATTTATTTATTTATTTATTTATTGTAACGGTATGGACAACGAAAGTAACATAAAGAAAAGCAAAAATAAAGCAAACACAAAAAATACAAAAAATAAAAACCACTCAATAAGTGTTGGTACAAAACAAAAATGAGGTTACCTCAAAACGACATAGAAAAGAAAACATGTAGTTAGAGCAAGAATAATAATAATAATTAAGTAGTTAGTAGCATATGAACAAAGTGTGAAAATAAGTAGCATTAAACTAAAAAAGTATTGTTGTATAGCATTATATAGTATCGTATCAGTACAAATTAGTCGAAAAGTAGACGCCAAAAGTTATATCAACAATACTTTGTCTAGAGTAGAAAAACCACACAAAAAAAAAAAAAACATACAAATAATTGCTATCAATTTGCTTAAAAATAGTCTAAGACTTGTTTGACAACCGCAACTACAACAATTAATAAGTTACAACAATTATCCGTTTGGCACAAGTATGCGATAAAAATGCGAACGTTTGAAAGAAGAAGCGAAAAAAAATCGAATTCTTCTCGCATTGTTAGCGGATATGACGTTTTGTAGTATCGCTCGCTATCGGAAGATTTTGTTTCTACTATCTTATCACTCGCTCACGCTTAGTTTTAAGTGATATGAATTTTAAAGTTGGAGGAATTTTTAGCACTGATAAGTGTTTTACTCACAAATTCGACATCTGGCAACAGTAGCTGGCTGGATTTTTTGTACAGCTATCTCTGTAGTGGGGAAGATTTTAGAGTTGTTGGAACAATTTCTCAACGAGCTGTAGAATTGAAGCTACTTCAGCTTTACAACCTTTTGTTGATTGTCGTTCCGAATTGTTTCAACTGTGCAAATCAATTATGATCATTGGCACCGTGTAAACCCATTTGGTGTGATTTAAAATTATTTGCAAAATAAGTTTTCTAACCAGACCCCACAAGTTTTGCAAAAGTAATTTACGAAATCTTTTAGTTCGAGGTGTTTTTTTATAGGTTATATATAAAGGTCGTACTGAAAAACTTTCTCAAGTTTCTTTTTTTAGTTTCTTGTTCACCACATCACGATCGGTATAATGGTATTTTTAATGGCAAGAATGTTGGGTGGAGCTCGTCAATGGTCTAAGCAAAGATCATATAATATATTATATGATTATTTTTAGGTGATATAATTAATTTTATATCGTATGATATTGCGTTTAAGGCTTAATTGACGTATGCTTTGCAAATAACCCCTCTTAAAGAATTCAGGAGATATCAAATGGAAAGATCTGGGTAGCCAGTCAATGTCACCATTTCTTGGCATCACACTCCCAGGGAATTTGGATTGCAGAAACGACATTGTATGATTTGCAGCATAGCATGAAGCATCGTCTGTTGAAGCCAGTAACTGTCCAAACCTTTTTCAAACGTTTAAATAAATATATTTAAACGAAATATTAGTTCAATGATCTCGTGTGGATTTTCTTTACCCCAAAAGCGGTAATTTTGCCTATTAACGGCCCCTGAGAGTGTGAAAGCCTCGTCTGTAAAACGTAAATTTTGCCGTATTGCAAGTGATGCGGACGATCTGTTAGCAATATTCCTTGAGTTCATTCTACTTACAGTTTTACTTTCCCAACTCTAGCTTTTTCTTATGAGTTTCTGCAAGTTCAAACAGATTTAAGTAGTCCAACTTAACTCGATATTCGATTCGAATTATTCGGTTTAACGAATAACTCGCTTAAATTACGAATAACTCAAGGAAATACGAGGGTCGTTTGATAATTTCGTGAAAAATGAAACAAGAAAAGATTGTTATGGTAAAAAGTTTTATTTCTCAATATAGTCTCTTTTGAGCTAGACACACTTCATTCAACGTTCCTCTTATCCCATCAATTTTTTGATCTGATCCCATCCGAAAACTACGTTTTCGGAAATTCCTCAAAATAGGGCTCTGTTTCGATGAAGAAACAGAAAATTGTCGCTGGGGGTCAAATCTGGAGAACATGCTGGATGAGGAAGCAATTCGTATTGAAATACGAAAATAATTCCTGGCATTTTGTCATGATGGCTGGGCATGTTTGAACGCGCACATTGCCTTGATGGAAAAGCTATTCTTTCCTCGGACGTTTCTCTTTCAAAGCATCGTTGAAATGGTTCAAATTGGCTGCCTAGTATTCGCCATTGGTCGTTCTTTTCGGTGGAAAGTAAACGATGTAGATCCCGTTTATACTAGACTACTGGCGCCATAACCTTTCCGTCCGATAGCACCGTCTTCGCCTTCTTCGGAGTACGTTCGTTCAGTGAAGTGTACTGTTCCTTTGTCTCTGGTGTGTAGAAAAGGATCCATGTTTCGTTCACGGTTACTAATTGACTGAAAAACTCCTGCTTATCTTTGTTCAACATCGCCAAACACGACTTTGAATCAGTCATACGATCGCGTTTATGATCGAAAGTGAGCAAACGCGGCAAGTTCCAAAAATATATCTGAGGGCCTTAACAAATTCGCGCACTTGAACTCTGCTATCGTAAATTTTAGTGACCATTTCTGGTATGGTGACCTCATTTGGGCGTCCAAAACAGTCGGTGTCCCTTGTGCTTGTATCACCGCATCGGATTTCAGTAAAGCACTTGTGAATCATTCCAATCGATGGTGCATAGTTCCCATAGTATTTATCCAGCCTTTCCTTGGTTTGACTGATGATTGTTTAGTGAAAAAAGTAATGCTTGATGAGCACACCAAATTCATTTTTTCGCAAGATCATCTACTGTTTATGGCTACCAAATACAAACTAAACGTCGCAGCGAGCTGAAATTTTGACATTAGTATATTAAGAGATGGTAGCTGGCACCATCAGTGTTGCATTTAAATGAACTAAATTGCTCTCGTATCGAGAAACTCAAGTTTTTTTCTGACATATTTTTTCTTAACTTCTCTTTCAACTCTCTTTCAATAAAACATATCCAGTAGAGATTAAGGCATCATCAAACTAAAAGAAGTTAGAAATAATGGAACATAAGACTTTGATACTGGCATTTTTACACGTTTATAAGAGGTTGAGATTCGTCATAACTTTTATAGTAAATATTTTTTAAATTTAGATCAGAAAGACGGTTCAGACTTTTAAAAAAAGTTTCAAAACATGAGAAATTTTAAAAAAGAGCTTAAATTTTGAAGTTTTATAAGAATATACAATAATATTATAAGAATATAAAATGTACTTTTCTGAACAATTAAATAGAAAAATCATCAGTTTAGCCAAGTGAACTGATATGAACAAAAAATAGAAAATTTATTAATAAAATATAAGTTTCATACACAATAAATTTAATTAAGTTAAAAAAGTTATAGTTTAAGCTTAAGGTTGCAGAAATCTGCACAAGCGAGATAGATAGCTATTTGTATCTCGTTTTTTTATGTCTACATCTGAACTGATATGAACAAAAAATAGAAAATTTATTAATAAAATATAAGTTTCATACACAAAAAATTTAATTAAGTTAAAAAAGTTATAGTTTAAGCTTAAGGTTGCAGAAATCTGCACAAGCGAGATAGATAGCTATTTGTATCTCGTTTTTTTATGTCTACATCTGTATTCACTTTGGCCGCAATCCAAGAATATGTATTTTATACTCTAAGACACATTCTCAGACAAGAAAATAGTGGGTGCAAATAAACCCATTGTGCCGAATAAGGCTTAAGCAAACTTTGTAAAGCTGTAGAACAACCCATATTAATTTCTTCGAATTGTTTAAGGTTTGCATTTAACTCTTCTTAACTCGAGCACTTCTGCAAATTAATTTTAAATTATTGAGCATCGCTGAGTCAATAATTATGTATTTCTCTCCACTTTACACAGCAATATACGACGCCATTTTTAAAAAAATTTGGCTAATTGGGCTTTTATACTCGTAGGCTTGGTTGTTGTTTTTTTTTTAAGTGCCTTTATTTCGCTTTACAACGTTTTACAAAAACAATATGTGCGCTTTTAAACAAATAATAATAATAACGTAATTGAGCTGACACTGCATATGACGAAGAGCGAAAAATCTTTATCGCGTCACCTGAACCTGTGAACCCCGTCAGCGCCGTGCGTCCCCGTCAACCAAAAACACCCACCTACAACAGGCAATTCACACAAAGTCAACTCGCGCTATCTCACTCACGCTGACACGCACTCAAGTCATTCAGTCATCATAATAATAAAATGACAATAAAATTCACAACAACAACGAATGGCTGTTGTAAACAGCGGCGCATAAATCGTCAACTCTGCGGTTCGCAGATAAATAATTCAGGAAGTTGCACATACAAAAAAAATACACAAACACACGCATAAACATGTGTGCGTGTGTGTATGTTTAAATACATGTCTGTGCTGTGCTCGACTGGCATGCTAGTTAAACGAAAGTGTTGTTTGTACTACAACAACAATGAAATTATTTAAAATTTAGTTGCTGGTTAATAAATGATAATAAAAATCATGGAAAATAAATCAATTAAGTTGTTGGCCAAAAGCAGTTCTTGTCATTGTTGTTGTAGCATTGAATAGCTTGCTTTGTTGTGTGTTAACCATTTATTTGTTATTTTTGACAGTTGTATAGGTTAAATTAGCTTGGAGCTTATTTTAATGCCGTTAAACTTGTTAAATGTTGCTGCCTACTTTTAGGCGTTTTAAGTTCAACCCAAGCGCGCAACAATTAGTTTCACTTATTTTCTTTTTTCTGCTACGTTTTACATGTTATGAAGTCAAAACGACAGACAGTTAAACAGACTGATAAACGCACAGTTAGACAAACTTATTATTTTCATTAAATTTATTGCCACAGCAAAATTAAAGAGGGAACAAAACAAAAAAAGAAAAAAAAAGCTCAGCAACGCCAAGCTTGCTGTTGCCAGCTTCTGTTGCTTTTGCTGCTGCTTCCCCACTTCGTTGAAGCGTGCGTTTTTCTGTGAAAGTGTTTTTTTTTTCTTTCTCTGTTATTTTGCTTTTGTTCGTCTGCTTTTTGCTTGTAATTTTTTGTTGTTGTTTTTGCTTGCCTTGTCGTGCTGCTATGTTTCAGTTTGTTGTTTTTGTATGTTGTGCTATAAGTGGGTGGATGACTGGGTGGGTGGGTTGGTTGGGTGGTTGGCTGTTTGCATGCATTAGCCAAATCTAGGAGCAGGAGCAGGAGAATGTAGAGGCAGCTAGCAAAAAGCTTGTTGTTGCTGCTGTTTATTGTGATAACGTTCAGCTGCATTTCTTGAAGTTTTTTATGTGTTTTATATTTTTTTTTTTTTTGTTCTTTGTGCTTGTGCTTGCGATTCTATGTTTTATTGATTTAAATTAATTTTCGAAGTTAAATAAGTACTGTATTTGGGCCAACGCGAAAAGAAGAAAAGTAACAGAAAAACAAAAAGTGTAAATGCGCTACTTGGCATAAGTAAAGCTAAGTTCACGAGTTGGTTTTTATAACTTTTTTCTTATGCTTGTGACCTTCGAAAAACTTGTTACCGTTATGTTTATTTCTGTTATCGCAGCAGGCAAGGAACAGCTAGTGCCTCGTATTACTTAAGCATTGTCTATATAATGGGCATATCTGCACGATACATAGATACTTTCACTTTTTGTTATGGTTATGTGGTAAAGACAACAACAATTTCTCTACAATAATAAGCAGATAATTTTTAAAAACTTATTCTTACAAACTTCATGCCAACTTTGTGCTGTGTAATTCGATGAATTTCTGAATTACAAAATTCTACAATTTTAAAAACTTCACTCAATTTTCTTATAAATAAAAACAGTTGCTGTCTTTACTATAAACTAAGTTTGATTTAAAAGTTTTAACTTCAAGCATGTTTTATAAATTTTGTTTTCCTGCTTACCTTACCTCTTTTAGCACTCCCATGAAATTGCAAAATTTTAGGCAAGTATTTAATTCTGACCCACACGTACTCAATGTTCTTATTATTTCCGCATATTACTCAGCCACTAATAATTATCAGATACTTAATTCATCAACAATTCCCTGCTCCATCATTTTTGACGCATCATCTTTGTAATGAACGTTTCCATTGTTTTATAAAGTGACACATTTATTCATTTAATATTTTCACGTTTATTTTTCTTCTCTTTTATTTTCATTTTTTCAAAGTATCTGTAAGTCATAGTTGTTGTCTCAGTATCTGCATTAAATCAACACAAATCATATAAGTCAAAACATTGTATGAGGCAACAAAGTATCTCGCAACTCTCGCATTTTTATGTAGTTCAACGTTGTTTTTATCTTGTTAGCCAGCAGCTAGCTAGCCACTAGATGGCGTTGTTGTTGTTGTTTTCGTTGTCGTTAAAGCTGCTCTATTATTCAAATCAATTTTTGCTCGCTTTTGCTATTTAAGATATTCAAATGGAATTTTATGGTGTCTCGCTTACGCGCTAACGACCCACACAAACACACGCACATAACTTAAGATATATGCTGCTTACAAGGAAGACTGCGCGTTGTCTTGAGTTTTTTTATGCATGCATTGTTGCATTGCTTGCTTTTGAATAATTTATAATTGCTGGCAGTGTACAACAACAACAAATCATTATAAAAGGAATAATTATTAAAAACGCAAACAGTAAATTAAGCTGTTGTATATGATCTTATTTTATGTTCAATAGAGTTTATGTTTGTGTACGCGAGTGCAAACACTAACACTAGCTATGTTGTAAAAAAAAAAAAATATTTCTTCGCTGAATAAAAGTCCGTTCTACGACGTGTTATCACCATTTGTAGGTGTCGTAAAGTAAACACAATTTTTTTCTATCAAATAAATTTTCTGTGCATACTTTCAGGCTTAAATTTTTTTGGGATAGTTTAAGTGAAATAGTGTGAAAAGCATTGTAATAGCAAGAAATAATGACAGTTTGAGCGGTATAAGGTGCCAAGCATGACGCTTGTCTTTTATGTATATAAGATGTTGACTTAGTTACCGTTAGTACAGACGAGATGTAATTGTGCGTAGCAAATCGTGAAGATAACATAAAAAGAAGCTACATATACAAAACCATTAAGTATACCCTTAATATAAATAATATTTAAAAAAAAGTTTGTAAAAAATTATGCAATATATTATTAACTAATTCGTTTGAAGCGAAGCGTATTAAGCTTACATCTTATATATTAATACGTGAACATAAAACTTTGTCGTACGTATTGATGCAAATCTTTATTTAGAATGATAGTTCGGTTTCTACAAATTATTGTTTAAAATTATTTACTTCAAATCTTGCCCACAACTAGCTCTTAAGTGGTCCATTCCGTGGGTCTAATTTGCCAAAAGCCTGAGGTCGGCGTTGAATCGACTGTTCATGGACTCTATGCACTCTGGTTGAATGATGAATGTCCAATAAGCCGGATCGGAATTTAGATTTCGCCGGACACCAACTCATGGAGCGGTTTTAGTTCTGCTGAATTCATTTGTTGGCCAAAAAATCAAGTTTTTTGCATATCACTTTTGTTTTTCTTCAGAATGCATACCCAAGATAAACAAAAAAGTAAAGATTTTTATAGTACACAAACAGTGGCTAAAAAAATGTTGCAATTTTTATCTTAACAAACTCTTTTTAGACCCCAAGAAGTCTATATTTTGTCATTTTCGAAAAGATTTTTTTTTAACACCCATAAAATATGTATTTTTCATGGTATTTACGTGCATTTGGAATAGTAACTCTAACTGATGACTGACTTTGGTAATAAGTTTTCACAATTAATAAACGTTGTTCAGGAGTATGTCTATTCATGATTGAGTCGTATTAAATATTGAACACAAACGTCATATGTACAAGCCATTCGACACATAACAGCTGCCGAAACAACCCAGTTGAAAAAGGGACCTCATATTGGATCACCCTTAAGTTAAGGAAAATTACGTTAGTCTTCATGTCTTAAGATTTCCAATGCATAATTTTAGAACAGAATTCAAATTGCTTAGCAGTAAGCAATTATGAACAGTATGAGCGAAACAGGTTGTGTTTCAGGCTGAACAGATTTTAAAAATCATATAAATTACAATTATGAACAGTTTGAGTGATTTAGGGCATGGACCACGACGCTTGTCTTTTATTTATTAAGATAACTAGTATAGAAGCCCGTTTAGCCCGTCATAGTAGCAGACGATATGACATTTCTCATTCACTTCAGGCCAGTCGTCGGTCGTCGTCAATGTATTCTTACTGATCTATATCAAATAAATTTTGTGTGTATAAAATTTTTTCATATAAAAAGCTCTGTAATAGCGAAACAGGTTCTGGTCCAGGCTAACATGTTCAGCCTATACATAGCAATAACAACTATAACAGCTTGAACGATATAGAGCGTGGAGCAGGACGCTTATCTTTTATATATTAAGATATAGACGGTTCAGAGATGAAGTGAACCAAATCATAAAATGTTTGTTTTGAGTGAGAACGACTTAAAGTTTATGGTTAAAAATATAGCACATACATATATTTTTTTAGTTATTTCCTTAAAGAAAATTTATGTTATTTAATTTTATACAACAATGAATTTGGAGTAGGTGAACGTGGCATGCAAGTTAAGTGTGTGGCTTAACATGCCCGGAGCCCGAAATCGATCCACAGTCGCGGGAAAATTTTTTTCTGATCCACCTCTCTACAGACAAAGGCAAACCTCAGAGAGTATAAAATGACATTTAAAGCTTCTTGAGAACATTAACTTAAGCCGTTCAAAGTCGTCATAAAACATGTAGGTCCAGTTCTCGGCCAATTATGTGCAAACATTTAATAACACACACAACAAAATTGATTATAAGAAGCTCGGTCAAAGACCTTTCAAGGGCTGAAATGGCGAATTTGTTTTGTTGTTGAATTTAGCACATAATTTGAAACGCATTGGAGGTTTCAAAAGGAAAGAAAACTTTTTTAACTTGGTTGACTTCATTTCTAAACCGTCCATATATTTCTTTAAGCAGTATATATTTTTTAAGGGCTTCAGATTTTCAGATTAATTTTTGCCAAAAAAAAAACTGTTTCGTCTGTTGAGCTAATTTTTATACAAATTTGAATTTTTTAATAAATAACGCACTAGGGTCTTACGGCTGCAACGATGTACATTTCATAGCTTTCGGCTCTTTAAACGTCAAAAGAGAAGCTTTATAGTGGTTGTATCTAAAAAGACACAGTGAACATTTAAGGGTTAAACTAGCTACGTTCATTTCTTTCGGCATATTTTCACATAATTACAGTTTAGCGCATGACAAAAACAACAACAATAACAACATCTACTATAACTATAAAAACAACAACAAATTGCTATAAATGTTGTTGTTGTTGTTGCCAATTCAATTGCCAAATCAAAGCATAGAATTACAAATAAACAAAAAAAAAAACAGACTAAATACGAGTACCAACAAAAAGGGGGCGCAACAGCAGCAGCAACAACTGTTGTTCACGTTTGTATATATTTTATTTTCTTAATTTTTATGGATCTTTCTCTCTCTCCCAGTATTGGGCTGTAGCTCTCAGCTTCTTCAACCAGCTCATTTACTCGTCTGCGTGTAACTCGTTTGATGTGTTGTTGACCGTTTGTAGCTGCTCTGGCTTTGACTGTCATGAATTATTTTTGTTGTTGTTTTATTTAAGCTGTTTGTGCTTGCAATTCTTTACATTTGATTGCAATTGTTGCTGCTGGTGAGGTTGTTGTTGTTGGTGGTTCTTGTAGCTCTTACATTACTTTTGCTTATTTAAATTAAGTTCGCTTTGAGCTCGTGCTCAGCAGCAGCAGCAGCAGCAGCAACAGCAAAACAACAACAACACTTTGAGCAGCAACATGAACAACTCTTTGTCGTTATTTCTTTTTATTCACTTCATAGTTACCAGTAGTGCGCTGTGCTACCTGGTTGCTGTTACTGCACATATCCATGAGATACATTAATATATCTGCTGCTAATGCGCGCACTTGCAATGTTTCAAACCTGTATTTATTTACATGCAAACATGTTTGTAAGCAGATATATACTTATATATAGTTTGATCTTTGTATAGTACGTAGCGTAGCTTTACTACGTTTGTCCGAACAACAAAACAGACATATATCTATTGGTTTGCCGTTTGTGCCTGTTTTGCTGACAGCGCTGCCACCCAGCGGCATTCTGGGATAGCTCAGTGCTGTTTTATATGATTTTTTTTTTTTGTATTTTTTTGCTCCTTTTAACTGAACTGTTTTATGTTTTCAGCCATTTAAAGGCGGTATCTGACTATCAATATTTTTATAGCCAACGTAGATATGTTTATTAATATTTTTTTATTATTTATTTTCTTATAGTTGCCAACTGCAAACTCACACTTACTCACCTGCGTCGTTTTGTTTTATTTTATTGACATTTCTTCAAAATACCGACACGTGTAGAACACTGAGTTAATGCAATGCTAACAGCAAGCAGCGAGCAAACAGTTAGTTATTGCTTGGTTATTCTAGCAAAGCAACACGTGCGCTGTTTTTGAGTGTGTGTGTGTGTGTATGTGTATTATACGAGCTTGTATGTTAATTGTAATTTAAATGAAGGCAAAATTTGTTGGCCCACAAAATAGGCCGAACTGATCTAAATTAAGTGTGTGTGTTAAACGCGCTAAAACGGGAAGAGCGCAAAATTTGTAAAAAGATATTTTGAGATATTTTCTTGTTGCCCTTGAGATACTTTCATTCGGCTTATATATCAAAGCGAGTTAAGTTTAAATGCGTGCGAAAATTTGTTGTTCTATTGAAAACCCGCAAAATTATCGTCAGCAACTCGACAAAGATATTTAACAAGAAACAAAATATTTAAAACTTGAATTCTTTCAGTGTAATTATTCATTTTTAGGCATATTGAAATCAACCTTTATGTATATCATCATGTCTTAACAAAAAAACTTTTGCTTTAAAATGTATCTTAGAAATACTTAAAAAAGTTGCAGCTCTTTGGTCTGGCTGCTGTCTTTAAAATAACAACTTTTGTTAATTTAGAAAATAAACAAACGCAATGTAAGGCGTATAACTCAAAAAAACCAACAACAACAACAAAGTATTAGCCAGCTGAAAAACCGTTAGCAGCCATTGCTGTGCAGCTGAAGATGTGCTTTGATTTGTTTTGTTGCCGTCGTGCATGTTTATAAACAGCTAGTTGCAGTAGTTGTTGGTTTTTCTAAAGTTATGCTGGCTGTAGTGTTGCATAAGCGTCAGGAAATCAAAATCAAAAGCACAGTTAGTTGTTGCTTTTGCACAAAAAAAAAATTGCCGCAAAAACAACAGGCAACAACAAACATAAAATGAAAGGAAAATTTAATTTCTATATCTTTCAGTGTGGGTGGCAAGAGTCAAAATCAAATCTACTTAGACAGTTACTCCGTAGGTTGATGCTTGAAGTAAATATGGCAACGCCAGACAGGCTACGTCTTCCATAATTTGGCCAACGTAGGATGTATTTCCTTTCTGGCGAAAAACTTGTTATGCATCTTCATTTTTTTGTATGTATGAGGCAAAAAGCTTTCTCAAAGTTAAAACTATGCTGCAAAATGTGCTAACAACCAAATGAGGTCAACTTAAATATGAAAAGAAAAAAAAACTGTAGACTGCTTTTTTTCTCTTGGTATCAAATCAAATTAAATCATAAAAATACTAAGCAGCAAAAATATCTGGAACATGTTTTGCTGTCTCATTTGCACATTTTTTAAGCATTGCTGCGCTCACTCACGCATTGCTCGCTCATTCATACGCTGTATGAAGTCGGTGGCATGCAAAGAGTGCGTATCTAAGCATGTCATCGAGCTATAAACGCATCAAATGCCAAAAACAAAAGCGAAAGTACGTCAAAACCACCACAACAACATAAGCAGCAAGTAGTAGTAGAAGAAGAAGAAAATCATGGCAAAGCCAACAACAGCAGCAGCAGTAGCAACATTAAATGCTGTCGCTGCGTTTGAAGCTATTTTCACTTAACAACATTTACAATGCCGCACAGCAACAGCAACATAATAAGCAAGCAGAAAATAGCCAAAAAGCAGCTGCAAATCAGCAACAACAACAATAACAACAACAGCTTATCAAGTGAAACCTAGTGCAGGAAAGCAACAATTCATTAAAATACGTATTTAATTATTTTCATTAGAAACTCGTTCGCCGGAGATGAATAAATATTTCCAAGCGTTATAGCAAAAGTGGGCGAAAATTGCTAACTTGCCATAAAGACACGCCCACTTGCAAAATTTCAAATTATTTGCTCTCGAAATATTTTCAATTTTGCCAACTTTTACAAATTAAAAGTAAGTTTTATATTTATACACTCAACCAACAAAAAAAAATAGCTCGTATCGAACTCGAATCGAGTACCTTTAGATGTTCGTTTAACTCGTTAATGAAATTTACATACGATTGCTCAATGAATTCATGTAATAATCGTGAAAAATTTCATCTTCGCTTATGAATTCATTATTTTATACACAAACAAACCATCCGAATTCGAAACAGCTTTAAGCTGTTTCCAAAAAGTGAAAACTTCGCCCGTTATAACTACCATTAAATCATTAAACATTGACGTGGTCTTCAGGCTCCCAGACCATTGCATTGTTTCCAAAGCTTAAGTTACTTTAAAAGTCCTGGAATCTGTTAAATAATACCTCAGATAATTCTAAGTACTCTTAGATTGATAAATGAAATGGCAAAGTAGCTCTATATATTTCTATGTTGTATTCCTGGACATAGAGACTTCCCAAAAAACTGCGAGCTACTCAGAAATGAGCTCTACCTTAAAAGAATTAAGACATAGTATCAGGTTTAACAACCCTAAACTTAAAAGGCTCGAAAGAACTGATTCCCTGAGAAGGTATGAAATCAATTTTCTAAGACACTGCCCAATCAGAATACAAGCTCGAAGATGAAACGTGCTCCATAACGTCTTCAGCAGAAGATGATTAAACGAATAACTCATTATCATTACAAAAACTATAAAAGGCAGATTATAAAAGGTAATTCCAAAGTTTAACATAGCCTATGTTCATCCAAGAAATTAACATAGCCTATGTTCATCCAAGAAAAATAAAGGTTCTGTCAGCGAAATTTTCATCGAAATCCAACAAGTGGTTTATGAGTTAACCCCACACATGTCTACAAATATTAACCTCTTTATAGAGTATATACAGTAAAAAAATTTAATTAAGTAAAAGGAATTTATTAGAATTATTAGGTTAATAAAGAATTTGTGAAAATACCACCGAGAATGGTATATATTTAGGTTAAAAGTTCATTATGATCCTCAAGTTCATAATGAACTAGTTCCTGAAACTTGACATCTTTCAGGAATTAAAACTGGCAGTTTTGATTTGTCCATTCAACCTAAGTTATCTAAATTATGATCTGTTTCCAGAAAGAGGTCATATTCTGTCGTACCGTCTATGATATTGTATGTTTGGATCTATGTTTTATTTTATGTTTTAAAGATTTTAAAAGCCAGCAGAAAAGATATGCCTTACTGCTAGTTTACAGCTAGTGGTTGACGTTTCAGTTCTTAGTTCTGCAGTTGTCAAATTCTTGTTCAAATTTAAAAAAAAAACTTCTAAAATTATTCTTTTTTTAAACCTTTTCAGAAAATATAGTAATCGCTTTAATCCTACAGACAAATAGATCCATTAATTTATTGAAGAAAATACATTAATTTTTATTCATCGATTTAAAAACGATGTTTAAAAAACCAGTTCAAAGACACAAGGCATAAATTTCATCCTAGTCAAAAAGTTGAGCTTAATTTCACGTGCTAGCGAAAAGTACAACATACTTCGTTACAAAATAAAGAATGAAGCATGTTCCTCCTCGCACAATTAAGCTCAATTAATATTGTAGCGATCTTCTTTATACTGTCTTTGATTCTACTATAGTATATGTTTTCGAAGCTGGAATCAAAAAGGTTCTATAAAACATAAAACATTTCTAAAAAAAATGGCGTCATGATTGCAGTTAGGGTGGCTTAGGGTCATTTCCAACGAAATTTTTTACATAGAATCCAAATCTGAGGTCAAAATGACACATGACGGAAGAATTCTGAGTTATTTGAGGCTATTTAGCTTGAAGATTGCTTGCCATAGTCAATTTTGTAAGGTTTAGCAAAAAATTTAGTGAAATTTGGAGGGGTAACCTTTGCCACATTGGCCGCTCAGTTGGGTAAATGGGCAAATATTTTATGAAAATGATTCATAGCTACCCTGGGGTGATCCCTAGCAGGTATTATGCAAACCTATTATTTTTCACTCCCAACATTCCTAGGCCTCTATCGGTTTTCTTTAGTAGTTCGGTTTCCTTTAATAGTTCGTCGACGTAAAAAACTGGCAATAGAACTTTAAGGAGTCAATGACGACTTCATGAAAAAGCACTTACAAAGCGCCTCGTCTTATCGAAAACTATAAATTGTTCTTCATTTGCTTCGAATTATCACAACATTTCTTAAATCAACCTCCAGGCATTTGGAATGAACTACAAAGAATCACTCAATTTTCAAGAAATTGTGAGGAGTCAACGACTTGAAAGAGGCATAAGGATAATACTAGACTACAATGAGGCTCACTGTCGGAATGAAGACGAATTCCAAGACTTGCTAGTAGTTATGGCCAAAAGTAGAATGGTTATTGGAATGGAAAGGTAGTGGAATGGCAAGGTAGTGAAATGGCTAGTGGAAGTTAATGGAAAAAGTGTCGGGTTTTGAGATTCAAGTTTCGCATAATAAAATCGTCTCTGAGCGTACTAATTTAGACTAGGTTAGTTCAGTAAAAATGCTTGCCTTTTTTGTATAATTATCTTAGGGGTTAATGTGACCGATCATGACCAAATTTTGGATTAAGCTTTTTTGCGTAACCTAACAGAATTTGGCCTGGCAAGCTATCAATATCGAAAAAACCCTCTAAAACCATTCTAATATACAGTACGCAAAAACAATTTCATCTGTAATGTTCACTTACAATTTCACTAAGTTTCCAACTGAAAAGATCCATATATATATTAATGTAGGTTAACATTTAAAAGCATTTGTAACAGCATTGGAAGGTCATGATTCCTTGAACCCAGTCTAATCTGGGCCTTGTCACGGACAAATGCATATGAAGTACATCTCCACACAGCTAAATATGTATTTTTGTTAAGCAAGTTCGCCAATTAAGCTTAACTGAAAAACTACAACAATCAGCAATATGGAATTATTTTTTAAATAATTTTGCATAAACCTCAAAGTAAGACCAAAACTTAAAAATCACTTTTGTGTATGAACCAAACGGAAAAGGAAGCACTCAACATTGCAGCACTGAATGTCAACAAACATGCAGACTTAATGCCAACACAACACCCACTTTAAATCCACGCGCTCCTTGAACTGATTTGCTCCAAAGCTCACACACGCAGTTGCAAGTTGTATGAGCAAGATGGCCTCCATGTATGACAGTATAAACAGCGCTGTCCTATTTCTTGCTCCATTCTGCGCACAGCAGGCCACACTAAGTGCGTAGCTCATGCGAAGTTATAAAAACACAAGCATCAAAGAAGACGACGCTGATGAAGACTACGTTCGCGACAAGTGATAAGCGCGCAATCAGCCGAAATTTCAATGCCGTTCATTGACAGCAACAAAAAAATACGAAAATATTTACTCAGTAAACATCAATAAATAAACAAACGAAAAAAAAAAAGAAGAAAACTAGCTAATGCTATAGGTGCAAACATACATTTGTGGAGATACTTACGTGTATGTTTAAACTTTGAAAAAAAAAATATGTTTATGAAAAGGTGAACAACTGTTGTGACAGCAAAAAAGCAGCATGACCTTCCTACAGAACCTTTGACAAGCTACCAATTTTTAACTTTTAATTAAACAAAATTTAAAAAAACACTAGCATAAAAAGTAGCTGGCATTTCTTGGTTTATGCTGCTTATTGTATTGCCTAGTTTTTCCGTTTTTCCGTTGTTTTTTTTTTTCCTGCTATGCTTAATAATTGTTACGTTACAAATATATATCCATATCTTACGCTAGCTTACAACATTCTGTGATTTAATTCGTCGTTTTCGCAAACATCAGCAACTAAGCGCAAAAAGCAATACAAATGAAAACGAATTGAAGCATGAAAGAGAATCAAAAATAAATAAAAACTTCCAAGCTGGTTCCATCTCTGTGAATGTGCATAAATTGGCAGCCAACTGAGTAGTAGTCGTCGGTGTAGTTCAAGCCAAACAACGTTGCCAAACAGGCGCTTGCCAGCAGCTCGTTGGACTCATCCCGGTCGCCACGCGTGCTTCAAGCATTTCGGCCATAAATAATGATTATGGCTAGCCTGTCTGTTTTGCCAGCCACTTGTATGGCTGCGCTAAAGTCGCGAATCCTCCTTGCCAGTCGCACTCAGCATAAGTCTGGTTAGGTGCTTGTGGGCCAGAGTCTGACTCGGTCTTGCCGTACCGTGCCATGCTATGCCATGATTTCGTCGTCTTTTTTGTTGTTGGCCTCTAATATTGTTACGCGTAACTAACTGTTTGCGTTCAGCCTTCTTAATGCAAGTTTTTCTTGTTGTTGTTACTGCTGTTGTTGTTGTTTTATGTTATGATTACGTGTGTGTTTATGTTTTGCCTTTGATATTGCTTAGCTGTTTTCAAAAAGCCAAAATAGCTGGCTTCGCTTTAGCCGCTCTCTCGATTGCAACATGTACAACATGGTCTGGTAGTGAAAGTTTTTTTTTTTCTTTCTTAACTATTTTGTACAAAGTGGGCTTTCCTTGCATATGCCTTACCTAACACATTGTCTAGTCTATGCCGATTCGGCCATAGGAGCCAATATTAATTCTTTATTAATTTACATTTTATTAATAGTTTTCGCCAAATCTAACCACATCTTTCTTCTCTCTTTTGTTGCAGGTCTGATACCAAACCGGAAACCGCACGCGACAACATTTTCAACCCCTACAACAGCTGCGGCATCGACAACTCCAATCATCAACCCTCCTCGAAGCTGCAGCAGCAAGATGGCGGCGCCGTGCGTGCCCTCTGCTCTAGTGAAAATCAGCCCTCGAACGGTGACAACCATGCCAAGTCCTCTTCGCACAACAACAGCAACAACAACAACCACTGCTGCTCCAACGATGGTAGTGCTCAACAGCAGCACCATCACCATAACAACGCCTACCATAGCTGCAACACTTCCAATGCCTCGCCAACACCCGCACGTAAACGCAAAGTTTCTAGCAATAATCTGGACACTGACTTGGAAAATCTAGACCGCGAACTGAATGCCATCAATGCACCAATGCCGCTTATCGATCCGGAGATCACGCAAGGCGCGCAGCAGCTCGAAAAAGCAATATCATCACGCAAGCGGCTGCGTAGCGAAGATGAAAGCGATCGTTTAGTGCGCGAAGCCTTGTCGCAGTTCTACATACCGCCCCAGCGTCTCATCTCGGCCATTGAGGACTGCCCCTTGGATGTGGTGGGCGTTTCAGCGCTCAACAACACGCACCACAACAAGCGACCCAAGCTGAGCACTTGCGGTGGTGAGCTGGAATTGGACTTTGATATGAATCATCAAAACCAGAAAGAGTTCGAAGTCATCATGGATGCGCTGCGTCTGGGTACGCCGAGTCCTACACCCAGCATGGGCAGCGACTCGTGTGGTCAGGCAGCCATGATGAGCGAATCGGGTGTGTTTCACAATCTGGTCGTCACTTCGCTAGAGACATGAAAGTATCAGTAAGCAGCGACCTCAACCAAACGGAACAAACTTCGTCGCGCTTATTATCTTTTCTTTTTTTTTTTTTGGTTAAAACGATATATCTTTTGTTTTATTGTATTAAAAAAAAAGATCTGCTATAGTAACGAGAAAAACAACAACAGCAACTCTAGTAAAATTTTTACAACATTCTTTATACATAAATAAATAATAAGTTAAATATTAAGTTATATAAGTTAAAAGATAACCACAAAATTTCAAACAAAAAAAAAACTTTTTTGTTAAAAAAAAATGCATATTTTTAAGTTTACAAAACTTTTCTCTAAATATTAGTAAATAAAATTATTGTTGTAACGCATAACATCAAAGCAATTGTTTCGAAAAAAAAACTTGTATTAAAAAACTAACGTCAATAAGAAAAAAAAAATAATTGTTGTAATAAGCAAAGTAGTAGAAAAGTTATTCAAACTGTAATACTCACAATGTCAAATGTTCAAGTTCAAATATTGAAAGACAACAATAAAAATAATTTTTAATTCCACACTGAAACACTGTTCAAACAGTACGTTTTCTCGCAAGTCAAAAGAGTAGTCATTGCTTACATAGGCACTTAAAGTGTAGGCACATCTTTAAGTCTATAACTAACTTTATTTTTATTTTGTCATAATTTTAAAAGCAATAACAACATAACTGTAAAACTTGTTTTCCTATTACATATATCATTGTTTTATTCTAAGTAATTTTAAAGAAATTGCATTTCACTTCCAATTTGTTACTGCTACTATTACTACTACTACTATTTTTCCTAGTATTTTTTAAAGCTACATTTCTTTCAGTACTATTACAAGTTCATAGAAACAGTAAAAACTTTTAAACACTACAGTTATGTTCACTATTTTCTGTAACTAAATAACAGTAAACTACAATAAAGCATACCAACCAACAAACTATGTAAGAAACTACAAGCAAAGAAAAGTAAAACTAATAGAAAATGGCAGCTTTTCTAGTCATGAGAGAAAAACAAAGAAACACAGAAATAGAAAAACAACTCGAAGCAAAACAAAAAACAACTTAAATAGTTTCATTGCTGCTTTTCTAACTAACATCCAATTATTTTAAAATTTTTTATTTGTTTGCAAATTTTTTTTTGTCAATTAAAACTACACAAAATTGACATTTTTAAATAATATATTTAAGCTTAATATATTTATAATATATTAATAATATATTTAAGCTTAAAATAATATTAATTTCTTCTTTCATTATAATTGGCAATATTTAAACCTCAAGAAAAAAAACACCGCAATAAAAAAATTTAAATTTTTAAAAGTGCAATTAAAGCAAACAACAAGAACACACACACACACACACATTTGCCTCTATTTTTGTTGCAACGATAGGCTTATTTTTCTAAATTTAATGAAAGTTAAAAAATAATGTTTCAAAATGCAACTCAATTAAAGTATAAATAAATTAAAATAAAATAAAAAGAATTTGTTTTTATTTTAAAACATGGCTGTGATAATAATATTAAGTTTAAATTTAAAGGCTAAGCAAATAAAAAAAAAAAAACAAACAAAAAAAAATGCAAAAATATAAAAATCAAAAACTTGTAAAATATTTTATAAAAACACACAAAAAAACGTATATAAAAGTACACAAAAACCACAAAAAATCTTAGTTTAAATTTATAATTATAATCATTAAAATAAGCTTAAAAACTTATAGAAGAGCAACAAAAAATTACTTTAAAACCAAAAAAAAAAAAAAATAAAAATAAAAAACAAAAATATTATAAATATATATTATATACATTTATGCAGAAATGGTTAATATTTCTAAATTTTAAAATTGCGTAAAAGTGTTGTAAATTTCGTAGAGAGCTTGAAATTCCTGCTTCAGAAAAATTTTTCGTTTTTATTTCTTTTTTGTTTGTTGTTATTCAAGCATAATTATGTTTTCCTCAATGCTACGCAATTATTTTTGTTTTTTGTTTAAGTTTTATGTTGGCTTTATAACGAAACATGTAAATACATGCTAAACAAAACGAAAAAAAACAACAAACTTTTAAATTTTGCCTTTTATTATTGCTTTTGTCTTATTTGCATTTTATTATGTAATATATAAGAAACAAAAACAAAAAAAAACAAAACAAAAAATAACACAAAATCTTTTATACTTAAATAATAAATTAATTAGTTCTAGTTTTACTTTTATTAAAATTATTCATAAAACTTATACATATAATTAGAACAAAACAAGCAAACTGCATAATGAAAGAAAATAAAAAAAATTATTGCAAAAAAAAAAAAATAAAATTATGTATTCAAATTTTTGAAAAAAGTTTGTGTTTTTTCTATGCTTTTCAGATCATCCTTAATTGTCTTTTATTAAAACACGAGTAAAATAACGTGAAAGTAAGTAAAAACTACAATAAAGAATTTAGCGTCAAAAAACAACTTTCAGCATCATCAAATCAAATGAAATCGAAATTTTAGCTTCGAAAATCAATTCTGAATAACTTGATCATTCAAGCCAAAACTGACTTAGGTTAGGTAAGGTTAAGCAGGCGATAGACCCTCATCTTCTGATCTGATGCAATATGGATCTACTGTACTACACCTGAAAATTATCTTAAAAGCAGACAGTACTAAGTAAGCACTACCAACTATAAAACCCAGTAAACGTCTGGGTTGACGTCTTGTTGGTTGGCTCGTTTGAGTGCATACAGCTACGGGCGGTACCCAATTTACTCTATTTAGCCGTTTTGATGACACTACCTCAAATTCGCGGGCGTATTAATGTGTGGGGCAGAACGAATGAGGTATATTTCTTTAGATCCATCCAGTTTGGTTAAGGAATATGATTCTTAACCGGATCTATATCGCTGATCCGTATAGATGAAAGTTCCTGTAGATTGTCGAAGAGGGGTTTACACAGTGTACTAAGTCTACATCTTGCTAGCGCTCGGCAAGCACATAAAAAGTGTTTCACTGTTTCCTCCTCTGTGTTCGGGTTGTTACAGCCACGACAGTAGGCGTTGAACGGAATACCAAGTCTCTCCGCGTTAATGCACCAATGACCCGTACTGATTTCCGTTACACTAGCTATATCAGCTCGTGACCTCGATAGCAGTTCGAGCGTTCTACTGAGGTTGTATGAAGGCCAAATTTTTCTGGCTGTAGCGCAGTTTGTCAGATTCCTCCATCTTCTATTAGCTAAGTCAAGGTAGTGCAGGCATACTTTTCCTTAAACCGTGTTCAGAGGAACTAGAACTGGTTCCGCTGCTAGCACATCAAGGGAAGAGCCTCACGTGCCTAGTTCGTCCGCTTTCTCATTACCATAAATGTTTCTGTTAACGGGAACCCAAATAATGGTTATATCAAGTTGATGACTCAGCCTGGCCAGTTCCTCCTTCACCGCTTAACTAGCTTGGAGTTAGATTTTATGGCAGCTAACATTCTGATGGCCGCTTGACTAACTGACAGTATCGCTCCATTTAAATTGTTTGTATTGGCTAGACTTATGGCACGACAAGCTTTTCTTATCGCTAGAAGTTCTGCCTGAAAGACTGGCTGAGTCTGGTATGTAGGTGGAATGAGTTAGCGTCTTGGTTGACGTTGGGTTGACGTTTACATTTTCAAGATCCCTAACCGTAGAGAGCCGTGCATGCCCAAGATGAGATGGTATACGGACTACTGCTCTTCCTCGTCCCTGCGGCTTCTATAGAAACTGTTTGCATACACAAAAAAATAGTAGAACTTTTGCCTTAAAACGTATTTCTATCAACGAATTTGTTAAGGTGTGCTTTAAATTTCTAAATGTTAATGTACTATAACTGTATTAGTAGTTTAACTGCAAGAGTAAATAAAGCACCTAAATATTTAGGCGGACTTTCAGCTATTAAATATAATGGGTGCTCCATTAAGACGTGTAGTACTTTGATTTTGAAGAAAACGCAAACGGTTCCAAATTTTTCCAAGAATTATATTTTATTCGAAAGGTCACACCATAGAATTATGTAATAAAATTTACTTCGCGGATATGCTCACCGCGACTATTCCGTAGATATCGGGCTCCTTCGGCCGTATTTTCGATGACATTTTGCAATATGGCCTTCGGAATGGCCCGAATCACCGATTGATTATCAAGTCTGGAACCGTTTCCGGATCATTCACATAGACTTTGTCCTCCGTATAACCCCACAGAAAAAGTCTAACGACGACATCACATGTTCTGGGCGGCCAATTCACGTCACTTTCAGAGTTGACATTTTAGGTGTTTCCGTCCTCATCTTCGAAAAAAAGACCTGATGCTTGTTAATATAACTACCGAGTTGGAAAATAATCATCAACTTCAGCAATCATTTTCAGGGTCAATCAGCGAATGTACGTCGTTGTGCATGGTCAGGAGGAAACAGCTGCTGCGCCAATTGGACCTGATATGGGTGTACCTTCGAGTCCAAGCGCAAAATTTGATGCATGGAGGTTGCGAAAATGGCCAATGGTTGCGAAGGATGGTTAATAGACATTTCGGGAGACTTGCCTAGACACTTACGGCAGCAATATTCTCAGCACTGCGTGATGTCCGCACTCTGGTTGCTTTCGGAACATCAAGTACGGACCTAGTTTGAAAAATGTATCGTTCGGTCGATCTTTTGCACCATCGAATTGTAATTTAAGACCCAAAATTCGACGATTTCAAATCGTTGTTCTTTCGAGTAGCGATCAATAGCTAAAATCGTGTACTGTCACAATGACTATGACACAAAATATGGCGAAGAAGGGTCGATAATGCAGATTTTAGTCCATAACAAAGTACTACACCTTCTATTGGAACACCCTTTATAAGACTCATAACACTGGTCAACAGTGGTTATGCCACACGAACTGTGAAAACTAAAGCTATTTAAGCTTTCTTCCCTCGTTATGAAACTGCATTTTTTTGTAGTTCACCTCAGATTTTTTGTGATTTCAGACTTTGTGTTCTTACGACTTTGATCCTGTTTTTATGCTCTGGAATCCAAACCACTTAACGCAGAGCAAAAAGAAAAACCTATCCGATATAAAACTAAACAAACTTTTAAGTGGGCTATTTTTTATTATTCTGACGTATTTAGCCTGAGATTTTCAGGTTCAAATAAAAATTTTGAATTTATTTGTTAAAAATTTTGAATTTTACAAGATTTTTTTTATATATTATTAATACTTTTTTTAATATATTTAAAAAAAAATTGTATTCGGATCGTTTCTCGTAGAAGATTATCTAATTGTTTTTGAAACTATGTACAACGCCGGGCATAAATGACTGAATGTTGTCGACTTTTTTAGAAATAACGCTACAAGAACAAAAAACAAAACTCACGTTTAGCCAGGGGCGGATCTGGAAAAAATCTTGGGGGGGGTAAATTATCAAAGACACACATTTTTGCTTTGAGAAAATTTTGTCTTTTTACATATAGACAAATTGTACTTTTTTGAATTGAAATTATTGAATTGTTTAAAAGGCATTTTTTCCAGACACATACACGCACATTTCCGTATTTATTTATTTCACCCTTTTTCTGGAATAATATCTTAGCGAAAAGTAAATAAAAACTCTAACTTTAACTTATTTTAGATTTAAGGTTGATTTATTCCAATTTTTCACATTCATTCCATTATAAAAAAATTGCACAATTATATTTTCAAGTATGTGCAATGAAAAAACATAGTTCTTTTCAATTAAAAAAAAAATTAAAGGAATTTGAAACTCATTGTTTCAATACAAAATGATCTTGAATTTGAAATGAATTTTTTTAAATCTATTATATTGATCTACCGAATTGTATTACTATGACTGATTTCAACGAAGATATACTAGACCTTTCAACTTTTGCACATTCAATAACAATATATTCGACAGTTTCGAAGATATCGACGTTCAAAGTCGAAAACATTTCACAATTTTGCGTAGTCTGCTCTTTTGAAACCCTTGTATCTTTGATATTTTTCAACGAATTTACAAAAACTTTTTTTATTTGGTAGAAAATCTCTGAATTTTAATAAGCATTTTAGTTTTTTTTATTATCTTGCATATTTTCAAAGAAATTGAAAAAACAAACAGTTTTGTACGTTAAATTTTATTCAAATGCACACTACTTTTGTATAAAATTATTTTCTACTTACGTAGGAACTTTTTGAAGTGAATTTTAATAAAATTGAATGTACAAAAATTTTTGTTTTTTCAATTTGTTTGAAAATATGCAAGATAATAAAAAAAAAAAAATAAAATGTTTATTAAAATTCAGAGATTTTCTACAAATTAAAAAAAGTTTTTGTAAATTCGTTGAAAAATATCAAAGATGAAGGGTTTCAAAAGAGCAGCCTACGTAAAATTGTGAAAGTTTTTCGACTTTGAACGTTTTTCGTCGATATCTTCGAAACTGTCGAATATATTGTTATTGAATTTGTAAAAATTAAAGTCTAGTATGTCTTCATTGAAATCAGTCATAGTTATACACATCGGTAGATCAATATAATAGATATAAGAAAATTATCAGAAAAAGAACTGATTTTCATGTTTTTGCCTATAACTCAAAAACTCAAGCTGATGGAGAAAAACGAAGTCCATTTTTGACTTCATTGGGCAGCCAAAATTTATTCGGAATTGTTTATCGAGATCTCTGCACTTTTTATAAAGCTTAATTTTGTTACTCTGTGTTATTAGATAGTCATTAGATAGAGACAAATCATATGACAAAATGATCGCAAAATTATCAATAACTTCGTTAATATTTATGTTAATGTCTCTAAGTATATGCAATAATGCGAGTCCATTCAATCGTTCTTCTTGCATAGTTGAACGTAACCATGTTTTTAATCGTCGCAGTGTAGAAAAACTTCGCTAAGCTGTTGCTACACTGATAGGAAGCGTGGCAAAGATAACAAACGTTTTAGAAATTAGTGGAAAAATGTCATTATTACAAAGAGTAAAACGGCGTTCATATCAATAACCTTAGTTTCGCTCACCTTTTTACACTGCCAAATTTAAAGTTCATGAAATAATTGAATAATTGAATTAGTTCCTTACTAAAAGTGGACTAAACGTGGCAGTTCCATTTCATTAAAGTCGGTTGTGGTAATTGGGTTGGTTTGTTGCAATTATAATTACTAGTACCGCCTGGGGTCGAAAATCGACCAATTTTTGTTTGCTTATTTATAGTTGTATAAAATAGTCGGTGCAGTCATAGAGTTATCCGCACTCTAATTCATTTAAAAAAAACAATTATCAAAATCGGTTGAAAAACACGGGAGAAAATGGTTCTTAGTTGTTTTCACTACGCCTATTTATATTATGATGAAGTTAAGGTAGGCTTGAAAAATTTCAGAATTACAAAAAATTAAGAATTAACTCAAACAAAAATAAATGTATGCAACAAATTTTTTGCGCAGTTGATACAATTTCAGCAACTATAACCTAACATTAATTCACTTCAAAAAAACACTGTTATATAAATATCAAATATGATAAAAAGTATTACAGATGTTTATAATATTTTCATAAAGACTATAGCTGAAATATTTCTGAAAAATATTTTAACTGTTGATGAAATAATTGAAGTAAAAACAGACTACTGGATTTTACATTGTTTGAACTTTTTTTTTTTGAAAATTTATAAAGTGAAATCTGAAAATAACAATGCACGTATTGTTTTTTTATGATAAAATTTGTTGGCCCACAGGTTGCAAAAAAGTTTGGCAGGTTTTCACTAAAAATTTAGAAGAATAAAATATTTTAAGTGGCAACTATGGTCTTCATTGCCAAAATCTTAATTGCGCTCATTACAAATCAAAATCAATGTTACTTGCTCAATAATTTCATATAAAGGGCATTTTTAGACTAATCGTTAATGTTTTGTAAAAATATAATTATTATAAAGCAAACACTTACGCTGAGGTAGTGACTTCAGGTTTTTTGTTTTATTTTTATTTGTAAGAAAACAACGCGTCTTAAAAGTTGATTGTTTAAAACATGGCTGTAAATTTTAGTACTTAAGGAAATGTAACTTTATTTTCAGGATCATTTTTAAAAAAGGCAAAGTTACTACCTCGACTTTAGTGTTTGCTTTACATATAATTATATTTTGTTTTTTGAAGATGACTACAGATCGTGTTAATCTACTAGCAAAATGGTCCTACTCGTCTCGCATCGCTTCATAAAAACGTCACCTACACGCAAATGACGTCACAAAACAAAAAAAAACAAAATTTTTTTTTTAATACTTTAATAATCGTTGAAATCAATAAAAAAACTAAAGTTTAACAATGTCTCTGACCATTTTTTTGTAGTATTCTTTCAAAAAACGTCTTCAGAATCGCTTATGTATGCATAAAAGTACCCTTAAGCTGTGAGCACAATTATTTTCTCCAAATAAAGTATTAAAAAGTAAAGTATTTAAAAGTTCTTGGGGGGGGTAATTACCCCCTTTACCCCCCCCTTGTATCCGCGCCTGCGTTTAGCAACGTACATGTGGCAGAAGTGAAACTTCTTAAACAGTAAAAAAAAGAGATATTTTAGTGTGAAATAGAGAGAGAAATTATATGAAAAGAAATTCAATCAACACAAAATGGAATAATAATCTGTTTATTCAATATCTATATCCAGGGACCGTAGCGTCTATGGAAAAGTCACATAATAACTGTTATCTTTTAACTTTTATTTTTTCCGACATATTTTTTAATTTTTTGTAGCGTTATTTATATAACAGTCGGCAACATTAGGCCATTTATGCTCGGCACTGTAAGTCAGTTTAGAGTAGGAAAGCCGCCTGCTAGGCCAGAATATTTTTGAGTTCAATTTTAGCAAAGCTTGCTGGTGTTCGCATTTAACACTTAAGTACCTAGGCGACCGAACTCCGCTCAGATTCCTACCGTATATTCAAATGTTTTACGGTTTTTAATGTATCGAAAATGCCAACTTTATGTTAGAAACAACATATAAGATCATATTTTTCAATAAACTTGAATCGCTTGCAATGAAAAGCGATTTTTAATAAAAAATAAAATACCTTTGGAATTTTTTTGCTAGAGTTGCCTACTTTTTCAAAAAAATAGTAAACTGTTTATATCTCAAAAATGCATTTTCGGTTTTTTTTTACGTAGAATTTCGTCTTACAGCGCGGTTTGTATGCAGTTGTTTTAACAAATTTTTTTAAGGTCATACCTACAGCCTTTAATACTCATCGTTCAAACATAATATATACACTAAAGTATGAGATATATCCTGCGCTAAACGAATATCTAATTTTGGATTTTGTTACTTTTATAATAAAGTCACAAAAGCTTAGAAGAATAATCTAGATTTGTATATAAGAAAATCCATCTTAGCCGCTTGCTTAATTAGATGTCGCATAGATGTCGCTTTCTATTCACTTAATATGATCTTTGCATCTAAAACAGCAACCGGTTGTTATTGGGTTGAGCAAACAGCAGCAGAGTTACGGCTCAGTCGAATGAGCTGTTTTCTACTTGATGTTTTGAATCAAAGAAGCCTGGTTCGATCCTCAGCCTGATTGTTAAATATATTTTTTTTTTTAATTTTTTATTATTATAATCTTATTTTATTAATTATTTAATGAAACAATTGCATAGTGCAATATTTTCCTGTTGCTAATCACATCCTGTTGCTTGCGATAGCATGAACAAAATGTAAGCAAAATACAGCTTTTATTACCCTTTTAGTTATTTTGTATTCAATTTTTAACCTAAGTTACCATAATTCAAATTGTATTCCCAATTTATTAAATTTACGTACAGCTTTGACTAAAAATATGTCTAGTATTTTTAATCGTATCAATTCTAAAAAAAAATAAAATATGTATTAGTTCAATGTATTATTTAAAAATTACTCTAAGATTTTTAACCGTAAAGTTGTTGTACTATGTAGTCTGTTCACACTAAGTTCACACTTTAAGATATGTACAAAATGTGAATTTGTCACTTCATCCGCCCCAGATTAAAAAATTCTTAGAGTTAATTTGATCTTAATTTATTTCGAATTTTTACAAGGCATTTAAAATTTTATAAACTTACTGCAAATAAAAAAGAAAGAACTAAAAATTTTGTTCCAGCATTTTACAGTTTTATGGTCCAAGATTCCTTTATTATACACAAAATAATTATTTGACCTAATAAGAAAAACATTTTTGCTCCAGATTTTAAAAAAATATCTCAAACGGTATAGAAGTTATGAACGATTGAGTGAAATGTATATCAGAAAAAATTGAGATTACGAAAAGCATATCATTTGGCCATTATAATTTTATTTTGGTGGAAACTTAATTTGTTTCTTAAAATTACAAAAAAAAGTGCACTTTTTGAGATGTTGAGCAAATAAGATTTTTTTTCAAAACGTAGGAAACTCTAGCATAGGAAACTCTTACAAAAATATTTTCCTTTTTAAAATTTGTTTAAGATTTAGTGTAAATTACTCTATTTCTAAGATTTCTTTTATATCAAAAATTGGTACATCAAAACTGTACTAAAAACGTTTCTATAAAAAAAAAATAAATGAAAAATATAACAAATTCACCAAATCACTGTTTGGAAGCTTAAAAATAAAATCAAAAAACTTAATAATTAAGCGCGGCGGGATTCGAACTCACAATCTCGACATTATTGGACAGAAGCTCTATTCTCTGAGCTACCACTGCTGTAACAACAACAGCAAACTTAACATCAAATATTCGACAGGAAAATTAACGTGTTTATTAAATGCGTGAAAACTCGGAAAAACAGCTTTTCCCAGATATGAGACCTAGCTGGATCGATTTTTCAGCCCCCTCTTCATCTATATTGTAAATTTCATCGAAATCGTTAGAGCCGTTTTCGAGAACGCAATTGCAAATTTATATATAAATATTGCTCGTTTAATAGAATAAGATTATAGAAAATCAAACGAACGTTTAGAAGCTCATTTTAAAATGTCCGTTTTTAAAATGAAAATAAATTTTAGAGGAGCAAATTCTGGGTTAAACGTTTTCAAAAGTAGCACGTTTCTGCTTTTCTGGTACGTAACGTAATACGAAACGTTTTCACATTTTTCTCTGTGTAAGTAGAAGTGAATAACGACATAAGAATGCATTCAATGAATACAAAACTGATCCATGAATACAATTTTGAATTCATATCCAATTTTAAAAATTTTATTTATCTTAAATTTTTCGTATTCCGAATATTGAATTAGATTTTTTATTAACATAAATGCTTTTAAAAAAAAGACCGGAGCCTCTTCCTGCAAGGATGAGAATGGGAATCTAGTGACAGATATCCAGAGTACACTGATGCTATGGAGGGAACACTTCTCTAGTATTTTAAATGGCGGCGCTGACAACAATCCCGCCAGTGGAGATGATATCCCGGAAACCCCAATCATGGATGACAGCGTTGAAGTTCCGCTGCCCGACTATAACGAGGTCTTAACAGCTATAGCTCGGCTTAAAAACAACAAAGCCGCAGGAGCCGATGGTCTACCGGCTGAGCTGTTTAAGACCGATGGCGAAGCTCTGTTTAAATGCATTCACAGACTTCTATGCAGAATATGGTCGGAAGAATGCATTCCAGATGATTGGAATCTCAGTGTGATCTGCCCAATCCACAAGAAAGGCGATCCCACCATTTGCGCCAACTACCGTGGGATTAGCCTTCTAAATATCGCATATAAGGTCCTGTCGAGCGTATTGTGTGAAAGACTGAAGCCCATCGTCAACCAACTGATTGGACCTTATCAGTGTGGCTTCAGACCTGGAAAGTCCACCATTGACCAGATCTTGACGCTCCGACAAATTTTGGAAAAGACCCTCGAAAAACAAATCGACACGCACCATCTCTTTGTCGATTTTAAAGCCGCCTTCGACAGTCCAATAAGGAGTCACCTATACTCCATCATGTCTGAATTTGGTATTCCTGCGAAGCTAATACGTCTTTGCAGGATGACACTGTACAACACCAGCAGCGCAGTGAAAATTGGGAAGGACCTCTCCCTTCCGTTCGATACCAAGCGAGGTTTCAGACAAGGTGATTCCTTATCGTGCGACTTCTTTAATATAGTAATGGAGAAGATCATCCAAGCTGCTGAACTGAGACGCAGCGGCACAATTTTCTATAAGAGCGTTATGCTGCTGGCGTATGCTGATGATATTGACATCATTGGCCAAAATACGCGCGAAGTTAGTGCAGCATTCTCCAGGCTTGAAAAAGAGTCGAGTCTAATGGGTCTTGCAGTGAACGCAGATAAAATGAAGTATCTCGTGTCAACAAACAAACAGTCCCAGCGTCTTGGAAACCACGTTACTATTGACAACACCTCCTTTGAGGTAGTGAAGGACTTTGTTTACCTGGGATCCAGTATTAACTCCTCCAACGATATCAGTATTGAGATTAAACGAAGGATAACTCTTGCCAACAGGTGTTACTTTGGGCTCAGTAGGCAATTGAGAAGCAGAGCTCTCTCTCGACGAACAAAACTGACGCTCTATAAGTCAATAATCATGCCCGTCCTACTATACGCATCACAAACCTGGACGTTGAGCAGCTCTGATGAAAGGACTTTGGGAGCGTTCGAGAGAAAAATCCTTCACAAGATCTATGGTCCAATCTGCGTCAATGGCGAGTACCGAATACAATGGAACCACGAGTTGTATGAGCTATATGCCGACATCGATATAGTCAAGCGTATTAAAATAGAGCGGCTTCGCTGGCTAGGTCATGTCGAGAGAATGAACGACGAAGCTCCAGCGAAAAAAATATTGGATTCGGTACCCAGCGGTGGCCAACGCAGACGAGGAAGACCGCATCTCCGTTGGAAAGACCAGGCATTGGATAACCTGACGACGCTTGGAGTTTCCAACTAGCGCCAGCTAGCGCACGACAAAAGAGGCTGGCGCAAATTCTTAGACCAGGCCAAAACCGACCAACGGTTGTAAGCGCCATCTAAGTAAGTAAGTAAGTAATGCTTTTAAAAAGGAATATGCAGTTCAATTTCGTTATTCATTTAGCATTAATAGTTTTTCATGAATTTATTTTTTGTTCATTATTTCGTTTTTTATTATTTTGATTTTTTTTATTTATTATTCAAGTTTTATTCATTATCCCTTTCCGACCCTAAACGCACAATTGTGACTTAATATGACTTAACTTTTTATTAGTTCAACAAAATGCTGCCAATGTGTGATTAGACCTGAAGCACATATGTAACTATATATGATGTTTTTTTTTAAAGAAAACAAAAATCTGCCGTTATATGTATTTGCGTTTGTTATAAAATGATTTTTTTTAGTGTGGTATTTTGAAAATTTGTGAAAACGAGTCGGAACAGTAATCATTAAAATTTATTTTAATTATTGAAAGTTTTATAGATACCATCTAATAAGTGTTTTTACGATCAAAGCACTACAATTTTTAACTAGAAAATGATATTCGATTTTGCATTTTTAATTTCATTTATTTTTTTGCCACCTTCATACCAAGTGCAACAATTATGCGTATCCTGAAATTTAATCCATTAATTTCAGAGTAATTTGACATAACAGTTCATTTCATTGATTTTTATGATTACAAAAACGGCAGGTTCTAAAATTTTATCAAATTTTAACCAACAGCTCTTGCGTAGGTCGGAAAGGGTTACATTTTTTAACCAATAATTTTTTTCACTTATTATTAATTTTTTATTTATTAATCATTTTTATTCGATAAATATTTTTTTATTCATGAGTTTGGTTTGCATTAATTTTTTAACCAAAGTAGTATATTTTAAATTTGGTTACTAACCAAATTCGATAGGGCTAAGACGGTTTTTTATACCCTAAACCTGATAGGTCAGGGTATATTAACTTTGTGCAAACTTTTGTAACGCATAGAACGAAGCGAGTCCGGTATAGAAAAGTATTATATTCTTGATCAGCGTCACCTCGTGAGTCGAGCTATCCATGTCCGTCCGTCTGTCCGTCTGTGTGTTGTCCGTAAACACAGGATACGCAGAAGGAGTTGAGATAATTGGATGAAACTTGGTACACATGATCTCATGGATCCAAGGATCTGCACTATTGAATATTTTTGGAATCCGCCCACGGACACGCCTACCTCCCATACAACGCAAAAATTGAAAATTGCATAACTCAGCTCATATTTAACCTACACCTATAAAATATGGTACGTATGTGTTTTGTATCAACACAAAGATGTCTTTGAAAAATGGACGTCATCCGCTGACGGACACTCCCACCTCCCATACAACCCAAAAATTGAAAACACAATAAATAAGCCTCTGTTTAACTAACAGAGATAAAATTTGACACATATGTTTTTTATAACAAAAAAAAATAAATTTTTCAAAAATGGACATCATCCGCCCACGTACACGCCTACCTCCCATACAACCCAAAAATTGAAAACACAATAAATAAGCCTCTGTTTAACTAACAGAGATAAAATTTGACACATGTTTTTATAACAAAAAAAAATAAATTTTTCAAATTTTCATACACATTAAACAATAAAATTTGATGTGTATGTGTTTTATGTAAACACAAAGATGTCTTCGAAAAATGGGTATTATCCACGCACGGATACGCCCAACTCCCATATAACCCAAAAATTAAAACGCAATAAAGGCTTTAACTGTGAGCTATAGGAATAAAACTTGGTATGTGTAAATTTTTAATCAGCATTTAAATGCATATAAAATATAGGCTTATCCGCCCACGGACAAGCCCATTTTCAATAATATTATTTATTTTTGGAAAAGTAGGTTTAGGGTATTTCATAGTCGGCCTAGATCGACTTTAGACTTTCTTTACTTGTTTAGTTGTAACTTAATTTAAAAGTAGTAATTTAATCAGGAGCCGTACCGGTTATGGTTTTTTTCGACAAAATTCACATATTAACTGTTATATTTTAACTTTTATTTTTTCCGACAAAAGTACAAGTTATTTTGTGCCTTTTATTTTTTCGGTCTAATACAACAGTTACTTTTGACTTTTATTTTATCAGTAAAAAATAACAGTTATTTTCTGCCTTTTATTTTTTCGGTCAAAACTATGAGGCAATTTCTATTTTTTCAAAGGCCGTTTTATCGTCTAAAAAACTATTGATAGCATGTGTAAAATATGCGCACCGATAACATGAAAATAAAATAATGAATCCCAATATTTTTGCCCGAAAAAATAAGTCACAAAATAACTGTTATTTTTGACCGAAAAAAATAAAAGGCACTAAAATTTTAAAGCACATTCTAACTGGGCGTGCAGTGGGTGAAATAGGTTTTATTCCCAGGATTCCAAAGATATCTTTAGATTTACCATTTCAATTTAAAAGGATAAATTTTCATGTAAGAGTATGTTTTGCCATGACTATAAACCAGTGATGCACAGCGTTGGCAGAGCTTCCAACACAAACGCAACATTTTTGTCTAAGTATGTGTGTACAAGACAAAAATTCAACATAACAATTTGCGCATAAGATGCTTACTCCGTGAAGATCAAACGCAAACTGATTCAATGCTATCGTCGAAGAAGTTCGGCAGCTTCGCACACACGACTTGTCTGTGAAAGCCGAGGGCTCCCCGAAGTTCTTATGTGCACCTCTGCTATAAACAAAGCTCAGGGACAGTCATTCAATGTCCAATTGTGCGTTGGAGTTTCACGTATTGGAAATTCTTCACACCAATTCATATTACATTTTTCCAAACGATGAATTTTTTACCAAAAACGTAGTTTATTCAGAAGTTTTTAGCAACTTAAAGTGATGTTTTAACTACGTTATTCTATTATACCCTAAACCTGAAAGGTGAGGGTATATTAACTTTGTGCAAACTTTTGTAACGCATAGAACGAAGCAAGTCCGGTATAGAAAAGTATATATATTCTTGATCAGCGTCACCACGTGAGTCGAGCTATCTATGTCCGTCCGTCCGTCCGTCTGTGTGTTGTCCGTAAACACAGGATAAGAAGAAGGAGTTGAGATAGTTGCGTGAAACTTGGTACACATGATTACATGGACCCAAGGATCTGCACTATTGAATATTTTTGGAATCCGCCCACGGACACGCCTACCTCCGATACAACGCAAAAATTTAAAACTGCATAGCTCAGCTCATACTAAGCCTACAATAATAAAATTTGGTGTGTATGTGTTTTCTATTAACACAAAGATGTCTTCGAAAAATGGGTGTCATCCGCTCACTGACACGCCCACCTCCCATACAACCCAAAAATTGAAAACGCAATAAATAAGCCTGTGTTTAACCTACAGAGCTTAAATTTGACACATATGTTTTTTATTACAAAACAAAGATGGTTTTGAAAAATGGACATCATCCGCCCACGGACACGCCTACCTCCCACACAACCCAAAAAGTTTAAAACTGACTAAATAAGATTATATTTGTCATAGAGAAATCAAATTTGGTATGTATGTATTTTATAGCAAAACTAAGGTGTGTTCAAAAATTGGGAGTAATCCGTCTATGAACACGCCCACCTCCCATAGCGAAAGCACAATTAAGGCAATAACTGTGAGTTACAGGAATAAAACTTGGTATTTTTTTGGTAAATTTTTCATCAACATTTAAATGCATATCAAATATAGGCTCCATCCGGACACGCCCATTTCCAATAATATTATTTTTTTTTTTTTGGAAAATTAGGTTTAGGGAATTTCATAGTGGGCCTAGACCGACTTTAGACTTTCTTTACTTGTTTTTCTCTTCTTTTCATACCAAAAGATCCTTTTAGATTTGTAATTTCAAAAGTGGGCATGTTAGTTCATTACCCTTTCATACTTCATTTCTGCGCTTAATAATTTTATTTTGTATATACTCTAATGTTTGATATTTAATTTTGTCATATACAAGTCTTATACAAGTAATATTATAAAATAATTTTAGGTGGGATAATTGGAGGATCTCCACCAGGTGTATTTAGTGGATTAAAGTTCCACACTATTGCATGCGATGTAGGCCGGGTCGATTTGTGGGGAGGCAAAAAAATCGTCCATTGCTCTATGAAAATCGTATGCTAGGGATCAAAATAAGAAACTTTGCCGAAGGAACCATACCTCTAAAACGAATTCTGATGTCCCCCAATTTGGGTGGACTTTTTGGGTAGGGGCAAATTTTGAAAAATCCCACTTTGACCCATGTAGAGTGCTCCAATCGAGTCCAAATGCATGACCGACCCCCACTAACTTTGGAAGCTTGACCCACACATGCCAGTGGCACACCTCCTGGAACCCCCCTGTGGGGTTCCCCATACAAACATTTAAAAAAATCACCATTTTTGGCTTAAACATGAAAAAATCAGCGAAATGGCTATGTTTTTTTCTTTTTGGAGTTTTTTTCTCTTTAGAAATTTATTCAACCCTTTTAAAAAATGAAGGTATCACTGTGACACAATTGCAAATCGGAAAATTGCTTGTGTGCGTTTTTTAAGGCACCACAAGACACAGCAGGTAGAATTGAAATTACCATTTCATTCTTATTACCTCGTCTCGTAGACCATATATAACGCAACAGTTTTTGTGAATGCATTAAGTATGTGACAGATTTGGTGTGCCTGATAGAGTAGCATCGGCATTGGGAACCGCTCTTTTCCAAGATTTTAAAATGAAAGATAAGCATGGCAAACCTCTCATCATGGATAAATCGAAAGTTCGCAGAGAAAAAGAGAAATGCAGACAAGAAGTGGTTCGCAAACGGTTAGATCATACCAGTTTGTTAGCATTTTCATTCGATGGCAGAAAAGATGATAATTTAACGACAGCTCCAGTTGATGAGAAGTATCATACTAGGATGGTAAAAGAACCTCATCTTGTTATTTTGAGAGAACCCAATTCTGAATTGATTGGTTACGTAAGACTGGAACATGAAACCGCTGAATACAAAACAACCAAATTAAATGATTTTTTTCTTTGGATAAATCAACCAGCACTGGACCAAGATCGGCAACCGGAAAACTGAGCCGTCAAATCGAAACTTGTGAAACTTTTCCGGTAAGTTATTGCTATCACTCATTTATTATAATTGGCAACCATTTTTAATTATTTTATTATTATACATTTTCAGGTGGTGGACGGCTTCCAGAAAATTGAGTTGCAAAATATGCCCCCGCTCCAGAAAAAACTGGATTTTCCACCGATTTGAAGTACTTATACGACATGGCCCATGCAATTTCTAGCGGCGTGGTTTCGGTGGATCTGACTAACATCAAACCAGGGAAAATTGTACATTCTCGGTGGCTCACCAAGGCCGCTAGATTATTACGATTATATGTGACAACGGAAAATCCAGATGCAAATTTAAGAATTCTGGTTGAATTTATAATTAAATGTTATGTGCAAATGAACTTCAATATCAAGTATTACAGCTCTGTCGTGTACGGCAGTGCATTATTTTTCAACTTCATTAGTTGGTCACGATTTCTAGAACCTCGTTTAAGCAAAATTGTCAATCAAGTAATTACATATAATTCACATTGTGCGCATTCGGAAAATATCTTGTTGTCAATGTTGTTTGATGATACCATAGAGAAGCGCGACTGTGCTACAACATAATTCTACGCTATCGAACAGATGTTGACGACCCAACGCAACTTAGAGCTTATAAAAAACCAGATATAAAGATTAATTGCACAAGTTACACGGAAATTATCAATATGAATGACATAAATAACGGATTTGAACCACCATTCACGCGAAGCATTCCGTACGATACATTGAAAGAATATTTAAATCAAGATGATCCACCATTTAATAATCCAAAAATTCCATCACACATACAAGGAACGGAACGACATGTTCAATTGCTAGCTAGCATTTCCAAACGGGTTATACCGGAAAATGTAGAGGCTGTTATGGCGACGACATTAGAGAGCCATGCGAAATTGCCCAGACTTGAAAGTAAAAAAGACTTCAAAGAATAATTTTTTTAGTTTCTTTTCTATAACTAACTTAAATTAATTTTTTCATTTATATATGTTCTGACTAAATAAATTTCAAAAGGGAATAAATAAATAAATAAATAAAAATAAAGAAAAAACATAGCCATTTCGCTGATTTTTTCATGTAAAGGCCAAAAATGGTGATATTTTGAAATGTTTGTATGAGGAACCCCACAGGGGGTTCCAGGGGGTGTGCCACTGGCATGGGTGGGTCAAGCCTCCAAAGTTAGTGGGGGTCGGTCATACATTTGCACTCGATTGGAGCACTCTAAATGGGTCAAAGTGGGATTTTTCAAAATTTGCCCCTACCCAAAAGTTCCCCCCAAATTGGGGGACATCAGAATTCGTTTTAGAGTTATGGTTCCTTCGGCAAAGTTTCTTATTTTGATCCCTAGAATACAATTTTCACAGAGCAATGGGCGATTTTTAAATCGACCCGCCCTAATGCGATGTCTTTCGATTATTTTCACCTTGTTTCAAGCCAAAAAAAATCCTATTAATGCTGTTATGACACTTATGCTATTCTAACACACTATTTGTAAATAAAAAACAAGAAAAGAACAACTCTGAAGTTGGTCTTGCCCGACTATGGACTACCAGAAAACCTTCTTCTCCGAAAACGAACACAATCATATTTATTGAAGTTTGGACAGGACAACGTCTATCGGGTCTGATAGTGTATTATATTTTGGTTTGATAATTTGAATACACTTTATTTAAATTAATTCCTTTACAAAGATATCCAGTTATTACATTGTGTAGCTTTATTTACCCGTCCCATTCTTCTCTGGTTAGAATCATGAAATCAAAGACTAGATTAAAACAGGGCTTGGCAGTTACGTAATCGGTGTTGGAAAAGAACTGATACCCTAGAACTAGGGATGTCGGAAAAACATCGATGCATCGAAAATATCGATGTTTTGCTTCGATGCATCGAATAATTTTCACTTGATGTTTGAAAAGCCGATGCATCGATGCATCGATGTTTTTTAAATATCGAAAACTGACATCACTAGTACAGCGAACCGCCATTTCTTATTTTCAATTGTGCAAAATAAAGCGAGCATTCACAGGTTTTCTTATTATAACTCTCTCTATGTTAGTCAAATTGAGAATAGATTTTTAAAATATAGATTTATAAAAACCCTAAAAAATTAGGGAGAGTTTTGGAGGACTTAAAAATTTAAATTTTAATGATTTTTGTGGTTTAACGAAAACGTTTTTGACCTAATTCGATAGTCCATTAGAAACATAAATAGCTAAGGTATAGTAATAAATTTTAAATTATGTTCACTTTTGCTTATAACATATTTTGTTGTTTATTAAAATCTTAAAAATCGTCTACAAATCGATGCATCGATGTATGCCCTTCAATGCATCGAAAGATATCGATGTACATTTCGATGCATCGAACCACAGAAAAACATCGATGTATTTTTCCCACTGACATCCCTACCTAGAACCAAGAATAGAAGAGTGATCCGTACTAGTATTAACCCACTTACAGTGAGCTTCCTCTTAAGACGAATGGCCGTTTCCAGCGACCCTTTTTTTTCTAGTATTTCAAGGTCTATTAATACTTTGTTTTTACTGAACTTAAACTCAATTTTTTTCATAACTTCATAAATACTGCGCATATTATAGGCATTTCTTCTTTTTGTTTCTTTCATTTCCCATCTTAATCTAATAAATATAATCAATGTCGTTACTGATAAGTATAACATAAATATCCTGTGCTCAACATTTTTTCCGTAAAATTCCTTTTGCTACGTCTACAAAGGGACTTAATTTTGAGTTACCGGTTCAAAGCTGAGTTTAGCCATTTAATGCGTGAATTTAACCCTTGTCCTACCAGTATTCATGATTTAACTCAGCTTAGCTCATTATATATTCGGAGTTTTTAATAACCCAATGTTAAAAGTGCCTTAAACTATGCACACAATTATATGAGAGAACGTTCAATAATATTTTCGATGAAATATGAGTACGTTCAGTAATATTTTTTCACTGATAATAATTTTTTGTAGCATACAAGCACTGTAATGTAATGCAAGAATGAACAGTTTGAGCGGTATTAGGTGGAAGGCGTGAAACTTGAAACGTGTTTCATGCTTATGTTAATGCCAGTTTGAGTTCAACCGAAGCTGTTCACACAGAGATTCGTCGGCAGATTTGAGTTAATTGTGGATTGAAGTGATCGCCAAATTTTGGAATTTCGCTCAAACCTCAGCTTTTGTCGGCCCATACTGACTGACTGATGAGAAAACCTCATCTTCTAAACTTGCCCAAGTTCTTTTATTTGCTTTTGGCTTATGTTTGTTAATGAAAAATTACAAATAGAATTTGCACAATTGAGAAGCAGCTGTTGTTGACATTTCTAATCGTTCAATATCCCGAACGCATCTAAAATCTTACTGTACGCATCTTTTTATCTAAGCGTTAACATACTTTTTGGTATTAGTTGTGTTTTCTCCTGCATACTTGTACTGGAAACGCAAGCCTTTATATTGAGTTCAAAACGCAACTTTGTACTGGAAACGCAAACTAAACTCTCTGTGTAGACATGGTATAGAAGGCTTCGAAAATAGTAGTTCTTGATAACTTTGTAAAAACATGTAATTTTTGTAATGGTGTTGGGCAAAAAGTATTCGGCGTTTTGTTGGTAAGAATAAACAGCTTATACTTGTTATTAGTAAAAATAACATTATATTTTTAAACAAAAAATATTTAATTAATTCAAATATTCTCCATTCTTTTCATTTTCTTTTCCTTCTGCAATTTTTGGGCTAAAGCCATGACTACTTTATTTTAGAATTCCGGGATTTTATCGTTCAAAAACTAACGCAGGTGGTTTTATTTTTGAGGTTAATTTATTCCCAGCAAGAGTGTTGAAGAGATCGGAACAAATGATGATGTGACGGTGCAATGTCAGGACTGTACGGTGGATGCATCAAAACTTCCCAGCCAAATTCTCAGTTTTCGCCGGTTCAAGATATGTGTGGCCTTGCGTTGTCACAACAATGAAACACAACACCTTTCTTGTTGTTGAATTCCGACCGTTTTTTTTTTTCAATTTCTTGCTTTAAACGCATTAATTGCTGACAGTAAAGATTCGAATCAATCGTTTGGCCAGGCGATAGAAGCTCATAATGGATGAAACCCTTATAGTCTCATCAAACACACAGCATCACCTTCCGTGTAGTCAATTCCAGCTTTGACACCGTTCTTGGAGCTTCATCTTTTTTCGACCAAGACCGTGTTCGAACAATATTATCACTTGTTACCATGCGTTTTAAAAATATATCGATTTCGTTTCGTTTCAGTAGCGAATCGTAGATAGAAGTTCGGTCCATAACATTTTTGCACTAAGTTCATGAGGCACCAAACATCAAACTTCTTTTTAAAACCAACTTTATTCAAATAGTTTACAACTGTTTCGTGGTCAGTGGTCAGATCTTCAATTTCTTAGCGATGTCGAGGCTGCTCACATAATGATTTTCTTGATCCTTATACATTATTTCATCGACTTTTCCGGTAATGGGTCGACCAGAGCGAGGAGCTTCTTTAACTTCAAAATTTCTGGAACTCACAAATTTATTTCCATAAACCTCACAAATCTCTTCACATGCCTATGGCGCATTTTTCCCTGTTACGTAGTAAAGTTGTAAAATATAACGTATTTTTTCTGAACTTTCATGTATAATGTTGATGCACCAATATCAATAAAATTATCACAAATAATCAACCGATGTCTTCTGTTAAGAGGAAAAAAAAAGAGTTGCCAGATGCTGCTTATCGTTTAAATGTTTTAACATTTTGAAATCAAGCGAACTCGAAAACCCCGAATACTTTTTCTCCAACCCAATATAAGGGTAAGCCTTTAAAATTACTAAGCAATAATACCACTGGTTTTCAAAAACCTTCTTTCCAACTGCAAAATATGCTGTTTCGAGAAAAACTAATTTTTTATTTACTCTCCCCTCTTTTCAGACCATTCTCGGCTATGAAAATTAAATCCAATCAGGGGCCTTACTCTGTAGCGCGATTGGAAAAGTAATACGATTCGAAAATTAAATGCGATTCGGAAGTTAAATCGCACTGTGTAACTCTTTCGCATTCGTGACAGTGAGTTAACTTATCGTTTCATCAATTATTCGGTTAAAATAAGTATTACTGATTTTTAAACGTCAGAAATACGAAAAGAAGTGTTTAATAACAGAAGATATGTCAATATATTGACTGCGAAAATCGATTTGCAAAGTATCATAATTCCGAATTCGAACAATTTAACTTCCGAATCGCGTTACAGAATAAGCCCCCAGATCTTATTTTAACCCATTTGAATTCGATGAATGATGGAACAAATAATTCAATTGAGCTTTAAGTACAATTGCTTTCACTTTTATAGAAGTCCTAAAATTAAGTTTAATCCATGACAATGTTATACTTGGAAACTTCTTGGTCAAACTCCTCATTGATCCTGTTGTTAACAATAATCGAAAGAGCTTAAATTGGAAAAAAGTTCAGTTCAAAAGCATAAATCTAAACTGTTTACATTTATAACCGCTTTTGAGATCTAGGGTTTAATATTCGTTCCCATTATTTTCTCCGATGAATAAAAGACATAAATTACATTTTCTCATAGTAAACATTTTTTTAATTCACACATTAAAATTAAAATATAAATATAATAATTGTAAGTTTATATAAAGTAAATTAAAGATTATTTTTAGCCATAGTATTTGTGAATAATAAATTTCATTAAAAGTAATTATATCTGGTAGTAATTATTTTAATGCAAAAAAAGTTAAGTTCTATAAAAAATTACATTAAAAATTAAATTAAAGGATTTACAAATCGAGGTACTAAAACAATTCACATAACTTAAATAAATGTTTAAATAAGGAAGAAATGTTTTTACATGGCTGCAGTTTTCTTGTCACTTTCAACTATTTTGCCAACTTTTTATACATAAATTTTATAGTATAGAAGAAACATACAAAAAGTAAAATTTAGAAAGTACCGCTAAATTTTGATACCTTTTTTTAGTCATAAACTACATGGGGAAAAAATACAAAAATAATTTTTTTTTTTTTAATTTGACTTTTGTAAAAAAGGGGCAGCGGAAAAATGCAAATGAATGAAGTTTTAGTCTAAGGCTATTTTAATGACATGATCTTCAAGCAGGTCAGGTTGTAAGATTGTACCTGCATTGATAAAATAAATTTATTGTTTCCTTTATAACTCTCGAAACAATTAAGCACAAACCAGACACGCAGCATAAATACATTTGGCATAATATTTGTAAAGTCAAAAATAACTTAAAAACAGATTTTTCATTTACACTCAACGACATATGTTATAGTTCGAAATGTTTAAAACATAAAAGATATTTAAGTAGTTTTAACATTAAACATTGATCATTTCGTTTTAATGTCATTTAATAAAGCTCAAGGAGCAACGCAATGCGAAACAAGATTTCGTATAGAATTACATATAATTTTAATTTCGCATACTTGTAAAAAAATAACAAAATCTTTTCTATATAATATATAAGTTAATTATTTAAATTCACATAATTTTACAAATTTTAAATTCAAAATGGAGTTTATCAATTTTATTAGGCATAAATTGAATTATTCATTGTTTTATTGTTGTAGTTTTGCTATGCATTCATAATTTAGCTAATTTTAATTAACTGCTATCAATTTGTGCTAAAACTCAGCGTATTTTGTTAAAATTCAAGGCGAAATAAAAGATTTTCATAAATACTTGTATTTAAAAAAATTTAAGTAAATGTGCATAAAGTCCTTTTACAAAATGATTATTCTTTAAAGCGCAACATTTTAAAGTTAAGCTTCTGTCTTGTCAATAATTGATGTCGAATTAGTTCGATTTTAAGTTATTTCAGTTAATATTTCTCAATGTTATTAAAAAGCAAATGTCTTCTCACGAGAACTCCTCAAAATACACTTCATTTTAGCAATAAAATTAAATAATTTCTCACAAATATGTATTCGTATTCATTTTATTATTTGAGTTTTTATGCCAAGTGCTTTTGTTTTTTCCTTGCTCTAAATAAATATATATATGCATATAAATACTTTTATTCTGCTTTTATCTATCGTATATAGAGATTTATACAAATATTTAAATTAATAATATATAATAATTAATCTTTATAGTTTACATTGAAAATTTACAAAGTGTTGAATTGCAGTATTAATGCATATGCATTTATATTAAAACATGTTAAGTTAATGAATGCATGAATGTGTGTTTTACTTTTTTTTCTCTCTATCTCTAACAGTAGCTTACTAACGCGGCGTATCATAATAAGTATTTTCTTCCTTAATTGTCTCATCTAAGATACTTCAATACTAAGAGCTAAACAAAAATTACCTCCATCATATAAATTATTTAATATATATGTATATCCACAAGGTTTTGTATAATGCAATATAGTAAATTTTATTTAGTTTACAATTATGCAGCATGAATTTAGCATAACAATTATTTGCTGATGTTTAACACTATTATACAATTTATTTTTAAATGTAGTAATGTATTAAAAATGAAAATCTTTCAGTTTGATTTATGTAAACATTTTTTTAACATTTCACTTGCATTTTTTGCATAGGTATTTTTCCTTTTTTTTTTTATTGAAAATAAATAATATTAGTGAATATTATGTTAGATATATATGTATAATAATCATTAAAGTTCTCTTATGTTTTCATTTTGTTGATTAGGTACATTTTCTTATTAATTTTTAATCGTATGACAGTCTCCTCTGTTTTTTTTTTATTTGCATAATAATATTAAATTGTTTTTATTTTCATAAATTTATCACGAAATTCTTTGTTGTTGGTTTCACATTAATTATTTCCTTAATAGTTTATTTTTGAGTTTTAGAAATGTTTCGAGTTTTTTGTTTTTTTGTTTTCTTGATGCTATTTGTTGCTTCCGTTATATAAAGTAAAAAAATCTTTTCATTATATATTGTGTAAATGTTATCTTTTGTTTTTCTTGTCTATTGGTGTTTCTGGACTGCGGTTATGTTATAATGTTGTTGTTAAATGACGCTCTTGTTTATGATGTCAACGGTGACATGCCAATTTGTCGTGGATCTGTTGGTGCCACAGAGCCTAATTCCAGATTTTTTATTAATAGTTGTAACCAGTGTTTGGTTGACTTATCGTCTTGAAGACATACTGAGAAAGTTGCATCGCGCAACTGATCAGGAAGACATTGTCGCAAAGCCTCACGTGCTCTAAAAGAAAGAAAAATTAAATTATTTTAATAAAATTTTACTCAACACATTTCCATTTGCATTTATAATAAATAATTTGAGTATTATAATTGTTTTCTCAGAACTCATTTTTGATTTTTTCGCGGTTCATGTGAAAACCTAGTCTGATTTGCCTCTTTGTCGGAATTGCAAACCGATACCAATTTAAATGGTGTCATGGAATCTGATTGGATTTGCTTCTTTTCGAACATAAGCAAAAACGATATTCGATGGAACAGCTGTTCTGCTTTATAGTCAACAAAACAATCGAGTTTCTTTTGTGTCAATTATAAAAATAAAGTAAGCGTGCGCGTTTTAAACATTTATTGTAGTTAAATAATAAAAGAATATGGAAATGCAACATAAAGCAGTGGAAGCATTGGAGGAGGAGATGGAGGAGGAGTCAGTGTAAGAAAACTTTAGTTGTGATAGTTGGCAGCAGCATTGCGCTTATAAGCAAATGAATCTGGACAATATTTTCCTAGTCAAACCTAAACCGGCGATAGCACGGGCAGACAGCTTTGGGGCTGTGGATAGGTCATTGATCCATTTCTAATAACGCCTTATAGAGATCCACAATATAATTCCATGGAGCATACGTTTAATAGGTAGCACACTTCGGCTTGAAATGTTGTGGAACGAACATTAGGGGTGCTGAAATGTCGGTTTCGCTGTCTGCATTTTGCATTTCTTCATTTTTGTTTCATCCTGAGGAGTAGGAGGAGTAGGAGGAGGAGGATTAGGTTAATAATAAGTAAAACTAAGAAGTTTCTTTTCACATTAAGGCGATTTATAGTGCATTGATGTGACAAGATGTTAGGATTTTCCTTGTCTATTCCATGTCCTAAGTATATTTTGAAAGAAAAGAATATATTTTTGATACGGGTACACCAACTGGATACTAAGACAAAAATTTGTCAACTTGATTTTTTTAATCAATACTTCTTCTCTTATATTTTCAAAGAAACAGAAGGCAAATTCAAACGCCTTGATTTTTAACATTTAGAAATTATACACTCGGCTTGCTGGTTTCTTAGTAATTGATAATTTAAAACTAAATTGTTGCCATAATTTTAAATAAGAGCAATTTTAAGTTATTTACCATTATTTTAAATAAGAGAAATTTTAAGTAATTTACCATATGAATATTTTGAAATCATTTGAAAACTTAAAAAGGCGATGTGTTAAAAAATATCTATATCCATTTATTTTATTCTAATTTCCTCTAGTAGCACAGCAAATAACTAGACAAGCAAAAAAATCTATTAAGTAAATATATTTTTGCAGTTGTATTAATAAAAATATTTTAAACTATTGTTATTGTTACTTAAAAAACGAAAAATTTTGAAATACATTTTTTCCATTTCGGCTTTCGGAAAGTGCAGCCCTGATATTTGTGCTTTGGTATTGTGGTATTAAATGTTCATGTCATCTAAACAGATTTTTTTATAATTAAAGGTGTGCTTTTTGTTTCAATTTGGAACATTTTACCACCGAACGCGTTAAAACTGTTGAATTGTCCTACAAAAATTATGATTCTGTCGTGGCCACATATCATGCTTTACGAGATTATGTTCGTAACAATCGTCCTGCTAAGCAAACAATTTCCAATTAAGTGAGAAGATTTGAAGAAAGTGCATCATCAGGATGTACTCTCCACCAAAAAAATTGCTGTTAAAAAAGTATGACTGAAGCTCCAACTTTGTTAAATACGGCACGAACAACAATTGGGGTTATGGGGTTATCCATACAAAATCCTACTCACACAAGAATAAGCCTACAAACTATGGATAGCGCATAAATACACCCCGATTGGATACTGAAGTAACAAGCGTTAAGTATTGCTTCAGTTACTTCAGCTTCAGTGTTAAGGCCCATTTCGCGATAGGTGGATGGATACGTGATGGATAAAAAAAAATTTGAGTAGTCGAGTAGTTAGCGTTATTAACTTCCGACACAGAGGCACTCTGCCACACATACAACACTCTACACATGTTTCGCTTGGTTTCCCTTTTTCTTTTACTTATCGATATCCCCATTTCAAATCTAAGGCAGACTTGACTGAATAGGTGGGACACCTGAAATCTTTAGTTCAGAGCTAAAAAAGCATTGCATCTGCAACAAGGGACTGTGTGGTGGTATTATTAGTCCGTATCTTTTTAAAAACAATAAAGGAGCAACCGTTACAGCCATTTTTGTGCTCTATGGTCATATGTTAAACTATTTTTGTTTTGTTGCCTAAAATTTAAGATATGGATGTGGACGATATGTAGTTTCAGCAAGATGAGCTCACAAAACAGCACCAATTAAGACTTTCTTGTAACATCACTTATTTCCAGGACGACCTTTTTTTAGCTTTGAACCAAGAATTTCAGGTGACAAACCTATTCAGTCAAGTCTGCCTTGGTTCGGAAATGGGGTAAAGATAAGTAGGAGAGAAAGTGAAAACAAGAGAAACAAGTGTAGAATGTTGTATGTGTGGCGGAGCGCTATATCAACATGCGAATTTGAATCTGAGGCAAGTGTTATGCCTTTACCTCAGTCAATTCGAGTTATTAAGCAATCTCATTCCACAAACATCTTTACCACCAACTACAACTTCCAAAGTCGTATATATTGATGAATTTTTAATTTCAGTTTATTAGAAATGAGGAAAGAATTAAAGAAAGTTAAAAGCGTAGGACCATGTCTAGACCGGGATTCGAACCCGGAACCTTTGGGCTGGCAGTCAAGCCCGCAAACCACTCGACTACCGAGGCCCCCAATTTCGAGATTTGGCGATATCAATTAGTCTCCGAGATCTCGTGAGTTTCGAAGTCTCTGGACTTTTTTCTTTGTGGGTCTACGCAAAATATCGTGTTTACGTGAATAAACTTTAAACTCTTGAGCAAATAAGATGTGGTCGAGTGGCCGAGCTAGCCACTAGTGGCAAAGTTGTGCACAGCAATCATCTTAAGCTTCTGCCATGGAAGTTTTCATGAAATTTTATTCCACATATAATGGCAAACTAAACAACGAAATGCATTTGACCGAAATCTGAACTTACTTACTTACTTACTTACTTAGGTGGCCATGACAACCCGTTGACGGGTTACGGCCGACTTCATTAGCTCTTGGCCGAACTTAAGGTGTGTTTTATTAACTTTATTTTCAAAGGAGAAATATGATAAGATATATATATTTCTTGACACATGCCGGTTAAATTGTAATTATGTCATTTGGGTACCCACACTTTGAACGTTTTCTTAAACCTTTTAAGCTGCCCGAGAATAATTTGTGTCCGTATCAAGCTCATGCACAAAAGTCCCGAGTATCAGACTCAATTTAATTTTTAAAAGCTACGAATAGTTACGAAAAACTGCCAAGTCAATGAAAAAAAAAAACGAATCAAACAATGATATCAGGCCGAATGCAAAAGAACTTAAGCGAACAAGACCCGAGAAAATAATTAATATATTTTACCGAAAAAAGTATCATAACTGGCCAGAGGTCTTAACTATAATGTACCCAACAAGTACTTTGAAAATCACCTCATATAGTACCGTAGTTAGTCTGTATTATGACCATAAAGGGTTAAACAACGAGCGACTATATTCGAACACAATAAACCAACGAGTGCCCCGTTTGGTCTTTATACGTACACTGTGCCTGCCCAAAGTGTTCCAAAACTAGCACTCCTTTCGGTGCTAGGTCGGACATTCACCGACACGAACACCGGGCATATATCGGTTTTTTATTGACACAAAATATAAAATTGTTTCTCGGGCTAATTTTTTTGAATTTTATGGCGAGCCATTATTTGAGAATTACAAAATGTGGCAGAAAGAATGTTATTACTTCACAATTTCATGTTAATTGAAATTGAAACATGAAAATGTTTTGTTGTGCGTGTGCTTGCTCAATTGAAACTGGGCAGCGTATCAAATATTGATTGGAAAAAAACTTGTGGCCTATAATGAATATTAAAATGAACGTTTACAACCAACGATAATGAATGCGAGAACCGAAGACGATTGCAGCGAAGTATTTTCGTTTGTGATATTTACGAATTATGCTTTTCTTGAGAGAGATCGTAAATACTTTTGTTTGCGACATTATTTGTTCACTAATGCGAAGTTGGAAGCAGGAAATTATAAGGGGTGATTAGTTGTGAGAACGATAGTATTTTGATAGTTTTCGTACCCTGGTTATAAAAAATGTATAATAAAATTCTGTCTATGAGAAAAGCGTCTATACCCAGCGGACAGAATATGCCTGAATCAATACATTCTCTCAGGCCTGAGGGGTAATGGTAAGGCCTGAGTATTCAACACACCTCTTGATTTCCTTTTCCCATATAAATTTTATACTTACAGAATACCTGCTACAGTATAGCGTTAACTCAGGCCTGAATATCCCTAAGAATATTCCTCCGAAAATTCAGGCCTGAGTGAATGCTTAAATATCAGGCCTTCTATCAGGTCGTCTCAAGCCTGAAAATTCAAATGAGAAAGCAAATAGCAGATATATCATTTACCGAAGCCGAGCTGCAGTTCGTCTTCGGTGTCATGAGCAGTGTTTAAATGTTTTAATGAATTAAAGTTCTTAGAACTTTTTCACTAAATAATTCAAATTTTTGTTTTGTTTTAAGAATGAAAAATGACGCGTAGATTACTTTGCATTTTTATTTTGGAAAAATTTCCCAAACTTGTTTGATGGCATTACGACTTCGCTTCTAATCTCAGCCGTTGCTCAGGTGCAAAATAAAATCAAAAATACTTTTGAGGGATATTTGGGTTAACTGAAAATACTCATAAACGTTTGATAGCATTACGCCTTCGCTTCTAAACTCAGGGATATCTTCAGATCTGAGATCGAAACAAAACAAAAAAGGGAAGTTTTTAGAAAGCTTAAATGCAAATGCTTATTCTGAAATCAGCTATGATCTCATGCCCGAATTTTCGAAGCAAAATAGAACTGATTTCATACCAGATTTTATCAGGTATGACAATTGCTGACCGCTGGGTAAGTGATTTGTAATTTTTTTTACTTATATAGCCTGAAATTAATAAATTGTACAAAAAGAAATGCTTTCATAAATCGTGATAAAGGAAGTTATTTATGTCGAAAACAATTTTGACTTTGCGCAGACGTTAGAATTTTTTGAAAAATCTAAAATTTTGGCTATGAGCTATTTTGCCATGGAAACGAAACTTTGAATTTTGAAAACAACAAAAAAAAAACAATTCGGCGCAGTTTATTGCATAATAAATTAAATTAAATTAAAATTCAGTTCAAGTTTATAACTTACCTTGGATTGTCCGATAGCCTTAAATAACAACGTACAACATGTTTCAGTAAACGCGCTGATGGTTCTTTAGCTAATTGAATAACCATTTTACCCTATAAAAACAAAAGTTTTAATTTAACTAAATTAATGCTGTTGTTAAATTTTATTTACCAGTATAATGGCCACATGTGAAAATCGTTCGTAGGTTTGGCAAATATAGGACAAGCCGCTCTCATCTAATAAAATCTTTTGCAAAATAAATGTTGCAACAGTTTTGCTTAACTCTGAACCCGATTCCATTATACGTAAGCACAGTGGAATGATTTCAGTTGTTAATAGGAAAGTGATCACTTCTTGTTCATCAGTCTGTAAGAGAGTCCAAAATGTATTATTGCATAATTGAAAACGACAACAACAACAACAAAAATGTTGATAAATTGTACCTTAACAAGCGCTCCAATAACGCCCAAACTTGTTAACCTAAGATATTCGAAGGGTCGCGTTTTTGAAGTTGTATGCAAAAACGGATAGAGGAACAACGGTATCTGTGCTTGTAGAAACACGGTTCGTGTTTCTGGATGTGAGGCAACGCATTGTAGCAGCGCCAAAGCGTTGCACACACGATTCGATTGATGCGCGGTTAATGTGGCAGGATTAATTGATGGATAAATATTGATAATCTCTTGCAGTAGAGCGGCAGTGGTACCAAAACTATTCCATAGCATTGGTGCTAAGTCTGTGACTGCTTCGCGTTTCTTGCTCAGTTCTAAAAGAGCTGTTTCACGCGTCTCCGGATGCGCAAGTTCATTTATCCATTGGAATACCTGAAAAATAGAGTGAAGAATGGATTATTAGCACATCAAAAGACAATAAAAAAAAATACATATATTTTTTCGAATTACAAGCTCGAATGCAAATATTTGAAATTGTATCTACAAGTTTGTGGAATTTACTACGTACTCATCAAAAACTTGATACCCGCTGAAGTAAAAGAAATATGTATTATTTTAAAATAATCCAATCATCAATACATTTTTAAACAAATATAAATAACAAAATTGAAACGTAGATAGTCGTATTATATCTGACAATTATTTATTTTGCGTATTTTTTGGCAAGATTATTTTGCAATCTTATGAAAAATAATAATTTCAAAAATTATTTTAAATCTGCGTTTACAATGACGTCTACAGCTACAATCTTAATTAAACTAGTCGTAAAAAACATCGAATTCATTTCAATCGATAACAACTAATTGATATAAAGTATGAGTACCAATAAACAATAAATATATTGTATGTTTCTTATTTTCCGGTTGTTGTTTTTTCTTGTTCTTTACAAACAACAATAGCAAACAAAATACCTAGACTAGCAGCATAATTGACGGGAAAACCTTCACATGGAAATAGTTTCAGACAAGGTCGGACATTGCCCAACATCGGCAACAACAAAAACAGCGCAACCGAAACAAACAATTATATCTATGTGTGTCAGTCTATGCCATGAAAACAAATTTTAAATTTGATAAACAGTTTATTATGCAATTTTATTTTACAAACATAGAAGGCAAGAAAAGCCGAACACATTAAAAAAATACAACAAAATTATAAAAATTGAGTACTCAAAATCATGTCAACATGAAAATTTTCATAATCACTTGTTATGGAATATTTTTGCGAAAAGAAATAATGAAAGAATTCTGTTAATTAATCAAGCTAAAGAATCGTGTACAAAAAGCAAAAGACTACAAACAGTAGAATGTTTGTAGTCTGCCCAATGTACAGCCAGGCCTACCTGGTAGCAGGCATTCATTCCTAAATTGCGTACTAATTTTATTGAGAATTTTGTTTTTATCGCTGCTATATTCGGAAATTCTAGTTATTTGTTTTTGTTTGGTTTTGTATTGTTCCAACTTGTTTTCTTCATTATTATAATTTTGTTTTTGTTTTTTTATTTCTAAACCTGACGTTGTGTATTTTTTAATAAATGATAGCAATGCAAACACAAACAACAGGAGCGCAATAAAAAATAAATGCTCGGTGATTCACACGCAATTCCAGCACTTTTGCGCATTAATAAAACATTAAAAGTTAGTTATTCGATAATTTGGTTTTTCAATTTGTCTACATTAAAAATAAGTTTATATATTAAAATTAATTGGTAAACAAATGTTTGTCAAAATAAGTGATAGCGTTTTTGACCAGATTAATACATTAGAATTGTATTTTTACGCTTGTTTTTTTCATATAATTTATTATGCAATTTTAAACAGAAAAATTTTGAATTTTAAATGGCATAAAATAATCCCCTCTTGTTCTAACTGATCAATCCAAACGAAATTGGAAAAAGAATTGTAAACACTTTTATGGAAATAATGATTTTTTTTTTTTTGTACTAATTAAAGACCATATGTGTCTAAGCTATTACTTGTGCAGAAATTCAACACCTTCTTTCCTACATTAGACATCAATTAATATTTTTCTTTATTTGAAAAGATTAGATTTCAGATTTTAAGAACAAATTTTTGTTAACATTTCTTTATGAAGACAACAAATATATAGTTGTCAGATGGTGGGTTTTGAAAAGGGCCCAACGGCAAATCTAGAAAAAGTAAACGTAAATAGGGATGTCAGTGGGAAAAACACTTCGATGTATTTCTGTGATTCGATGCATCAAAATGTACATCGATATTTTTCGATCCATTGGAGGGCATACATCGATGCATCGATTGGCAGACGATTTTTAAACTTTTATTAAACAACAAAATATGTTATTGCCAGATTGAACATAATTTCAAATTAATATTATACCTGAGCTAATTATGTTTCAGTCTAAATAGAAACATTATGTATATTTCTATTTTATTTTTTTATTTTGTAGAAATAGAATAATGGCCTAACGACTCAGCTCAAACACGTTTTCGTTAAACCACAAAAATCATAAAAATTGAAATTTTTAAGTCCTCCAAAACTCTCCTTAAATTTTTAGGATCTTTATAAATCTATATTTTAAAAATCTTTCCTCAATTTGACTTACAGAGAGAGTTATAATAGTGATGTCGCTTTACTAGTGATGTCAGTTTTCGATATTTAAAAAACATCGATGCATCGGCTATTCAAACATCAAGTGAAAATTTTTCGATGCATCAAGCAAATCGATATTTTCGATGCATCGATGTTTTTCCGACATCCCTAAACCTAAACCTTAAAAAATAAAAATGCTTAAGATTCAATAAAAATATATGGATCGTAAAGGATATTGCTTGCGTTTTCCTACGGTAAAACCATTTTGAAAAAAACGTACTGTATCCTTAAGTTTTAACTAATTTTATTGTATGTATTTTTAATATGTAGCAAGTTAAAAACTTTTAGGTTTTTTATTTTTTGAAATTTTGTATTTCGTGATTTAAATATCAGAGCGCAGTTATATAATATTCATAACTGAACCATTTTCTATTGAATAGTGCATATTAAAATTTAAAAAAAAAACGTAAATTTCTATCGAAAAATATAATATAAAAAAATTAATTCAAGAGTGAAACGCGAGTGACAACTTTTATTGATAAGTTAGATTATTTTGAAAAACAATTGGCTAATGCAATTTATGTCTCGGATGTACTTTCTATATAAGATTCGTGAATTTTGTATTTTTTTAAATCAAGCAGAAGCTAACAAAGTGACACGTGAGTGATATTTAATTTTTTTTTGTTTGTTTTTGTATTAGAAATGAAAAAAGATAACGAAAACATCAAGAAAAAGTGAAAGCTAACCCCAAAAGAACGTATGAAAAAACATAGAAAAAAATTATAGTTAAATCCGGATTGATATAAAAACAAACTTTGCTAAGATTAAAAATATTCAATTAAATCATTATTTAACGCCGTTGGCCTCGACGGAATTGCTAATAGGCCAGACATATAGTCAAATATGGCACGGTATTTGGTTTTTCATAAGCGTAAGGATCAACGAATTAGGCTTAGTAATCTATATACTATTATATAAAAGGAGACTCACGGATTTGCGGCGACGTGTTCTCAATAACCGCTGAACCGATTTTTATAATTTTTTCACTATTCAATTGCTATGATAAGCGAAATTAAAATAGGGTACTACGTTTTTTACAAAACTTTTTCTTTAATTATTTAAGAATTCATGTCTTTTAATTCATGCTAATGCTGTACAAGCAGCACAACAAGCAGCAGAAAACCAATGCTTAAGCTCTGGCTGTGAGAGTAACTCAGCACGGCTGCCATGTTGTGTCGGGAGTTGCTCTCAGTTTGGTCTGTTGAGCAGTGTTGCCAACAATCTGACATCGTATTTGTTATGGTTTTCAGACTTGAATTGTTTATACATATTTACAGTCAAAAAATCTTTTTCCTATTATGCCTGATATATAACCAAATTATTATTTTGTTATTTATTGCAAATGTTATTCATCGACAATAACACAATCTCGACGGATTGAAAGCTTTATACAATAGTTCAGATTTAAAATTTGTTTTTATGGCAACACTAGCTACTTTATTTGCAGTCAACTTCTTGCTCAGAGAGAAATATAAATATATTAAAATCTTACCATGAAATGGGGGATGAAATTTTTTATTGTTGTAGTTATTTCAGTATACAAATATTCCATTGCATATGCTCAAATGCTTCTCAGAGGATCTCAGTACGATCTGAAATGTCGCATTGATATGTCATTGTTTGTGTTCATCTGCGCAGAAATTATGTTCATGCATACAACCTTATAAAATAGATTTCCTTTAAACTTTCCAATAGGTTTATATTGGACGCATCAGAAAATAATTTTTGTTTTTATTTTCCAACGTCTTTTTTAAAATCAAATAGGTTGGTACTATGAAATGAAGTTGTAACAAAATGATAACCATAAATGTAGAGGAATACCAATATAACTTCTTTAATTTAGTTGGATTTTCGATTTTGTTCCAAACAGAAGCCTCAAAGTTTTTTATTTCGCGTGTTAATAAATGTTGCACATTAAAAGAGTTATTGTGATTGGAGCATATTTTTTATTTTTAACCGATTTCAGAAAGGAGGAGGGTCTCAAGTTGGTTGGTTTCTCTGTTTTTTTATAATAGCATTATAAATAATGCATTTGCATTGGTCTCCAGTAGTTTAAGTTGAACCTTAATATTATAATTCAACTTTTGAATGGTTTTCCATTATATTAGACAGCCTGGCATAAGCTACGCAGCGCATGTAAAACGCATCGAAAACGTATGTTTGACGCATATTTTAGTGTTTAAAGGATGCGTAAGTTAAGCATATTTTAAACAAGCTGTTAACATCTTCTTTGTATATTAAAATGATTGTATGCACAAGTAGACTTCAAAACCGCTAAACCAATTGTTATGAAATTTTCAGGGAAACTCTAGCAAAGTCTGCAGAGCGCTCCTGTGAAGTTTGGCATCGATATCGAATAGCTTTAGAATTACATGTTGCACAGCTCCAAAATTCTGTATTTGACCTCAATTTTCACGTGCTGTTTTACTGGTAAAATTTTAAAGCCGTTGCAGAAGGGGCGTGACACTTTTAAGGCATTCAAACTTTTCAGTACAATTTAAGAAACATAAGTCACAAATTTGTGAAACTCGGAAGGAATATAACATTTAGTCGTGTCCATCCACTGGAAAAATTCAGCAAGCATTGGAAATTGGGTCGTGACACCATCAACATAGTTTAAATGTTTAATATCGAATAGCTGTGGTATTTAATGTTTCATAATATTTAAACTCAGTATAAATTTAATTTTTGGAAATGTCTTTCGACAAGAAATATAGCACGGGCATTGGAAAACGGGGTGTGAATCCGCCCATACAAGCCAAATTTTTAATAGCAAATAGAAATAAAAATCGCTGATCAGTGAAATTCCGAATGGAGTTGCCATTTGGTAATGTCCTTCTAATAGAAAACTGGTCTGAGCTTTGGTCAAGTGGGTGCACCTTCCCCTACAAGCAACATTTTTGATCGAATTGGTTCTGAAGTCACAGATGAAGTACATGTGTTTGTCTAAGGCTGCGTGCATTTTCAACGCCGATTCAGACAGACAGGCAAGCTGAAATCTGTGTGAACAAATGAGATACAAATATCTATCTCTCTCGCTTTTTCACACACTCTGCGGACACAGGCAGGCAGTCTGAATCGGCGTTTACTATGCACGTGGCCTAAGGCGTAGCAACGCGCGCCGGGTATTGCTAGTATATATATATACAGATTCGGATGCAGAACCGGAATAAATTTTGTTAAAATGTTATTTCTTAAAAAGTTTTTGTGCTGTTTTTAACGTATTATGGCTTACATCCCCTTTCCATACATTTTTTTTTGTATAAAAATCTCCTTAATTTTCAGTTAATATTGTGTTTCGTATCAACACAAAGATGTCTTCGAAAAATGAACGTCATCCGCCCACGGACACGCCTACCTCCCACATAACCCAAAAAGTTTAAAACTGACTAAATAAGATTATATTTGTCATAGAGAAATCAAATTTGGTATGTATGTATTTTATACCAAAACTAAGGTGTGTTCAAAAATTGGGAGTAATCCGTCCATGAACACGCCCACCTCGCATAGCGAAAGCATAATATGCTTTTATAATTCTTCAATGTTTAAATGCATATAAATTATAGGCTTAATCCGCCCACGGACACGCCTATTTTCAATAATATTATTATTTTTTTGTGGAAAAGTAGGTTTAGGGCATTTCATAGTCGACCTAGACCTACTTTAGACTTTCTTTACTTGTTTTTTATTTACTTATTTAACTCTCAAAAATTGTTTAAAAGTTTAGAGGGTAAAATATAATGTATAGGGGCAACAAGTTCCGGAAGCTTTGGTCTAACGCTTCCACAACAAGCTCTTCCGCTCGAATGCTCTGTGGAAGTTTCATTGCCAAGTCTTGATGATGCAATGGCAAGTCCTGGTGCTTCAATGGAAGGCAACAGTTCGGTTCCAAGCCCTGCTGTTTCATCGCCAAGTGCAGTTCTTACAAAACCGGGTGCAGTTTTTTCAGAAGAATTGATTTCGGAAAACCAAGTAAGAAATTTTAAAAAGTTGAGTTTTTGGGAAATTTTTTTATAAAATCATCATTATATTTATGTTTTGGAGTGATTCAGAAGGAGATGTGAAAATGACAACAGTGCGTCCAACTCGTTTGGAAAAAAAAAAAACTTATTGACCAAATCATTGCCAATATGGAGAAGAGAGACGTGCGAAGAGATGGCGTGAAAAGCAGCGAGAGGAACGACTTGAAAAAAATGTTTGCATGCGCCTACAATTTTTTCTACTGTTGTTCAGCATACGCTAACATTTGCTACATAAGGTACGGTTTCTTGATCATGATCAAAAAGCACAACAAAGCAAATAATGTTTTTTGATCAAACAGCACAACCCCAAACATTTTATTTCGCTCTTTCTACTGCGTGCTTGTGTTTGAGTCGAAGAGCAAATGCGGAATAGAGAGAAAATATTTATATACGGTTTTCTTCCATTCTCTGTTCAGAAGCACCTGACTTTATCATCATGATGTGTAAAATTACACAACTGCGATTATTTGCCGGCTGTCTCGTGAAAGTAATGAAGTACTCGACGTTTCATCTAACATCTTAATCTCATTTTTAAGACGCCAAAAGCTCTCTCTATACAATTCCTGGAGATATCGTTCAATTTGTTTGATTGTGTTTTTGTTAATTGCTTGCATTTGGAAATGGTGTTAGAAACCAGGGCTCCAGAGGGTAACCTTGACCGTATATGAGCCAAGATTCACATCAAATAGTAGACCTGTCCTTATACCTTCGAATGAGATGCTCGCGGAGGTCAGATGTGGCCAGATTGTTTGAGGATGGTGCAATTATTGCAATGTGAGTGCAATCAAATAGAGATTTTTATTCCAAACCGCCTTAAGAAACAGTAAAAGGAAACTTTTGTTTGAAATAACAAAACACAAACTGTTTGTTCTTCTAATGAGTTAGGAAATCTTATTTCTGAAACCTTTTTCGTTGATTATTTTATTAATTACTAGCTGATACCCGGCGCGTTACTGCCGTCCTAGTCCAATGCCTGCCCAGTTTGCCAATAGAAGGCCATCAACAAACAGTAACTCCACTCTGAGTTTCAATATTCTGTGGTTATTATTTTCAAAGCTGTTAAATATAAAAAATTGTCTTTTATGGGTAGAGCCAAGCCCCTAGTTCAATACACGTTTTAGTTTGCGAGTACCTCCGAGTAGAAGTATACCGCCAAATAGATACTTCAAACCGAGTTTCTTTATTGTGTGACTATTATTTCCAAAGCTATTTAATTTTAAAAAAAATGTGTCTTATATGGGTGGATCCGCACCCATTGTACAATGTCCGTTCCAGTAGCAGGACACCACCAAAAAGTAGTTCCATTCTGTTTTCCAATGCCCGTGTCTGTTTTATAATTGAAAGACCTGGCTAATTAGTTACTTCAATGTTATACGACATTTAGTTAAAAATGTATGCGATTAAAAAAAATTGAATTTTATGGGCGGTAGCATGCCACCCTTTACAAAAATCGCTAAAATTTTACTGTCGAAGGCCAAGACTCAATAGTAAGTTCGTACCGAGTTTCATTGATGTGTGATTTATAAACGAAAATTAAGCCGAAAATTTGTGTTCTTGAAAAAGTGCCACGCCCCTCGCGGGTAGAAGGTTGAAAAATACCTTACGACCTATTCTCATACCTGCCAAATATACAAACAAAATTTCATTAAAATCGGTTCAGCCGTTTCGGAGGAGTTCGTACACTAACACCGTGACACGAGATTTTTATATATTAGAAGATTTTAATTACTTTTTTAGATGTCCGTGAGATAGAAGATGTGGTCATCGGTAAATTGCAGTTGTTTCCAACACCTATCTGATAGGAACTGCGTGGCCAAGAAAGCAAAGTGTTGCTAAAACTGGAATTGTGAGAGGTAAGGCCGCATGGGCTGTAGACTTGCGAAAAGTTGACGGCATAGATTTCGAGTAAGTCGAACATTATTTGTGACTTCTCTGCCAACAGCTTAAAGGGATACCATCATTCCGCAATCAGCGCAATTCTTTTCTCCTCATAATCCTCGTCTTCAAAAAGTAACATCAATAAAAGGAGTTCTTCTTCAATTTGAATCAATTTTTATACAATTTAAAGAAATTCTGCGAACAACAAGGTTTCTATATGAAATGAGCTTGGTCGGAACAATTAAACAATTAAAAGTAAAAAATTTATCAATAGCAAATGAGAAATTTACAAATTTGTCAAACAAAAAGTTTTTTTGAGACAGAATGCCAAATCGTGACAAATTATCACTTATTGATAATTACTCAATATGGTGAATTTATCAAGTGTAAAGAATCGGGCTGTTACAATAGAGATATGAAAAGAATTAAAGTTAGCAATATTATAAATACGAAACAATTTTAATAAATTTTGTTTAAAAATATTTCCATTCGACGTGAAATCTATTTGTGCACTTATAGAGTTGGATCGCCTACACCGGCGCGCCATTTCGTTGTCTACTGAAATTTCGGCTTCGGCAAAAATATATAAGAGTTCGGCTTCAGCAAAAAAATTCACATTCGGTCGGACTCAAATGAATTTTATTTGAAGTTAACTTTCATCACAACAGCTAAAAATTTAATACAGCCTTAATGTGTGATTTACCATCATCAAAAAATATGATCAAATGATAGCATGAAACCATTGAAGCTTAAGCTCTTCTTAAGTTTTGTTCACATTGATTTTAATAAAAAACTAATTCAACATGTTAAAAGATAAGCTAAAAGTTTAAAAACCCAAAGCAAATTTTTAATTAAATATACAAAGCTGGCGGAAAAGTTTTCAACAGGTTCTTTAGAAACTGCTTGTTGCAAAAAATAAAAGTTTTGGCAAAAACTTCTCCGGCAGCAATATAAATTTGTCAATGTGTTCATTATTCAAATATCAGAACCACAAAAAAGATGCAGATGTCCGTTACTACAACTATAAGGAGGATTAGTTCACTTGCTGAGAATATTACGAGAACATTAAAATAACGTGCTTAACAGAGTACAATTTTTGATATTCAGCTTGAATAATACTAAAAATGCAAATTTAATGCTGTTTGTTTGGTATCGATATGAACTACAATTGTGTTGTGTATCAACCATAAAATAGTAGCATATCTGCTATGCAACACTGAATTTATGTATCTCCTAATTTTTTGCATAGTCATTCAATTATTATTAATAAGCTATTCATTACAACCAGTAGAATTAATTTTGTATGAATATATTTTAATCTCCTTAATAAATAAAACGATGAATTCAACATTGGTGTCCGAAGTGGAATTCTGCAAATAAACGATGAATCCAGAAACTATAAAAGAATTCACGGAATCGCTGACTGCGGCGATTCGCCAAGCGGTAGCAGAGGTGTCGTCGGCTGCTAGCGCTAGCACTTCAAATACGTCTACAGCTACACATAAGGTGCCAACATTCTGCATGGCTGAATATAAATCTTCTGATGGAACGACTATACACGATTACTTCACTCGCTTCGACTGGGCATTAAAACTGAGTAAAATTCCACCGGAGGAATATTCTACATATTCAAGAGTACATATGGGTGCTGAATTGAATAATTCCTTGAGGATTCTGATTTCGCCTAAGACTCCGGATTCACTGACTTACGAGGAAATTAAGGATACTTTAGTTAATCATTTTGACGTGAAAAGGAACAAATACGCTGAAAGCATTAAATTTCGTACGATTCAGCAGGAGAGAGACGAAAATATTTCAAGTTTTGTTTTGCGCCTCAGACAGGCAGCTGTCTATTGCGAATATGGACAGTTCTTAGATCGAATGCTAATAGAGCAATTACTTTATGGCTTATGTTCGCGTAATATTTGTGATGAAATAATTTCGAAAAAACCAGATAGTTTTACGACTGCTTATGAGATTGCACAAGCAATGGAATTAACGCACCACACGACTGTAGAAATGAAGACTTCTGACCCTACACAAGTTTCTGATCAATTACATAAACTTGGCTACTCACCAATTCAAGTGAAGGATCCACTAAAAAATAAATCTTCAATGGTACAAAACAAGCACAATCATTCTACTTGTCATGGGTGCGGTGGACAACATATGCGTAAGCAGTGCAAGTTTAAGCAATCGAAATGTTTCTTATGCGGGAAAATAGGTCACATTTCCAAAGTTTGCAAGAGCCAAACCTCTCAAATTTCAGAAAATGAGTCGGAGCCTTCCGATGAAATACAATTGCTAAGGCAAGAATCGATTAATACAATCAGAACGAACACTAAAAAGTTAATCAATGTAATCGTCGATGACCACTTGCTTAAAATGGAACTAGACACGGGTGCCCCTTGTTCAATCATCTCCATTAGAACACTACGCTCGTTCAAAAGCCAAGTTAAACTGCTTCCAACAAATAAACAGTTTTGTAGTTATTCTGGCCATAAAATCAAGTGCTTGGGAAGATTACCAGTAAAAGCTTCTATCGGAAGGAAATCTTGTATAGCGGACCTCTTTGTTGTTGATGGTAATTTTGATACTTTGCTGGGTCGCGATTGGATATCACAGTTTGTTCATGAAATTGATTTCGTAAATATGTTTGCTACACCTGATAACATAAATAATATTACGACTACTCCTCCTGAAATTAGTTCCGGGCAACAACAACAACTTCGACAATTACTCAAAGAATTTGATAATATATTTAGCGATACACCAGGTAGGTTGATTGGCCCTCCAGCTAAAGTACACTTGAAACCGGATGCGAGGCCGATTTTTGCTAGAGCGAGAGAGATACCAATAGCATTAAGAGAGGCGTACATTAAAGACATTGACTCCAAAATTGTTTCAGGCCTATATGAACGAGTTGATTATTCCGAATGGGCGTCTACAACTCACGTTGTTACTAAAAAGAATGGTGCTATAAGGATTACAGGTAATTATAAGCCTACAGTCAACCAGAGAATTATCATCGACGAGCATCCAATTCCTAAAGTTGAAGACTTGCTCAACAAAATGAAACATTCAACAATATTTTGTCACTTAGACGTAACTGACGCTTATTCACATCTACCTGTTGATGAAGAATTTGCACGCATTCTGACACTGAATACACCAACACATGGTTTGATACGACCAACGAGAGCAGTGTATGGTGCTGCTAACATTCCGGCCTTATGGCAGAGACGAATGGAGTCCATGCTAAAAGAAATACCAAATGTTATGAGTTTCTTCGATGACATTCTTGTTTATGCTGATACTTTCGATAAAATGATAGTAACTCTTAAAGCAGTTCTTGGAAAATTGAGGAGTGAAGGCATTCGTTTGAACCGTTCCAAATGCGTTTTCAGTACGCCATCGGTAGAGTTTTTGGGCCACCGATTAGATAAATATGGAATACATAAGTCTGACAAACATATCGAAGCAGTTAAAAATTCTACTAAGCCATCAACACCTAAAGAATTGCAATTATTTCTAGGTAAGGCTACATATTATAATGCATTTATACCAAATTTGGCTACAAGGTCAAGACCTTTAAGGAACATGCTTTTGGAGCAAAATTTTGAATGGAACACAGATGCAACTAAAGCATATGAAGACATCAAAGCTATTTTAATTTCGCCACAAGTTCTGACTACCTATGATCCAGCTCTACCAATAGTATTGGCAACAGACGCAAGCAAATGTGGACTTGGAGCTGTTTTGTCGCACAAAATGGGGGATGGCTCAGAGCGTCCTATAGCCTACGCCAGCAGAGCATTAAATAAAACGGAAATTTCCTATCCTCAGATGGACAAAGAAGCGTTGGCTATAGTTTGGGCGGTCAAGAAATTTTTTAAGTACCTTTATGCTCGACACTTCACTCTTATTACAGACCATAAGCCGCTTGCACAAATACTACATCCAGCAAAATCCTTGCCAAATTTATGTATAAGCCGTATGGCAAATTACGCTGAATTTTTATGTAACTTTAATTATGACGTCATATACAAACAAACTAAACTAAATGCAAATGCCGATTTCTGTTCTCGGACTATAATCGTAGACAAAGTGAATCAGATGTCAATAAATCCTAGGAATGAATTTGATGAATTTGACAACTTTATTGTTAACCAAATAAATCAGTTACCAATACGAGCTACTGCAATTGCGCAAGCAACTGTAAAAGACGAGCATTTAGGTAAGGTTGTTAAACTGTTACAAATGGGACAAAATTTAAAGAAAGCCGGTTACACCGCTCCAGAACAAAACTATAAGTTAACAGCAGGATGTTTGACCTATGATCATAGAGTGGTTATACCTACATCTCTGCAGAAACGAGTACTTGATGACCTCCACACCGCTCATTTAGGCATAGTCAAAACGAAAGGTCTTGCACGTTTTTTTGTTTATTGGCGTGGAATGGATAGGGATATTGAAAGCCTTGCCAGCAGATGTAGTGACTGCGCTGCAGTTGCTAACGTTCATTCCAAGTATACCGAACATCACTGGGAATATCCAAAGGGTCCGTGGGAAAGGGTGCATATTGACTACGCTGGTCCGTTTCTAGGAACAATGTTACTTATTGTAACTGATGCATACAGTAAGTGGGTTGAAGTCAAAATTACTTCGTCCATTACAACAGCGGCGACCACTGCCATTTTGGATGTAATGTTTGCAGCGTATGGTGTACCAACAGTGGTTGTATCAGATAATGGTACAAATTTTTCATCTAAAGAGTTTACTGATTTTCTACGCAACAGCGGAGTCAAATATCACAAACGAACTGCACCATACCATCCATCAACAAACGGTCAGGCGGAGAGGTCAGTACAAACAGTAAAGAAGGCATTAAAGGCCATGGGTTCGACAAGAATCACTTTACAAAGGGACGTTAATGAATTTTTAAGACAGTATAGAAATGCACCACATAGTACAACAGGAGAGTCACCGTCAATATTATTCTTGGGGCGATTAATTCGTACACGTTTGGATTTGATTCGACCAGAAGAAACGTCAACTAAGGTAATGGCCAAACAATTTCTACGTCACAACAAAAACTACCGGACATTTGATGTGCAGCAAAGAGTTTACTTTTTGGCAGGAAATCCAAAAATGCCGAAATGGTTATCCGGAATTGTTGTCAATCGTTTAAGTGATCTGCACTATTCAATTGAATATAATGGAAAGTTAGTTAAAAGACATGTTGATCAAATGCGCACCTCTGGGTTATTGCTAACCGATGATGGGTCCGATCCAATAAGAAGTAGATTCGAAAACTCGAAACCACAAAATTATGACTGTGGTAATGGTAACTATTCAAACACAAATAACGCTGATAATAAATTTGCAGAGCACCAAAGCGAAATAATAAGTACTCCTGAAAAAATGTCACAAATTCAAGAAGTGACTATTCCTTCGAAACACCATTGGCAGAATCGAGCGCTTTTGAAGGGTTTCCACTATCGCATGAAAAATCACCGCTTCCAAAACAAATACCTCAAGTAGAGCCAAGGCGTTCCGGCAGGCAAATAAAACCTCGTATCTTGTACTCACCATAACCAGGATGCGGTGGAAGAATTGTTGTGTATCAACCATAAAATAGTAGCATATCTGCTATGCAACACTGAATTTATGTATCTCCTAATTTTTTGCATAGTCATTCAATTATTATTAATAAGCTATTCATTACAACCAGTAGAATTAATTTTGTATGAATATATTTTAATCTCCTTAATAAATAAAACGATGAATTCAACAAATTGAAAAAAAATATGATTTTCTGAAAGTCTTATTGGAACAACAAGGTGACTCGATATTTTAAAAATATGGACAAAAATACAGCCTTTATAGCACAGGTAAAAAAAAGTTGGTGTGGACTAACAATACATATTAATTACATTAACCATAGAGAGCATTCAACGTTTCAGAACACTTGTAGTCAGCTGAGAGTAAAGTTATAAGTGATGTTTCGAGTGTAGTTTATTTTATAGAAAACCACGCAACTAATTCAAGATCGTATACAATTTTATGCAAAGAGATGGGTTCGGATCATGAATGCATCTTGTATCGCATCGAAGTACGATGGTTTGCCCGTGGAAAGGTTTTAGATGTATTCTAGAATTAAAAGACAAAAATTATAATTTTCCTGTTGGATGAAAATCATGTTTAGCAGATAACTTTTGTAATGAAAAATTGCTGTGTTATTTCTTGTTATGAAAAACAAAAATTAAAAATGTTACGAAAATTTTTCGAAAAGGAAATGAATTAAACATTTAACTGCAAAGAAAATTAACAAATATTAAAATATTGTTCTTAATTCTAATATGTAATTATTTCCACAAAATTTGATATAAGTTTTTAAAGAAAGGCAGCTATGAATTATAGCCATCCCCAGCAAAATGAGTGCTTCCAAAGAAGGTAAAGTGCAAGGAAAAGTCGCACGTTCCATCCTTTCTGTGTCGACAAGAAATAACCGCTTAAGTCGAGTTAGGACAAAGTTAGGTTATGACTTTTATTGCGTTTTTTCGCAACAAAATACACTAGTACACAAATTTTTATGGTTGTACCTTAAAAATTAAATGCTTGAGGCCTTCAATCCAAACAGCAAAATTCAGGGTACCCTGATATAAGGTAACAATTTCAATCTTAAAAATGCTCTCCAGAAATTTTGGAAATGAGTTAAGCTGTTATTCCTTGTCGATGCAGATATGTATGTCATTGCGAGGAATGCTTTCGTTAGCCTTCTCTAGAAATGCTTTTCGAAGTTTTCAATGGAAGATTTCTTTGGTGCCTTCAATGAAACTATACAAGCAGGTATTTTCTAGGAAAACTTTAAGACATTCCATGGTTCAGAAGACATAAGAATGCTCTTAAAAAAATATTTTACCATTGCTTTGCACAAGCCATGCCATGAAAGCATTATTGGAAGCTTTTCAAATAGCTTTTTAGAAGTTTATGAGAATGCCTAAAGCACTTTTCGATAAGACTGAGGAGAAGCACAATTGGATTTTTGTTGTATACAAAAATTTGCTGAATCATTACAAACTTTCACGGAGGAAATACTCTTAATACATTCCAGGTGAAGCCTGAATTGAACAAATAACTGAATTCATCGGTAGTGATTTCGGAAAGTTTTGGATGTAGCTAGTTTTGGAGTATCCAAATTAAAAAATTTAGCTTTAAATTGAATAGATTCCGATTTATTCAAATATCAGTGTTTCAGTTCAAAGAAAATTTTAAATTAATGCATTTTGGAACTTAGCCTATGTTACGATGAAATTTGTTATTTCCCTGGTAATATGCGCTGCAAGTTTTTTAAAAATTAATTAATCGTCATTTGTACTTAATGTAATTTTTCATTGTGCTTAACCCCAAAGAGAAACAACTTTGCAAAGTTACATATCAATGAAAGCGCCTTAATGAGTACGTTTTCAAAGTTTTTTATTTCTATAATGTTTTTATATAACATATTATGCCTTAAAACTTTTTTAATGCTTTTTACTAATACTATTTTCTGTCTTACTTACTCAATAAAACTTAAACAAACCAAAAAATGCGCATTTCTTCATGTTCCATGTTGTATGAGATCAGCAGTTTCTAACCTCCAATTAACAATTTTAATGATGTTCAACCATTTTTTCGTTTCCTTGACTTCAAATTAACTTAAAATTACCACTTAAGAAAATCTGCATCACCAAACAAAATTATGCTCGCGAAAGGATTAAAGTTTTATTGACAATTTCAATCTTCACTTTGGTTGTTATTATTATTTCGAACATGTCGATATTTATGAGCTGTGTTAGTTTCGTTTTTAAAGATAGTCTGATGACGAACGAATTAATATGATATCCTAAAAATAAACTTAAAGAAAACATGATTCTTTGCTTATTTTTTCAGAGAATTTTGCAACAATTGTTTCGTATATGATCAAATGACGTACTTCGTACGTCGTTCTTAGGTTGATTCAGGGTCGTGGGTGTGTTTGGTGTATAGCTTCACCTTAAAGTACCCCACAAATAGCAGTCGAGTTGTGAAGTAAAGAAAAGTTATCTTAACTTTTTGATGATACTTAGAACTAAATTGACCTATTTTGTTTTATGTATCAGGTCAATCAGAAATTACTACGTCAGCTAGAGTATGTCACGTTTTAGCATTCTTCATAGCACGTTTGTGCCTCAGGCTTGTGTCAAATACAAAAAAAAATGGCATATTTTATTTGTAAACACCACGAAACATTTCATGGTAATAAAATAAGTCTTAAGGAAATAGAAATTTCTCTAAAAAATATTAAAAAAACAATTTTTATCATTTTTGCTTTGAAGATAATTTATGTTTAAAATTTTCGCTTCTAAAAGTAATTAATTTTTGATTGTTATTTTATTATTGTAATTTATTTTTTACAAAGTACAGTATTAAAAATTAGAAACACATGAATGAATCAAACATATTGAATACCTACATTTGAACTGCGTTTAGCTGCTGATTTATATTAAAATATGTGTTCGATTATTTAATTCTATTAATTTGCAACTATAGAAGCCAACTGTTTTACAGTAAGAGAGAAACGAAAACCAATCAATCATGTATTCGATATATGATCCCTTGCCAAATGATGATTTCAGAACTCGATTAAACGAAAAATTGAAAAATGAATCTTTGAAAATGTTTCTCAATGACTTTTGACCTAACTTTTAACCAGAAAAAAGTGAATGCATCACAACATTAAGCGTCAACAAAAATTATTGTAAAAGTAGACACGCTAATCTAGATGTGATGCACAACACTGCTTATAGTTTAGGCTTTTTTCTATTTATATGTTTATTGTTTGTATTTTATCATTTGTTGAATTTTCAAGGCTCTCATTTAAATATTTTACTGTCCTCTAATAGAGAATTTTGTTTCATCAAGTTCGGAATAGTTAAAACTTATTCATGAATCATGAAAAACCCTGTTAATTTCACCATTAATGCCAATCATTTTATAGTTGTAAATATGATAATATTGAGAGGGTGAATCATATAAATAATGTGGAAATAAAACACGATTTATGATAAGGATCACTGCAGATTAAGCAGGAATTAAGCTTTGTTTAATCATTAACATTAAATTGTGAAATACTATCTTATACTTATACTTCTTAACTGATATAGCGTCAAGTTTTATTGACCTCTTTAGTTTCTCCAAAGAGCAGACTCAATGGTATTTGTTGCTACGATGATAGTTAATATTGCTCAATTTCAAAGATTTTAATATAAAATGCAGGGTTTAAGAGATCCAGCTGGTACAGAAATTTCTGCCACATAGGAATTGGACGATCGTTAATGCATAATAATCATATATATTTATTGATGAAGTGAATCACAAGATTTCCATCAGATAAAGCTAAACGAATCGTCCAAATACTGCAATTTAAGGAACTTGAGCAACACCAACAGATATTGTAAACAGGGGGCACTTAATCGGTTGAATTGATCTAAGCAATATATGTAGCAATCAACCATTAAGCAATGGTCATCAAAATTAATTTCATTGTTTGTTTTTTTTTTACTCCTACACTCCATATAAGCACCCTTTGTGAGTGTTGACGAAACGTATACATATGCACAAAAAAAAAAAATTATTTACACAAATCTTCGTAAGACAGTGCTGACATAACGTTAAGTCAACATATCGAATATCAAGCAAAACAGTCAGTCAGCCGATATGCATGCTATCCAATTTTGAACGAATTTTTTCCAAATTACCACAAAATGCCGGGCAGCCAAATATCCACCCTTCTACCCGGCAGCACTAAATTTACTTCATCATCACTTGTTATTTAATAAGTTTTATAAAACCACCGAAAAAGTATCAGGCGCACAGTAAGGTCTGCAGCAGAGTATCATGACATAAAAACATGCACAAGAAACGAAAACAACTGAAGCAAGTACCAGCTGAGTAGCACAAATATGCACCTGGATGCATGGCTAGCGGCAGCAGCAACTTTGCGACAGCTGCGACCGACGGAAAACCCTTATTTTTCTTTCTTTGGAAAGCGTTGGCCAGTCTTAGCAACTCGGCATTAATTGTGATATTTAATGTTAAAATATAAATTTTGGTATTTTTGTGACCAAACTATGTGCCCATTAATACGAATATATGTATATATTTTCGCAACTCACCTTCTCCTGTTCTGCTTGTAAATTTATACAGGCTGGGCTAGGCTGCGCACTCATTATCCGCGATTCTTTATTGACTTGAATTAATGCTAAAAACACAAGAAATAAACACAATTTATTGAATTTCAATATTATTGAACTTTATAAAATAGCACATTGTTCAATAATCTTTTATTTTCCCGACACTACATTCGAAGTTACGTCGTTTTTCTCAACTTTTTTTTCATTTTTTCAACCAAAGACTACGTCGTGGTCGCCGCCATTGTCTGGAAATTATTTTTAGATCTTTAATTTAAACATTATCACAGCTAAAACTTACTTTGTGTAAACTATTTATGGAAAATTAAATGCTTTTAATATGTAAATTTGCAAGTTTAAAACTATTTTGCACTGCTTTCGAATCACAATAATTATTTTAAAAAAGTTTCTCTAATCCGCAACCAACACTTCACAAAACAATCACTTTTGCACCAGCAAGCAGGAGGCCATCTTATATTTCGCCGCATATATATGTGCTAAAGGCGAATTAAGTACTAAATTTAAAGGTGCCACAGTTTTGTTATACTAAATGACATGCCTTCAGCACAAGTGTAGAACTTACCGGACGCTTCCACTGGTGCGAACAAATCTTTGTTCGTTCCTGCAGTGGAAACAGTTTGCTACGAACTAATGCTGCAGCTAGACGTTCAAGAAATTGCTTTCAAGTTGATCCCACATAAAGCTTGTCAAAATTCGTTCGAATTGATAGCTATGACGTAGGCTGTGCGCAAATTGATAGTCAATACTAGGTCTGTTCCCGTACTTTTTGGACTAAAAATGGTAAAACTGTCAAAAGTCTTGAGAGTAAGAAAAAATCTCTCGAAAATAGAGAAAAACACAAAAAAGTATGGGAACGCTTTTCGGACTAAAATTGTAAAAACTGTCAAATAAGAACGTTTGTCCAGCGTTGGCTTGATATGGAACATCGGCAGTGCAAACGAAATGCTTGAAATTTTTAATAATATTGAAATTAATTGTGATGCTTAGCATTTATATTAGTTTTTACACATTTTTCCATGTTTCTGGTTTCCATTTTAATAGTTTCAAAGAAGTTTTGATGTATCGCAATTTCTTTGCTTACTTGTAAACAGCTGATTTTAAGCTACTTGACACTTTTACCATTTTTACCCGGAGAAATTTCTCGGACTAAAACTTGCAAACTTTTGACAACGAGGGGAAATGCTTTACTCTCTCAATTGCACTCTTTTTTTACCATTTTTTCGAGTACGGGAACGCTTCTCGGACTAAAACTGGTAAATTTAACTTAAACTTTAGAGTACGGGAACAGTAGCTCGTTTCTGCAACTTTTGCGGCAAATAGTCACTTTTTCTGTTATTACACTATTTCGTTCCAGAATACTCACTTTTACGAAAGCTAGTGTTTCTGCATTAATGAATGAGAAAATATTGCTCTGTGATGAGAAAGATACACAATTGATAGGGAATATATAAAATTGAAACAATTGATATATTTTGTTTTGTTTTTATTTTTTCAAATTTAAAACAATTTTTCATGTTTTGACACTTAGTGATGTTGTTATTTATAAAACAAACCCTATCCATGCGTTGAGATCCGAGTATTCTTTTCATGCAGTTGCTTAATGTAGTGATACAAATTTTATCAGGGAATAAATCTCATTAATACATATTTAAGTTTATATATTCAATAATTTATACATTGTAATACTCATAATATTGTGCATATTATATATTTATAGTCTTAATGAAAAATTTAAGTTGATACCTTGTACCGGGTAGAAGTACTAGTAACCACTTCATTGAAATTGAAAGTTGCACTATCAACCAAAAATTGTTCTCACCTTATCAGAACATAGTGACAACTTCAGCCAACTCGAGTCGAATATTTTAGTTTACAGAAACACTTTGGCTATTGAATTCCTACGAAAATAGAGTTGAAACATGCGAGACGAATCCCCGACTTTTCTCATTTTATTACAGAGATGGTGCAAGTGAGAATGACGTCATTAAATGAACGAGAACTTAAAATGCTCACTTAACTGAACGTGTTACAAGAAATAAATAATTTAGTTCATTATTTTTAGCTATCATTTTATTGCGGCACAACCTTTGCAAAACGAAAAACGAGAATTTATTTGCAAGAACTACGATCAGCTGATTAACTTGACTTTCAAGTTGCCTCACGACTTGAAAGGAAAAATTGATATCAAGTTCGAAAAGTTTGAGTGTTAGTAAAAAAGTGTGAATTTGTTGCAACTTGAAAGAAAAATTGAACGTGTAGCCACCAAGTAAGGTTCGAAAAATTGGGCCGAGTAAACAACAAGACAAGCTAAAACTAGCAAAATTTAAGTTTTAACTAGTTTTGTGGCAAATAAAAATTGCTGTTTAAGACAGTGCTTTTCACAGTCTAGAACAAACTAATTTTCCAGCGTTTGCTGAAAATAAGTGTGAATAAAAACTAGAGTGCACTTAAAATAACTAGTTTTAACTTAAAGTTTTGTAAGCATGTAATTGAGGTCCTTGAAATAAGTCCCATTTTAGACACAGCGATATTTGCAACAATTTAACTCAGCGATTTTCTTTGTTTTTCTTTTCTTGCATTGTTTCATCGTTCATATCTTTTATAGCCCATCCACAATGACGACAACGAGCGACGAGCGTCAAACGTCACTTTTTTTTCGCATGTATTTCTTATGGGATGAACTTTTGGAGACAATCGCGACGACATTGTTGCCCGACATCAAATGTAGCTGTAGCCAGCTTCAATTTAATTCTAATTTGGCGACAAAAACAGACGACAAAAGTAAATGTCAGCCATTTTTTACATTCTTGTTTTTTTCATGCCGGCTGCTCGAGTGCTCGTTTTTGTGTTCAATTTATATATTTAATTGCAAACTTTGATGTGAGTTTATTAAATAATATAATTTAATTTAAATTCAATTCAATAACCTGAAAAAATATTGCTGATTTCACTAAGCACTTTCTGTTTTAGCTTGTTGTTGTCGCGTTTAAAAAATTCAAGTCGCAAGAAATTTCTCTACAACGACAGAGTGGAGACCTGTCGTCCGTCGCCCGTTGTCGTCATTGTGGATGGGTTATTACTAGTGTCCGACCGAATATTCGGTTTCGGTTTCGGTTTCGGCCAGTTTCGGCCCTTTCAATCAGTTTCGGCTATTCGGCATCAATATGGCCGAAACCGAAACCGAAACCGAATATCTGATATGACACTACTTATTCGGTTCTTAAATATATTTCAATGGTAAATGTGAGTTCGCTTTCATCAAAATTTTTAATGGTGTTAAGTAAATAGAACAAAAACGTGAAATTCAGTCATTTGATTGACCGTGTTGGATCCAGCACAAAACGATAAATGTAGATATTTTTTTTAAGATTATAATATAAAGTTATTTGACTTTAAATACTAAAAAGTTCCTTAAAGTGGTATTAAAATTATCTCTTTATTTATTATTTTAAAGTTGAACATTAATATTCAAACGGTATTATTCATAAAAATATCTTGAAATAGATTTAAAGTGCTCAATAGTCTAAAAGCTTTTTAGAGATTAAATGCTTTTTAAAATTTTGTTATTCATAAAAGTATTGTCTCAGCTTATTTGCTAAAATAGGAACACTCTCAATTTGAAATGAGAACAGTGTCAAGAATGGTTTGTGAATTTGATAAATTCAATAATTTTTTGTTTATTTGTCATAATTTCATCAATATTTTGAAATGCAAACAGTCAAAAAAATGTTTAATCTATGTTCTTCTCTGAAAAAATTGTCACTTATAATTTTTATTTTCAATATTTTGAAATGTTTTGCCATGTTTTCATATTTTTGGAAGCAGTTTGAAGTATTTTTGACAATATTTGTGCTCACATTAGAGTAAAAATTTTAAAAAGGCTTTATCAAGGGTTTATTGAAGGTTACTCATTTAAGAAGCCTTTATAAGAGATTTTTGTCGTTATTGGACGTTTATGAATACTGTTTTTGAAATTTTTTTTTTTTTTGTAAAGGCTTTATAAGAGGCTCGTAAATTTTTATGAATAAAGGCAAAAGAATATTTATCGTATATATACGTTATTATAATGCTTCAATTGTTATGTTTTTGAAAGCTTTAAACAAAAAAATTAAAAAAATAATTTGTTTTTTAAAACAATTTTCATGCAGACATTCAGTTTCGGTTTCGGTTTCGGCCGAATATTACAAAAATGGCCGAAATTCGGTTTCGGTTTCGGCCAAAATTTTGGTTTCGGTCGGACACTAGTTATTACACACGACGATTTCGGCCGAGCGATTTTTGCTTATTTCCTTTGCTGACATTAGCAACAATAGTTAAAAACAACCTTATTGATAGCTTAAAACTCATAAATTAAGCCAAGTAATTTTTTTTAATAGCTAAATGTTTGATGTTGATGAAGTTGCAAGAAAACATTAAATCAAACGGTAAATTGAAAATGAATTCAAAGCAAACATGAATAAATCGTCGCAAAATCGCTGGTACGGCCGATGTGTACCTTTCCGCTTTCATCTCTACTACCGATCCAACGAACGAAAAATCGGTGAGTAAAATCGTTGCAATATCGCCGTGTCTAAAATGGGACTAAGACTAAATGTTGGTTTTTTATAGAAAAGTGCATTACAGTTTGTTTTTGATAAAACATGGCTGCATTTATGAACATTTGTCAAATAAAAAAAGGATGGAAATGATGGATGGAACTGTTGGAAATTGCGCTCACATATTATACCTTGAAATTAATTTTTGAATTAACTGTTTGTTCACAGTAACAATTTTTCATTCTGAAATTTATATTCGATTTTCAATATTATTCAATAGTTCGGTTCAATAAATTATATTCTTTTTCGTTTAAATAACTATATTTTTATTTACCGGCTGCACATTAAGTTCAACAGGTTATGGGCCCAGGAAACAATAATTAAGAAAAAGAATTTACGAAAATTATTTGTTCAAAGGAAAAGGTAAAACGAAGCTGTTTTTTTGCGCATCAAGGCAGTACAGCGAAACAAACCATTACGGAACAGAATGGCTCCATTAAAATCTAAACAACAGAAATTGAATAATACTAATTATTCAAACTGGAAATTTAAGATGGAACTCCTGTTGATAAAGGAAGGTTTGTGGAAAGTCGTAACGGAAAAAGCGCCCACAAAGAATCAAGTACTGGATTCATCAGCTCAATCGAATCGAAGTGAAATTGAAAATTGGAATAAATTAAATGACCAAGCACGTGCATGGATTGGTCTATCAGTGGAGGATGACCAACTCACACATTTACGGAAGGCAAAGACAGCAATTGAAGCATGGACTAACCTAAAGGAATGTCACGAGAAAAGTACGTTAAGTAATAATGTGCATTTGATGCGTTTGATTTGTTCATTTAAAATGGATGAAGGCGGCAATGCAATCGAACATATTAATCACTTTTCGTGAAGCTTAGTGATATTTATGAATCGTCTTTGTCGGACAAATGGAGTGTTGCAATGCTATTGAGTAGTTTACCAAGAAGCTACGATACATTAATTACAGCTTTGGAAACGCGCCCAGAAAATGAATCAACATTTGCATTGATACAACAAAAAGTTATTGCTGAATATGAACGAAGATTACATGCGGTAGATGGTGATCCGAGTGAAAAGCCACTGAAATCTATTTCCAAGGATTTAAGCTGTTTTTTATGCAAGAAATCGGGTCACATAAAAGGTAACCTCCAGATGTACAAGAAATGGAAGGCTAAAAACCAATCAGGCAGCAATGAAGGTAATAAGGCGAATATTGCAGACCACAGCGAATTTTTATTTATTGCAACGATCGGCACGCGCAATGGTGGTTGGATTCTTGACTCAGGTGCGACACGTCATATGACAAATTTCAAAAAGGTTTTTGAATCACTCGATGAATCATATATGATTGTATATAGCAGCGTAATTGAAGTTGGCAATGGCGACATCGTTCAAGTCAGAGGTAAGGGTAGCCGTAAATTGATGTTCATGGATGAAAAGAACAACTCAAGATGTGGAAGGGCAAATGAGGTTTTATATGCACCAGATATGGTTGGAAATCTTCTTTCTGTTCGTCGTTTGGTTGAGAGTGATTTCACAATTGAGTTTAATAAACATCTTTGTGAAATCAAATTAGATGTAAAACAAATTGGCGTTGCAGATTTAGTGGGAAATTTGTATCGGTTACGACAACCATACTCTGCACCTTCGGCTATTGAAACACATAAAGAGAATTGCATTCATGATTGGCATCGCAAATTGGGTCATCGGGATCCAGAAGCGATTCGAAAAATGAAAGTGAAGGGTCTAGTTGAGGGCTTACACATTGTTGACTGTGGAATAAAATCGTCATGTGATACCTGTATGAAAGGTAAATTAACTCGACTGCCATTTCCAAAGAAGTCTTCTAGTGTATCAAGTGCGCCATTATATTTGATCCATACGGATGTTACAGGTCCTATGCAGACTATGTCAAGAAATGCAAAGTATTATTTATTGTCATTTATTGATGATTATTCACGATTTACCTACATTCGCTTACTCCGCGAAAAATCTGGGGTCGAAAATGAATGCAAACATTTCATAGAAATGGTAAAGAACAAGTTTGAGAAAACGCCAAAGGTATTTCGGTCGGACCGTGGCTGTGAGTACAATTTCTATAGAAAATTTCAAGAATATTTAAAAGCAGAAGGCATCCAAAGTCAGCTTACGGCCGGGTACTCTCCGCAGCAGAATGGCGTTGCGGAGCGTAAGAATAGAACGTTAATAGAAATGGCGCGGTGTATGCTTATCGACGCAAACTTGACATACAGTTTTTGGGACGAAGCAGACCAAATGTGACACCGTTCGAGCGTTGGAATACAATCAAACCAAATTTGATTGATTTTCATGTTTTTGGAAGCAAATGTTTTGTTCATGTTCCCCATGAAAAGAGAAGAAAACTTGACAATACAGCAATCGAGATGAAATTTCTTGGATACGATAATAACTCTAAGGGATATCGTTGCTACGATCCGTATCAACGAGAATGCACAGCAGAGTCAATCTATAGAGCGCAAATAAAAACATATTTGCCTTAACTTAACTGAAGGAAAGACTTATGAAGATGGCAGTAACACGTTGGAAAGTGAGAAATCCCATGACGTGGAAGTTACAACATTTCAGGAGGAGCCAAATGTTAAACCGAATTTCTCAACCGGAAGACAGTAGTTCAGAAATGCTACGTAGATCGACTCGAGGAGCTTAGGGTATTCCACCAAGACGTTTAATTGATGATATGTTTGTTGCAAATGACAAATTAGTTGAGCCCACCAGTAATAACAAGTAAGCAGAATTGCGTGGAGGCAATGAATGCAGAAATGGAATCAATGAAATAACATGGTACGTGGCATTGTTCGTTTTAAGGCTAGACTTGTCGTACAAGGATTTTCACAAAAATACGGAACGGACTACGATGAAGTTTTTGCACCAGTGGTGAGACAATCAACAGTTCGCACACTTCTTTCTGTGGCAGGCAAGCGAAAAATGTGTGTTGAACATTTAGATGTTAAAACTGCATTTCTGAATGGAGATTTAAAGGAACCAATTAATATGAGGCAACCTCTTGGTTTTGTGGATGCTGATTCATCGAAAGTGTGCCTGTTGAAGAGGAGTATTTATGGCCGAAAGCAGGCGGCAAGAGCTTGGAATAAAGCCATTCATAAAACTTTTTTTGATGCAAGTTTGGAGCAGAGCAAAGTTGACCAATGTTTATACATTAAAATGATCAACGGTGATTGGTGCTATGTGCTGTTATATGTGGATGATATTATTGTAACATGCAAATAAAATGAGGATGTGAAAAATATCGAAACATTAATTGGTAACAAATTTGAATTACAAAACTTAAGTCCGATTCGGCAATATTTAGGTATTGAAGTTACACATGACAGCGATGGAAATTTTATGTTGTGTCAGTCGAAATATATTAAACAAATTGCATCGACTTTTGGTTGGCAGATGCAAAAGCTGTAAGAACGCCGATGGACGTTTCTTACAGAAAATCATTTTCGGCTTTATTAACTGACAATACAAAATATCAAATGTTAATTGGTAGTGTGCTTTATGTGTCAGTAAATTCACGTCCCGACATTGCGGCGAGTGGCAGCATTTTGGCTCAAAGGGTTTCGAATCCGAACGCAGATGATTGGAATCAACTTAAACGTGTTGTCAAATATGTGCATTCAACGGCTGAAATGACGTTTAAATTGAGCGATGTACGTGATAGTGAACATACATTATATAGCTTTTCGGATGCAAATTGGGCTGAAGATAGACCGACACGAAAGTCAAACAGCGGCTATGTTTTTATCTCAATGGTGGAGTCATTAATTGATCGTGTCGAAAGCAAACTTGCGTGTCATTGTCGTCAGCCGAAGCAGAATACATCGCCTTGTCCGAGGCATGTCAAGAAGTTGCATGGTTGCGACGTTTGTTGTCTGATATGCATTGTGAAACTAAGCTGCCGACAGTTTTGTATGAAGACAATCAAAGCTGTCTTACAGTAGACCCTAATCGAATGCGTGTAGCATTGCGCTTCCTAGCGACACTCAAATTTTGTATACGCTTAGCCTAAACAAATGTGCTGCGTTCAATCGAAAATATATATGTTTTCCTTGTTGCTCTTATGTGTTTATTGCTCTCTGTTCGAATATTTTTGTTTTTTGCAGGCAACTTCACAACCGAACGCACTGCTAAAAAAAGGAAATTCGAATCGAGTTGCGCTAGTATGTTGCGCATTTCGGTAGGCTTCATATAAAATGTATGTGCGTGAACCAATTCTAATAGAAGCGCAACGCAACACGCATTCAATTAGGGTCTACTGTTAGGTTGATCAAAGAAGAAAAGTTTTCGAACCGTACAAAACACATAGATACAAAATTTCATTTCGTCAAGAACTACGTGGATAAAGGAATCATTCGATGCAAATACTGTCCGACAGATTTAATGGTTGCTGACTTGCTCACCAAACCATTGTCAAGAAACAAACATGAGATACTACGTGAAAAATGCTAAGTTGTGTGATCGAGGAGGAGTGTTGGAAATTGCGTTCACATTTTATACCTTGAAATCAATATACTTTGCTTTATTATGTATTTACTTTTTTGAATTAACTTTTTGTTCACAGTCACAATTTTTTATTTTGAAATTAATATTCGATTTTATATTATTCAATAGTTCGGTTCAATAAATTATATTCTTTTTCGTTTAATTAACTATATTTTAATTTACCCGCTGCACATTAAGTTTAACAGGAAGTAATACATTAAGGTTAAACTAGCTGATATTCTTGACGGAGTAAAGATGGAGTATTCTCTTTTGCCATCCTTTTTTTAATCTCATGAATACGTCTAGCCCGTACTATACGCATGCACGACTTACATTCTAAAATCAGTCCGGATCAAACGGAACAGACAGAATGCACCTACGTACTAAACCACACTCCCAGTTGGCGAAGTATGAATTTCCACTAAGCACTTTAATTGGCTTTTCAGCGGAACTTGAAAATTGTATAACAAAAACACGAATTTATTAAGTATTTTTGAATTTAAAAAAGTAAACAACATCAAATAAGAAATAAACTTTACATAAAACTCCAAAACAAAGAGACCAAAGTAACTATAAATAATATGAATATTAGTAAGTTTGCGACCACTATCCAACCCAAGAACCTACGTGGATTAAACACCTAACCAATTCCAAATATAACGCAGATATATACGTACGTGAATTATGATGAGCTATTAATAGATGTGATAACGTTTAAGGGTATGACAACATGCTCATAAGAAGTTTTCGTTTTCCCAAAAGTAGTTAATTTTTCATTTCGGATAAAATATTACATAAAATTGGAAAAAATGCTGAAAGTTTGTAGAGATGTATTTAATTATTGTTAATTTCTATTGTTAGTCTGTTCTTGCGTTTTAGTTCTTGTTAATATAAATATACACTTTTCACGGCACAAAATTAAAAAAAAAAAAAACACAAAACAGCTGAATTCTTGCAGTTTTCTAGTATTGAAAAACAATTGAAAAAATTCACAGTCAATGATCTAACATCTGTTACTTGACCGACACTTGGTGAAAACGAAATTGCTTCTTTAGCTATCGTACGGTTAGCTATCTGATAGTTAAGAGCTAGATTAACCGGACATTGTGAAAACGGCCCTAACAATGTTAAACATTTTTTGCTACATGATGTAACAAAATTTGATGTAACAAAAGTATTTTATCTTATTATAGTAAATAACAATATAAACTCACCTCGAAATGCAAAATTCAATAAATTACGGCACAAATTTTAAAAAAAGTTAAAAAATCTGTTATATAATAATAATTAACAATGACTGGCATAAGTTACTTTGACAATAACATAAAAAAATTCAGAAATTGATATTAATTTTCGGGGAAACCGCCAATTTTTTTCTACAGTTTAAAGGGGTATTGGAGAGTATTACTCAGAAACTAATTAAAAATTACAAAATACAAAATAAATAAAAATAAACGAAAAAAAATTTGATGTCTTATGATAGTTAGGCTTGAGTTTTTTGATCGCATGAAACGTTTTTAAATTTTTACGGTAGAAACTTTTAATAAACCCTACATTTATGCATACCATATGAAAGAACTACTACACAGAAATATTTTGGTTTTGGATATTTTTTCAAAAGCAAATATTTGTAAATAAGGTTCTTGCGACATAAAGAAATTCGTTGTGGTTTTTTTAAATTATAAAACTGAAAAGGGAAACGATATTGAAAAAGATTGAAACACGATTAAACGGACAATTAGTCACAAAATCAAAAAAAAAATAAATTTTTTGTAACATGACCGATTTATTCACATTCAAAGCCAGCACTTTCATTTCTGATTGGTTTGTTTTTTATTTCACCAAAAACTATGGCAGATTATTTACATTAGATATCTAAGGTCTGTGATTAATCTGAAGACCTTAGTATGTTTGGGGCTGACAAAAAAGGTCAACAATTTGGGTATAAATGGTTAAAAATAAAAACGTGTCAGTCAATGATAAACTCCATGAAAAGCATTCCGTGAAAAAAATAGCCAAATTGTTGGTTTATAGAAAAAAAAAAAATTTGCGAATAGTTGCATGAAAATTGGGAGCATTTTATTATAATTCAGAGGGTTTTTATATCTATTATATATAAAAATCACTTGTTACTATATTGGTTTACGCTAATCTCAGAAACCACACAATCGATTTAAATGAAATTTTGTGAATGTATATTGTTGGTTTCAGCTTAAAAGATAGTTTTGGATCTATAACTATTTTAACTATTTCAACGAAAATTTGTGTTTTTGAATTTGAATTGTGAAATGAATTGTTTAAATTGAAAAAATTAACACTGATGAATTTTATTGAAAAAATCATTGGAAAAAGAAAATTCCGGGATTGCCAAAACCATTCGGAATTGACAGCCTTGATTGACTTGTACTTATAGCTTTCAACTAAAAGCCGCTGCAGACTATCTGATAAATCAAACAACTTTCTGTATGCTTTTTTTGTCAGAGTTCTCAAAACATCTGTCAGTTCATAGCATTTTCTGATAATTATGTTCGAACTATCAAAGAGTTTCTGTAAGAGAAAAATTAAATTTGGAAAACAGAACAAAATAATTGCATATTTCATGCAAATTGTTCATTAAACCAATTTTGTTACCTATTTCTTGTTATTTTCCATCATTTTAAAGTCTTTTCAATAAAAAATTAAAAATTTTGATTTGATTTATCTGATGGAAACAGAAACAATCCGTATGTAAAAAAAAAAAAAATCGTTTGCTTTGATGTTTGAGAACTCTAACAACAGATAAAAATGTGTTCACATTATCTGAGCTTCATTGTTTGATAGATCTTATGAGAAGTTTAATGATTTATCAGATAGTCTGAAGCGGCTTTAACCGGTTTCATGTCGCAGATTTACACATCGTTTACATTAGACAGTACTGTTAAGACAGTCAGGAATATGTATTAGTTGTCAAAAATTCTTTGAAATTAGGTTTATGACGTAGGTGTCCAGACAATTGGCAATGCAGTAAATAAAACAGTGAACATATTTGCATTTATTTATATCAAATATTCAGAGTTTCTTATATTATTGCAATGGTTTGCGCTAGTTATGTTTTTAAAAAAACATATAACGTTTTAAATTATTAAATTAATAAATTATTTGACGATTTTCCATTTTCCATTTTTTTCTATATAGAAAATGTTATTTTACTGTCCCAGCTACTGTCTTGTACTGTCTTCAAAAAGTTCAGACAGTTGACCAAACATTTGCAAAAGTGAGTGTGTGTTGGTAAAAAATTGTGAATGTGTTGCAACTGTCTTAACACTACTGTTTAATGTAAACCCCAAGTTAAGTACTCTTGACAAAGACAACAAAGTAGTTTAAAAACTCCCATCACTGTTTCATAAAACCGATAATAATTTTGTTCTGGCAGTGCTCTTTATTTATCAATTCGCTGCAACACCCCGTAAATAAAAAATCGATTTGCAAAAATTAAGGTGAAAAGTTTTGGGTTGTGAAAAAGATAACGAAAATAAAGAAAAAGTATAATTTTAATCATGTCTGCAACAAAAAAAATCGAAGAAGGTAATGAGTTAATGCGTCAGGCTGAGAAAAGTCTAAAAACTGGACTGCTTAAGTGGAGACCCGAATACGATGCAGCAGCGGATGATTATTCGAAGGCTGCAACTGCCTTCCGAATAGCAAAATCCTACGAGCAGAGCAAGGAATGTCTGCTGAAGGCTATCGATTGCTATAAGAACAACCGTTCATGGTTCCATGCTGCGAAGTGTTATGAGCAGATCATTGGCCTTCTCAAAGATAGCAATAATCTACTTGAAGTTGAGCAAAATGCCAATAAGGCTGCAAATCTGTATCAGCAACATGGATCACCCGAAGCTGCTGCCTCGGCACTTGATAAAGCATCAAAAATTGTGGAACAGCGACACCCTGATGTTGCCTTGCGTTGCTATCAACACGCGCTAGAAATTCTCTCCAACGAAGATTCTACACGTCATGCCGCAGAGTATGCAACCAAAGTGTCCAGAATTTTAGTAAAATTACAATTGTATGACCAAGCCGCTGACGCCATACGACGTGAAATCGGACTCAACCAACAGACAGAGTCTTATGGACAAATCGGAAGGCTAGCTGTTGGCTTAGTGCTGGTACAGCTTGCACGTGGAGATTTTGTGGCAGCTGAAAAAGCTTTTAAAGAGTGGGGTAACTGTTGCGACCCACAAGAAGTGCAAACACTGGAAATGCTTTTACAGGCCTTCGATGATGAGGATCCGGATCAAGCAGCACGTGCCCTAGCTTCACCCTTTATACGTCACATGGATGTTGAATACGCTATATTGGCCCGGGACTTACCCCTACCAAAGGGACTTGCAACTGCTCCAAAAGCTTCTGTGATTGAGAATGCAGCCGCCACGTATAAATCACCCAATATTTCAGGCGATGCCGGAGATATACCCAAAGGAGGTAATGACGATGTGGTTGAGCAAGAAGAAGACGATGAAGATGGTTTATGTTAGTCAATTTAATGTTAAACTCTAATAATAAATTTGTTCCAACTCCGCTTTAACAAATTCAACACTAATAACTGTTATAAATCTATCAATAGCAAAATGAAAACTCATTCTTAAGATATTTACACAAAATCAAGAATTAGTTTCAAGTACATAGTTGTCGGTCCTAGCCGAACAAAAACATATATATATATATATATATATATACACTCTGCACCTATTTAATTATAACAAAAATTAAAGTTTTGATGTGGTTAATAGTTCAGGGTTAATATGAAGAAAGAAGGTACCTCAGAAAGTGGGCTTACCACGTATATGTGATAAGTAGCTATTATTAAACATGTATTCTTATTGATTTTACTTACTGTTATGCGTCTTGAAAGTGAGCCTATTTTAAGTTGTTAATTTGTATATTCTAACAATTAAATTTTAAATATCTAACGTCAGGGTGCAGGGCAAAATTGAATATTTAAATTTTGTATAAATAATTTACTTATTAAATGTAGTTCTTAAAAATATTAAGTTAAAGCTTATTTTAAGTATATAATAACTTGTTTTAAAATAACTTAATATTATAAACAATAAAAATGTTGTATAATATAGCGTTTTATTTGTTAGGAAAATATTCTTCCACATCTTAAAAGATGTATAGAAAGGTATAGAGAAAAATTAAGTCAATTGTTGACAACCTTTGTGGTTAATTTTATCTTAATTCAATAACTTTAAAAAAACTAATTTTGATTCTGTTTTATAAAACTTTGCGGAACTACATATTCCATGAAAACTTTCTATAAAATGTATAAAAACCTTATTCAAACAAACAGCTTAAATGGTGTAAATTGAGTTAAATTTATTAATAGTATAAAAGCTCGTCGTATTAAGTGTTGGAACCCACTTTTTGTATCAAATAAATTTTCTGTGCATACGTTAAGGCTGACGATTTTTCCGGTTTTGTAGTATAACAATTTTAAAAGCACTGCTTTAGCAAGAAATAATTACAATTGGAGTGACATTAGGTTCTGAGCATGACGCTTATTTTTTACTCAATTTCGAATACGATCATCAAAAATATAGATTGCCTCTAATTTTTAAAATATTTTGGATATGAAATCAAACACTAATAACCTGAGACAATTTAATGTACATTCGTACACCGGAGCATTAAGCTTAATAATAATTTATTTTTTACCAAAATTTTTTATTGATTCAATTCATATAAAAGTAGAGCTAAAAAAAATTTGATTTATCGATTACTAAAATCAAGTTATAACTTTGGTCTCAACGGCTGAAAGCATTTTAAGAAAATTGCCATTATCTTTTTTGTCATTTTATCAACTTTAGCAGGAATGCAAACCGCAAAATCGAGGAAATTATGGTTAATGTAGCTGCTTGGAAACTTTATTACTCAAATTTTGGGGTGCATAACTCTATCTGACTTCAGGAAATAATTCCCAAAGCTCAAAATAAAAGAAATCCAACAATGTTCGAAATAAATCAATAAAACCTTATTTATTTTATATTTTAAAAATGTTATTTTTGTTATGATTTTTAAAGGATATATAAAAAATTTAGAATAGGTGGTCCCTTATCTTATGGTGGTCTACCCTAATATCTAATTATGTAAATGTAACTTTTGATTACAATAAATTAACAATTCTGACGCCAGTTCTATCAGTCAATTCGTACTAAATAATAGAGATCATTTTGGCAAAATAATTGCGGTGTTTACCTTTCATTTCCGTATTCACTTCTACTGTTGCCAAGATCCATTAAAATCTGTGAATGTGGTAAAAATCTTGTATATTATTACATTATTATAGAAACTAGACCTTTTAAGGGGACGTGACGCCTTCAACAAAAATTTATTTTAATGTTTTAAAATGCCTATAAGTTGAATAAAAAATAAGACATCATTTTGAAAAATTATAACATATATTTTTTTGTAAATAAGTTACACAAAAAATGTATTGTTGATTTTTTTATTTACATATATGGCTACTGTAAAAATGTTATAAATGCAATGCAAAAAACGGTTAACCGCCATTACGCGTTTTTACTCATGCAAATTCAAAGTAAAATCAAATGAGTGAACAAAATTATGCTAAGCAAAAGCCAAGTTAAAATTTACACCAAACACAAAAGTCTTATTATTTAAAAACTAGAAAAATGCAGTTAACTGTTTTTTGTTTTGCACGGCAGAAGAAGTCTTTAGGATTAAATAAAGATAGCAATTGTTGCTTGGGAAAATTGTACAATCTAGCCAAAAACTTTTAAACATAAAAAAATGAACTGAAAAAACAAAATTTAACATCTAAAAAACTACTGCATTTAAAATGAAAAAGTATGTTACAAAATACAATGACCTTGTTTATCACAATTCATGGCATGATATAATGAAAAGAAGGTAGCCTTGACAACTGCATTTTTTCTCACGAGAGTCGATTGGCTACTGTCAAAAAGTCAGCTGTTCATGCAACGAAGCAATAAGAAGTGAAATCGAAAAGAACAAATAACAAATTAAACATTGTGCTCTAATCAACAGATTGTGATTTAATAAGTTGAATTGTGAATTTTTATAAATAAATAAACATGTCATATCGGAATGAAACAAAGTATTGTGTTATTTCATTACTGTTGGCCATGATTTGCACAATTTTCATTCTGTTTATTCATTCTCTCTCTTCGTTGCAAAAATTGATCAGCTGTTTTTGACAGATACCCAACGCTGAAGGCAGCGAAAAGAACTGTCACGGCTACCTCCTTTCCTTATATCATGATTCATGGTATAATTACGTACAAGATGGCATTGACAAGTGTTGATTTTCTCATCTACAAGTAAATGAGTTCATGTCAAAAACAGCTGTTGGCACGATTACGATTTCCTGGGCGCCGCGATTTGAAGATGTTTTCTGGTAGAGAACAACAAAAAAACATGATTCGCCGAACAAAAAATCGATAACTCTATTCGTTATCGAGTTATCGATTTCTTAAAAAAAATTTTTGTTAAAAGATCTGTTCAAAAAAACATCTATATCTTTGCCGTTACTCAATGGATCCTTAAGATTGATATGTCATTTTAAAGGTCATTAAATGACCTTGCAAATATATATCTTATAAATATCATTGCTACAATATTTTTAATTTTATAAGCGAATTTATTCCAAAGTTGAATTTTTTAATAAAAAGAACCGTTATTTTCTAAAAAATTTACGTTATTAAGTTACTAAAAGTATATTTTTTTTGAAAAGCTAACAGTTCAACCTTTTGTTTGACATATAAAAATATACATTTTTTATTTAATTTCACACTATAATACATAAAATTAAAATTTTCCAAGTGTTTTCTTTGTTAAAAAATCTGTTCACATAATTTTCTATATCTTTGCCAATATCCAATGGATCTTAAAGATTGACATGCTATTCGAAAGGTAATTAAATGCCTTTTCAACAATATATAATACAAATAAAATTTTTTCTGCAGTATTTTCGTTTTTAAGGTACTAAAAATATATACTTTTTGATAAGCTGAAAGTTTTACCTTTTTTTCGATAGATAAAAAAATTTATATTTTTTTATTAACTGGTCGACCAAAAAATACAAATTTTTTTAACTGACTCGAAAATCCCGTTAATTCATATAAATATTGTATTGAATTGGCGATATTCGTAAATATGGAGTAAGAAAGCAAAACATCTAAGGTTAATATGAGTGAAATAAGCAATTTTCCGTACAAGGGCAAATCATTGTATCATAAAAAACACGACAAAAAGTCAAATAAATTATATATATTATATACCAAATGAAAGATAAATTTTCAAGCTTTAATAATTTACTCTTTATAATTCATAGTAATAACGGTAATTTTTGAGAAAATAACGGTTTTATGTAAAAAAATATTCTTTTATTACATAAAAATACCTATAAAATACAAAGTACTCAACAGATTTCATTAATTTAAAATTTTCTAAAAGCCTTATATATAACCTTTTAAATTTTACCTTAATCATTAATATCGGTTATATATTAAGAATAATACAGCCGATTTTCTTCATAGACCTTATAGAAAAAAAAAATTTTTTAAAAATCGATAACTCGGAAACAAATCGATAACAATACATTTCCTTTGGCTATTCTTATTTTTATTAAGAGTAGTCTTCGAATCCATCGTCAAAACGCGGCGCCCCGGAAATCGTAATCTCCCCAAATTTTTTTCACTGACTTGAAAATCCCGTTAATTCATATAAATATTGTAGCTACAATGTTGCTTAAAAAACAATTATTTATTGTAATGGCAATATTCGTCAATATGGAGTAAGAAAGCAAAACATCTAAGGTACAAATGAGTGAAATAAGCAATTTCCCGTACAAGGGCAAATCATTGTATCATTAAAAAACACCACAAAAAGTCAAATAAATTATATATATTATATATCAAATGAAAGATAAATTTTCAAGCTTTAATAATTTACTTTTTATAATTCATAGTAATAACGGTAATTTTTGAGAAAATAACGGTTTTGTGTAAGAAAATATTTTTTTATTGAACAAAAATGCCTATAAAATACAAAATACTCAACAGATTTCATTAATTTAAAATTTTTCTAAAAGCCTTATATATAACCTTTTATATAACACCTTATTCATTAATAGCGGTTATATATTAAGAATAATATAGCCGATTTACTTCATAGACTTTATAGCAAAAAATAAAATTTAAAAAATCGATAACTCGAAAACAAATCGATAACAAAACATTTCCTTTGGCTATTCTTATTTTTATTAAGAGTACTCTTCGAATCCATCGTCAAATCGCGGCGCCCCGGAAATCGTAATCTCCCCCAGCTGTTCGTTGCTATATGCGTTGGCCACATTCAGCTGTGTTAACTGTTGTGATAGCGACACATAGGGGAGCGAAGTTATAGCCACGGAAGTGGCAAAATAGGTGTCAAGTTAATGAAATGTCAAGTATTGTATCAAATACCAATTGAAACTTTACCGACAAACAAGCAATTTCTATTTTAAATGCATTTTAATGCGCAAATTTTGACTTAACAGTTGCCAGCTGTTGAGTACGCTGAATGTGACCAATAAAAATTAATTGTATATTTTTTGAGAAATTATTAGGGGATTTATACAGTGAAACTAGTCGCATGAGACTGTCAAAAGTGAGGGTGCGCAGTATGAAACAAAAATAAAATGAAAAAGTCTCTCGGGCTGTGATTTCATGAAACTTTGACGTTATACTTTCATATTTTCGTCGTTGACTGACAGCAACTGTTGACTATGCTGAATGTGGCCAATAATGAACTAACAATAAATAAATCAAAAGTCAATCGAAATTATCTAATACTATGTTCACACTGAGTTCAAATTAGGTAATTTCAAGCTTTTATGTAAATTCGACTGATATGATCTAAAAACTATGGTTTCCCATATATAATTTATATAATTCATATAATGTCCCATACAATTTGTTGATTTGGAAATTACCTCAAACAGAGTAATTTCGTTTAAATTACTCACGAAATTAGGCAAAAATGCATGCAACCCTGAAATCTGAATATAGTGTTAATTAAACACACCCTTTTTTTGGCGTATTAACAATCTTGCTATCCATTCCAGCTGAGCCGTCAAAATTATACATGACACATGATAATGGCCACATTCAGATACTTTACTTTTTTGACCCTTCGGGTAGCAACCCATTCAGTGAAACTTGGGTGAGCAATGTTTTCAATGAATTAAAGTTGTACAATTGATAAGATGTACGGTTATGTGTGAAATAGTTTTGCAAACTTACTTTGAGTAAGAATTTTCTATTTTGAATTGAACATTTAAGTTGGCAACTGTTGAGTATGCTGAATGTGGCCAATAATGAATTGACAAAAAAATAAATCAAACGTCAAACGAAATTACCCAAGCCCAGTGCATAGATGCCAACCAAAATTCACACTCGAAATCACTAAATCACACAACATATATATAAAAATCACTCGTGTGACACTCACAGCAAAAAAATCACGCACATAGAAAAAAACTCACGCAAAATCACACAAACAGAGCAGAAAATCACGCAAAAATCACACACAGAGCAGAAAATCACTCAGAAGCAGTTCCAATTTTACAGCATAAAAGAGCATTTAATGCCATACAATTTTACAAATAATGAGATATTTTCTGTTATTTGGTAATATTAGCAAAAGCTTATTGTTAAAAATTTATTAATATCTTATTTACTAGATCAAAATTAAGAAGATAATTTAAGAAGAAAATTTTTGGTAATTCAATATAATATATATATCAGTGGAAATAATTTAAATTGTCTGAATTTGTAATATAAACTTAATATTAACTTTTTAAAAGTTTAAACTTTATACCTGCGCTAGCAAATTTCAATTGCAGTGTTGGGTTTGTTCGTTAATATACGTGTTTTTGCATTTAATTGAACGCACTCTTCAACAATAAAGTGAGTGATTAAAAAAATCACGCATGAGTGAAAAATCACTCGCTTCATTTCAGAAATCACACATTGTCACACAGCCCTCAAAAAATCACGAAAAGTGATTTATCACACGAAACTGGCATCTATGGCCCAGTGTGAACACTTTTGTACAATTTCGAAATTATCTCACGAAATAACCTTATTTCATCTCAGTGTGAACATAGTATAAGCATTAATTGAAGGTACGAGTCATGCCGTTTTGATACCAGCAAAGCGGGCACATCCGGTTTTATGTCAGTTTTGCCGGATCAGTCAGTTTTTTGGCTTAGTGGGTTATTATAACATGATCACAATTACAATTTACAACCGTATACTTTGTATCCAATCTATTTGCATGGAAAAGCCTTAAAATTGTCCAAGAACCCAGGACGATGTCTGTAGAATCCACTCAAAATTGTTAAGCATCAGAAATCAGAAACACCAAACCAACGAACATGAAATATCAATAGATACCTTCAAATATTTCAGCTTAATGAATTAAAAAAATTTAAAAAAATGTATATATGACTTGTATGCTCCTGAATTGAAGTTTCAATTCTTTTAACAAACATTTGAATCGTGAAATTCAATAATAAAAAAAACAGCAATCAATTTAACGAAACAGCAATAAAAATTGCCAATCTTTGGAAAGAATATTTTAAAACTCAAAATCAAGGAAAAAAAGTTAACTGCTAAAAGTTAAAAGTTAAACAATAAATTTGGAAGAGTGTATGAAATACCCTAACCTATGGGTCAGGGTATATGAACTTTGTACAAAAATTTGTAACACCCAGAAACAAGAGAGTCCGGCATAGAAAAGTATATATATCTAACGTTTATTTTAATTATAAAAACAGACATTTTAAGAAGAGCTTTTAAAAAGTTCGTTTGATTTTCTATAATGTACATTTTAACATAAGCTTTCAAAAAGTTCGTTTCATATTTTGAAATTATATTTAAAACTTGCTTGTAATTCTTCTAAAATGTTCATTTTAAAATATCAAACGAACGTTTTAAAAGCTCATTTTAAAATGTTTATTTTAAAAATCAAACGAACGCTTAGAAGCTTATTTTAAAATGTCAGTTTTTAAAATGAAAATAAACGTTAGAGGAGCAAAATCTGGGTTAAACGTTTTCAAAAGTAGCACGTTTCCTGCTTTTCGTGCTACGAAACGTTTTCACAGTTTTCGCTGTGTAAGTATTTATTATTCCCCATTAATGGATAATGTTAATTAGCTTTTAGCAAAAAAAAAAATAATCCAAAATAGTTGTTCATACTATTGCAAATTTGCAATGCATGCAAATTTGCTTGAAACAAGAATTATTCTTGAAGTAATAATTTCTTCAACCTCTTTTCGAACCCCATTGTAAAGTATTCTAACAATATTTTGGGGGCATTTTATTTATATTTTTTATTTTTTTTAATTGTAATTTTTCGTAGAAGACGTAGTCAAAAAAATTAAATAAAATTCATTTCATATAAATTTTCTATACCATTATTTTGAGTAAACAAAAATTTGGCATTTTCACATCGAATTCACAGCTTTTGAAGACATCAAGCACGGCGTGGAAAAGGGTAAGTCATTGTGAATGGGACATTTTCGGCTCGTTTTCAACCAATTGGATTAATGCAGGGAAATAGCAATTGTTAAAATATGATAGCTTGTGTTTTTCGGTGACGAATTTTTTAACACAACAACAACAGTAGCAGCGACAAATTTCTAATAAAAAGAAAAATTAATACGTTTCTTTGTTAAACTAACAAAATTCCATCGCTCAAGAAATTACAAAAAAACACGAGTTACTAAAAAAAGTCTTCAGTTAAGAAAAAAGTATAAAAAACAACAAAATATCAAGACAAAGCAAAACGTAAAGAAAAACTCGAAGAAACGACAAGACAAAGCAAGACAACAGAAGCGCCGCGGCAAAAGATCCGGACAACGAACGCACTCCATAATTTATTAGCCAATTTTTAGTATTTTCACGCAATTCTTGTTGCTCAAAAAAATTGCAGTGCAGATTAAAACGTTGAGAAAAGAAATAAGACAAGAAAGTCATCAGTCTGCCAAAAGCATTCAAGAAACATTGCAATATTCTCGACATTGTGAAAAGAATCAAAACAATATTTTAATCTTATCTCGTGAGCAATAAATTGTCGAAATGAAAATAACAGTCACCACTTTGGATGATAAAATCTTTTTCCTCGATGTGTCTGAGGACCTAGAACTAGAAAATTTCAAGGCCTTCTGTGAGGTCGAATCTGGTTTCCCAGGGCCAGAAATTATGGTTGTCTTCAATGGGCGTCCACTGCTGGACGATAAAAAGTCACTTAAAGCATTTGGTATCAAGGACGGCGACTGCGTTATATTGCAGCACATGCGCCATGGTGAGGCAGCAGCTGCTGCAGCAGCGATGGGAAGAGGTGGTGCTGGTTACGGTAAGTGCAGAGTGCGTAAGCGTCATAAACGCGTGGGTTAGTTGGAAGTACTAGCTATGGTCTTGTTTGCTGCTTGCGTATATGTCAGCTATAGTTGTTTAAAATATGCAGTTTTCAAGTGAGTCAACAACAACAATTGCAGCCACTGTTGAATATAGCATATGTTGTGTGGTTTGTTTTGTATATTTTTATGAATATGAAAAATTGCAAAAAAATTGAAAAAAGAATCATAATGATAAATAAAAATGACAACCAGTAAAGAATATAACAAGATGTATAGCTATTGCTCCAACCTTATTTCTTAGGCGGACACCTAAGAAATAAAAACTTTTAAAACTTTAAATTTTGAGAAACTCCATTTAAAGCTCTTCATTGTTCTGTTACTAATCCTCATTCATTCGATTTTATTCTTTTAATAAAAAAACGATCTAACTTAGGACTTTGTGGATTGTACAAGAATTTAGAAGATCATGAGCTCAAGGGCTCATGTGGTGAACTTAACTAAAACAGCCAAAAATAGACTAAGAGGATTTAATATGTAAGGCGACTATATGTACATAAGTTTCTTGATAAAGTTATTGCTTTCAAAACGATATATTTATCGATATTTCATTGACTTTTATTAAGGAAACTAGATAACCCAGATTGTAATTTTGTAACCTCAATTGAGTTCAAATAAAAATGTTTTACATGTATGTATTTAAAAATGTCCATACTTGTATTAGATATTTCTTTACGTCAACATTACTTGACCTTAGATACGATGTTCAATCAACATACGAGCCTTAACATTTATTGCAATTTCTCAGTATTCATAATGGGTGCGTTAATATCAAGTTTCTAAGAAATTTAACGTTTCAAATTCGACACTAAAAAGTTCAAGTGTTAACTTAATATAATCTGACCAGATTAAATTTTTTTTTTTTAATTAAAATTATTACACAAGTTTAAGACAAAATATTAACACAGATAATAACGACTACAGATTGGAGCGTAAACCTAGGGTACAATGTTGTTGTGGTGTACATGCCACCGATATAGAATACAAACTTATTAGTAGTTTACTTTTTTTCATAGAAAGTGCTGGTTTAAAGGCTATTCTAAAATTTGATAAAACGGAAAATAGGCATGTGGCACGATTGGATATAATATATATAAAAGAAAAAGTAATCTCTTAAGTCATTTACGAGTTCCGCAGAAAACTCACTGAGGAATCTTAATCAGCCCGGAACACATCCATATTATTAGTTGTTTTAATGAATGGAATAGAATTTTAATTATGTTTTACACAGCAGCCTTGAATTCAAACATGAAATTTAAAAAAGCCTTTATTATTCAAGACAGAATTCAACAATGAATTCAGAACAGAATTATACACTTAAATAAAGAAAAAATTTTCAGTTTTTAAGAAGCGTATGTTTGTCTTTGAAATTAAGTGCTACTTTCAAGGAATTTTCAGGCTTCGTTTGTTTTTTTTTTGTCTCAAAATTTCTTCAGAAAATTCTCTAGAACCTGTAAAACCGTGGTTAGACTCAATAATTTCACAATATGTAGATGAATCATTCAATCATTTGTGACTCAAACATTTGTTTCTAACTCTTATCTTAACTTAACTCTTAAGTAGAGTTAATGTCACAAGTAGACGTATTACGCACTGATCTATCAAAGGCTTTCGATAACATCCAACACACCATCCCACCAGCCAAACTCGAGCAATTGAAATCCACTCTCAATTACTGAAATGGACCGAGTCTTACCTAGAGAATAGACTGCTATTTGTCAAAAAAAGCGAAAAAGGCTCCCTATCGAATATGACTACATGTTCAAGGCAGTAAAGTATTCACAAAAAATATCCAATTCAAAGACTTATTAGACTAAGACTAGGTCTATTTCAACTCGAACCTTAGCTTCGATATCCAACTGGAGTATATAATATTCAAAGCAAATTCAACTTTAGGCTCCGTGAAACGAAACGTCAAAAAAAAACGCCTCGAGTATGCAAGCATAATATGGGACCTAATTTAAAAAACTCGATCAACAGGAAAACACTTTTCGCATAACGTCGCTTGTAGGCATGAGAAAATATTCCTATTAACTGGGCTACATACAATGTCACAAAGGCGAAAAATTTTAACATAAAGTTTATTAAAGATATCAGAGATGGTACAAGAAATTCCCCCAAACTTCTAGCCCTCATTACATTCCACAATTATGCTCCTCCTCTCCGAGAAACCGAACTATTTCATTTACTAAAACAGACAAATTATGTTCTCAATGATCTAATGAAGAGATGTCTCATAGATAGTCACTCTGTTGCTTTGACTTAAATGAAAGTAGATACCTCAGGAAGCAGTAAAATAATGCTAGAATAAGTTTTTTTTTTTTTAATTGTAATCTATTCATATCGTTTATTTGTACAAATAATTTGGAATCAACTAAGTAATCTGTACTCTAACTCGGTAGATGAAATAAATAAACTAACGCCGGTTGTTGAAAGGCTATTTTCAAAAATTATTTTTTACTTAATATATGTTTTTAATTTATCCAATAGTTAAAAATTATTCAGTATATAAACTATGAACAAAATAATTCAACGTCTCAACTTATCTATATAGTGTTGCGCAGAAGTTAAAAAAACTTGCGAAATATTTTCTGTATCAAGAAAACTTGATGAATTTTCTGAGTATTCAAGACAAATCAAGACAAAATTCAAAAAGGTTTGCAGTATGAATGAGACCAGACAATGTTTGGAAATTTTTGTTTCTGGCACATGTATTTCAACTTAAGACAAATTGCAGAATTTTTAAAAATTAGACCAGTTGGAAGATAAAAACGGTTATAACTAAATATTTTGAGTATTAAAACTGTCTTATATGCTTATTATAAGTATACTCGTCTCATTTTCTAAATCTTTTGTGTTTGCTCATGACTCGCCGCCTTATTACTATACACATTTTTTAAAAACGGCTCCGTCGTTAGTAAATATGTGAAATATTTTAAATGAGATGGTAGAGATAGGATAAAAAAAAAAATCATGAACAATTCGTGATCGTGCGTGATTAAATTTTTCTCGTGCGTGAGCGTGCGTGACTTAAATTGATTCGTGTTACGACTTGTGTACCAACCTTTTTCAAACCTGTGCCAAATTTCGTAATGATGTTTCCTTACGCTTCTGCTATCACTTGCATACAAAATGCAACACTGACCACTTCTGAAGAAGCGACAATAACTAGGTGTGTTTCCGTACTCGATTGTAGTAACTTGCAAGCTGCTAGAACGTGTTTTCGTACTTTTTCTAGCTCAAAAGAGAGAAGAAGAACAAGCACAAAATTGCTCTCTCGAGCTCAAAACTAGCTCGAAATGTGCTGGAAGAATTTCTTCCAGCATTATAAGAACAAGCATGAAGAAAAAGAAGCAAACTTCAAATTGACATTTTTAATGTGTTTTATGCTTATGTTGTGCGGTTGAAAATAAATTTACAAATAGTAAAATTCAATTCATAACAATAAATACATTTTAAAATGAAAAAATGTAATGAATAGACAAATCTTAATTTGCATTGTTTACGTTTGATTGGCAATTAGCTGTTTTTGTGCTTGAAACTAGCTAGAAGTTGTTTCCGTACTTTTGTCAATTCTTTTAAATTTCGTTTTACTCTCTAAACTTGAACTTTACTCGACATTGTGTACGGAAACACACCTACTAACTTGGCTCTCTTTACATATTTTGCGAAGCGCCAGCGACAACATGAAGCAATTTTGGTAATTTTAAATGCAAATAATAAGCTGAGAAATTGTATCAATTTTCTTTGTATAGTGCTGTATCTACCTCTCTGTTGCTTCTGCTCCTTCCTTTATACCCAAATCGCAAAGGTGCGTTAGGTCGGTCGCGCTTTGACAGCTAAAGTAGAAACAACGAGTTGTTATGAAGCAATTCATAATTCGACCTCAAGCTTTGATCGTACTTTGTATCGTAAAAACTGTCAAATCTCGTAGGAAGGGGTAAAGTACGATCAAAGCGCGACCTGCCGAAAAAAGTTGAAAAATGTTCTACTCGGTCGTGCGTTTGACATTTGCTGATAGCGCAGGGTTGTATTTTCATAGAGTTAGCTAAATATGTGGGTATTGTTCAGTTTCTATGGTAAAGACATGTTTGCATGGGATTTGTTATTTTGTCAGAATAGTTATGTTGTAAATGATTTAATTTTTTAATTTGTTTTATGAAAATGATGAAATTCATAATTAAATGCTTGATGAGTTGAGCATATTATAATTTAATATTAATATTTGTGCCAACATTATTATAACATACTTTGGGTAAATGGGACTTTGTGGGATTTTTTGATTTGACTGCGTATAGTGGCATCATCTAAGTGATAGACGCACAACATGTCAACGCTACATTATGATTTCAAAATTATAAGGTCGGGCGTTTTGACAGTTCATCTCGTAAAGTCGAGTAAAGTACGAGCAAAGTACGATCAACGCGCGACCGACCTAACGCGTCTTTGCGATTCAGCCATTATGCTGGTTTTACCAGAGATACTCTAAATACACTTTTAATAAAAACTTATGTATGTGTATTCTTCTTCCTATAAAACGTGTTCGTGAGAACTCGTAATTAAAATACGCCATTATGATCGTGCGTGATCGTGATCAGAAAACTCATTTTTAAGCGTGAGCGTGCGTGATTAGAAGATATCACATCGTGAGCGTGCGTGATCGTTAGTAAAAATCAATAACGCGCCCATCTCTAGTACAGAGTATATGCTGATTCAAATCTCTTAGAGCAGAACAGTTGTTAAAAGTGTTATACATTTCGTAAATATTACATTTAAGGCGCCACAATTACTTCTAAGAACAAAAAAAATATAATAAAATACAAATCGGGCAATATGTCATAAGCCATGAGATAAGCCAATATGCCATAAACCATGAGGTAACAAGGCTATTGTCCTTAAGCAGATTTTGTTGAACATTCGTTTAATTACAATCAATTGGCGATGACGTGCGTCAATATAAATTCATCTAAAACTTAGAATTTGTTTAAGTTTTTAAAGATTTTTGGGCTTAAATCAATGCTTGGAGAATGAACTTCTAACAAATAAATAAATTTGTGACATGAAAACTTCAACAAAAACTCAACTAAAACAATCATATTTTTATTCGAGCAAACTTTTTAATAAAAAAATTTTTAAGTGGCAGTGTTATTAATTTATAAATGCGAAGTAGCAATTCACCAAAATGAGCAGCACTCGTTCTATGTGAGGTCAAGGCTGTTTATTGCTAATAATCTTAATTTAAAAATACATTTTTGGCCTTCGAAACGTAACGATTGTTTACACCTCATTGCCGAATGCAGTCGTTTTTAAAAAATACAATACACAGTGATATATAAATATATATATGAAAGACAAATAAAATGTATGCGTTTTCTTTATTTGGCCGCTGGACTAAAAAAACAATCTTGTTGATTATTTGTTTGTTTGTGTGTTGTTTATATAATATGCTTTAATTTGTGTTTTCTATTCTTATTCCCCGCACAGGTGCACCTACGTTGGAAAACCTTGACTTTAGTAATATACCGGTGCCCGGGAGTACCACTGGTGGCGGCTATAGATTAGGTGGTCAAGCTGCACAGGGTCAAGGTCCCTCAAACAATATGATGGATTATTCTGACTCAGATGAGTTCAATGTTAATTCCGACGATGATCCTGCTGCAGTGCGCCAAATGTTCCTGTCTCAGCCTGAGTCTTTGGCTTTATTAAAGCAGAACAATCCGCGACTTGCTGATGCCTTGCTCTCTGGCAACATGGAATTGTTTACAAAAGTCTTACGCGAACAGGTGGAAGCGCGTAAGCAGCGCAACTTACAACGTCTGCGCATGCTGCATGCGGATCCTTTTGACGCTGAAGCACAACGTTTGATAGCTGAAGAAATTAAGCAGAAAAATATACAGGATAACATGGCAGCAGCTATTGAATATAATCCAGAGATATTTGGAACAGTGATTATGCTGTAAGTCTTCATTGCATTATTTAACTCATCAGTTTTAATACAATATTTTCATTCTAAGTTACATCCATTGTAAGGTTAACGGTGTGCCTGTGAAGGCTTTTGTTGACTCTGGTGCGCAAACAACTATTATGAGCGCTGCCTGTGCGGAGCGTTGTAATGTTAATCGTTTGATTGACACAAGGTTTGTTTTTTTGCTATTTATAAAAAATTATCTAACTAAATATTGTTAAAAAGTATTATTCAGTGTAGAAAATAAATCTAATCTAATCCACATAAAAGCTGCTGATGTGTCGGTCATTTATTTATTTGTTTATGATCTTTTCCAGATGGAATGGCGTTGCGAAAGGCGTTGGCACACAGAGAATTATAGGACGCATTCATATGGTTCAGTTGCAAATAGAAAAAGACCATTTAACATCGAGTTTTTCAGTTTTAGAGCAACAGCCAATGGATATGTTGTTGGGATTAGATATGTTGAAAAGACATCAAGTATATAACATAAATAAATAAACAGTTCTATTTAACTAAACATTATGTTATATTGTAGTGCAACATCGACTTGCAGCGCAATGTCTTACGCATTGGTACCACGGGCACCGAAACATCATTCTTGCCTGAAAATGAATTGCCCGAATGCGCTCGTCTAACTGGAAATTCTGAGGAGGAGCTAAAAGTAATGGAACATTCGGCTCAAGACGCTGAAGCAAAAGCTATAAAACAAGCAATCGAGCAGAGTAAAGTGGATGTAGGCAAGTAGAAACATATTGTTAATCTATTTATTTATTATATTTATTTACTTCATGATGTCAAAAGCTTTATTGGCTATTTACAATTACATAATGCTTTTGATAGGTCTAGGAAAACCAAAATACTTATTTTGTCAATATTAATGTTATGTCTAATTGAGTCGTTTAGGCCAAGAAGAAGTGTTGTTGTAGAATAGCCATTTCGAAATCCACACACGTTTGTAAATGATTGATCGAGAACTGGACCATTATTTTTTATATAAACTCCCAATGATTAATGTTTTCAAGAAGCTTTACAATGTCTTGTTTCTGTGGTTATAAGCGATTTGGGCTGTTTTCAATGTTTCGAGTTTGAATTTTGCTTTAAAGTTTTAATCGCCATATAAATTTTATGAAAAGTTCTTCGGTGTGTGTGTCATAACTTCGACTAGAATATAGTTAGAAGTGCCTGATTTCGTCTGTATATGGATCAACGCGCGTGGAATCTACGGCGATTATCGCACATGACCACATGAATTAAGTATTTTTACCGAGTTTTGCCATTCTCTGCAGAGAGGTGAGGATAATTGTTCTCTATATTTCGGATACTTCGTCATTCATATATTAAAAAACTCATAATTGATTCTGAGAATCACAAACTTACAATAAGAAGCTCTCCAAAATGTTGATTTAACAGAATTTTCCGGTAGAAGTTGACGAACAAGCTTCGAAGTGAAATATGCTGCATTCCTTGTTCCGTTTTAAAGAATGAAGCATGTTAAACTTTTCATTGGCAGTCGCTTCTCTCGTGAAATTCTGTTCAAATAACATTTTGGAGGTTTTCTCTCTTTATATTTTTGATGTTAAGATGCTTTAGTTATACGTTAAAAAGTGCAATAAATTCTATCTTGTAAGGAAAGCTAAGTTTTAACCGAAAACTATAAGGATTTTTTTTTTCGAATACTTTTAATTTTGAACCAACGATTTCAGATATAACACCCATTCAGTCATTTCCGACATGTTATTTGTATTTCTTTGCAAGTGTTAAAACATCTTTGAAATCTGTAAGCATTTTTATGTTTGTTATAAAATCATGTGTTTTATAGTCAGAAATTATTTAACAGCAAATGTAACTTTTTTATACACTATCTGTTCAAACAATTTGGGAATAATTGATATATGAATTGGACAATGTAAGTGTACTCGTTTTTGCACCTTAATTTTAAACAGGGATAATGAATTAAAATTTCACCTTCAGATAGAGAGTGAGAGTTTGAAATAACAAATTTAAGCCATCCCTATGGTAGTTGCTTATTCGAATCAAGATCCAACAACTGACTTAAAACTTTTCTAGTTGTCACACTGAGATAACCTATGCTTGAAGAGCTATAAAAAGTATTCATCCGATTATCTGAATAGCCATGAGGCGAAGGTGAAAAATATACTTAACGTAGAAATCAGTTAAGCGATAAACAATTCAAAACTTCGTAGAAGCAACAATATTGACAGGATCATTCAAAGCTGGTGATGCCTTCATTCGTCGCACTCCTATGATTCCAAATGAAGTGCCATTTCATCAACAAAAGATCGGGTCAATCTTTAGAAGTGTGCGACTTAGATCTACACAGAGATGGCTTTTCACAAGGTCAATTTGATGTTGTGTCTACTAGAGTTGGGTAACCAGACCACCCCAACATCTTTTCAGATTATAGAACATCAAATAATATTGTTTTCCCATAAGGATATAAAACACACAAGATAATTGTTTTTCTTGTTTCACAAAACGTCCTTAACTACCTTATCTTTTAACCGGATAACCCATATATAAAACTTGATCATTATTTAGTTTCCGCAATAGGCTTATTTTATCTATTATTTATATTGATTAAATGGAAATTCAGGTGCAGAATATCAAATAATTACTTCCTTCATAATCTGGATAACTAAATTGTAACCAATGCTTTTGACTAAGGTTGCGGTTATAGTGAACGCCGAGTCTGATAGGCAGGCAGACAGGCAATGTGAACAAGCGAGATAGATATCTATCTGCATCTCGTTTTTTCACACAGATTTCAGCCTGCTTGTCTACCTGCCTGTCTGAATCGCGTTCACTATAAACGCGGCCTAAGGCAGGTCTCCCAGTTGTTATTGCTTTAATGAATTTTAAGGCACTGGCAAAATCAACATTTTCCAATCAAAGTATAGAAGTTGAAACTTAAATACGGATAAGTTTCAAGAAAATTATATACTGACTATTGCTAGGCATTTATTTCGGGATCACGAGAGCTTTTCAATTTTAAAACTTGATTTAAATAGTTTAGAGATTTAATTTAATCATTTAATCTTCTGTTTTGGGTCTATAATTCAATACAATCGATACGACAAATATCGATCATTGAGATTGATAGTTGACTGTCAACTTCATCGAAGTTAATGTATATTCGCTATTGTCCTAATTTTTATCACTTTTACCTTGGAGCAGCCAGTTGTGATTTAGTTCGAAAGTGCTTTTGTTTTGCAGTCCTAGAGATTTTGAAAACAAAAGTTTGGTTTGTCGATTCTAAATGTAAAGTATGGTTTTTCGATTATATTTTTCTATCAACTAAAAGTTATTCTAAGGCCCGTTAACTGATCTCCGAAGTTTAAATTCCTTAACCTCAGATTTCGTAAACAGAGTTTAAATTTTAAACTCAGTTAAAATTATTTTCGTAACTTGTCTCATTTTTATCGGCAGTTTACTTAAACTCTGTTTAAAAATTTAAACTGAGATTAAAAAACATATTTGAGCGGCACTGTAGTAAAAATTCTACAACTTTGACGTAGAACATCAATATAATTCAAAAATATTTGATAAAATAATGCAAATTGTCAGTTTCATTGGAATATTTTTTTTTCAAAACTTAATAGGTCTGTTCCCGTACTTTTTGGACTAAAAATGGTAAAACTGTCAAAAGCGTGAAAATCTCTCACAGATAGAGAAAAACACATAAAAGTACAGGAACGCTTTTCGGACTAAAATTGTACAAAGTGTCAAATAAATTTGTTTGTCTAGCGTTGGCTTGATGTGGAGCATCGACAATGCAGACAACATGCTTGAAATGTTTACCAATATTGAAATATATTCTCAAGCCTTGCATTTATATAAGTTTTTACTCATTTTTCCATGTTTCTGATTTCCATTTAATAGTTTCAAAGACGTTTTATGTATTGCAATTTCCTTGCTTCCTTGTTAACAGCTGATTTTAGACTGCTTGACACTTTTACCATTTTTACCAGAAGAAATTTCTCGGACTAAAACTTTCAACTTTTGACAAGGAGGGGAAATTTTTTGCTCTCTCGATTACACTCTCTTTTACCATTTTTTCGATGACGGGAACGCTTTTCGGACTAAAACCTGTAAAACTGGTAAATTGGACTAAAACTTTAGAGTACGGGAACAGACCTAATATATGTTTGTTAGGTATGATTTTTTTATTTTTTATTTTTTGTTTACAATTGAGAATATTTCCAATGTTCTCAGAGAATTTTTGACAAAATCTAAGTTTAAATTTTTTAAACCTAGAATTTCTGTGTTTAAATTTAAACTTGCCTCACCAAGTTAAACTTCGATTTTTTCAGATGAGGTATCGGCGTTAAAATTTAAACTGAGGTTAAGGAATTTTAAACTTTGTTTAAGCTAAAAGAATATAAATATTTAACAATTACTGATTTTGAAATAAACGTGTTTGTTGGAATGGCAAATTTTATGAACTGAAAAGTATTAGTAAGTAAAGTATTGTATTTTTGAAACTTTGTCCAAATATTTTTTCAAATGTCTTAAGCCCCCGCATTAATTGAATATCTTTGCTTATAATCACTTTTTATCAATTTTTTTCTAAAAAGTTTTCTTTTACGATGCAATCATCTAATTAAATTATTTTCATTGCAGCATCCTCAAGTAAAGCAAAATCTACATCATCTGCTGTTTCGCCAAGTGACAAATTTACCGAAGCTGATGTTAGCGATATTGTTAAGCTTGGCTACAAGCGCGAAGATGTCATTGCCGAATTGCGCAAACACAATGGCAACAAAACCCAAGCGACTGCTGCACTAATTGCAAAATCATTAAAGTTCTGAAAAACACTCAATAAATATTTAAATTTAAGTGAAAAATTATGAGCAAGTAGAACGAACCACTTAGGCAAAAGACCGTATGTAGCAAAAACAACAAAAGCCTACAATTTACAAACTACCTCAGGCTGGAGCATTTTTTTTATACAACACTAAAGATACAAACGATCTTAACAAAATAAAAATAACTAATAAAATGAAAATAAGTAAACATAACCAACGTTTACAAGCCAATTGCCAACGAAATAATTTAGAATTAAACCGTTAAAACAAAATATAAAGTGGAATGTTTACTTTTTAAGTATGGCCTTTTTTTTGGGAGTAGCGTTTAAATTTAAGTTCTAGAGCGCAAAAGTTGAATTCAAATCAACAAAAAAAAAAACAAAAAAAATTTATATTCCTAAATATATCATACAATTGCGAAATTTAAGGGAATGGTTTTGATTTTTTATAAATAATGATGGTTAAAATTAAACGTAAAAATAGTTAAATAAAAATTATGAATTTTCCGTATTTGTTGTTTTTCTTTATCTGTTGGGTTATGTACAAACAGATTACGAAACAAAAAAAAAATAAAGTTATATGAATTTAATTTAAACACTTTTAAAAGAAGATAAAGAAATATCTTCGGGTTGGCCGAAGTTAAAATATACCCCACAGCCGTGTTGAAGTATATTCGAATTAATATATAACTAATATATAAAAAAATCAAGTCAATACATTAATTTTTTGGAAGTAATGAAGTTGTTATATTTTCATGACGTCACTTTGTATGGAAGACACGTGGGATCCATACTTTTCAAACTCAGAATGCTTATCTGAGATCACAGCTTGACCTTAGACCTTAGGAAAAATTTGTAGAATTTAACGGCTTTTTACATATTTGATAAAGTGATTTCGAAACAAGGTAGGCGTGGTTTTAATTCGATTTGTCCAATTTTCGAACTTGATCTTTATTTTAAATATGAAAATATTGAATTTTGTTGCGATAGCTCTTAAATTACGGCTGTAATGAGTATCGACAGGCAGTGAAATCCCAACATATACCTGCCACGCCTCCTTATGGGCACTACACACATTAGATCTGTTCCCGTACTCTAAGGTTTTAGTCCGAGAAGCGTTTCCGTACTCGAAAAATGGTAAAAGAGAGTGCAATCGAGAGAGTAAAACATTTCCCCTCCTTGTCAAACGTTGCAAGTTTTAGTCCGAGAAATTTCTTCGGGTAAAAGTGTCAAACAGCTTAAAATTAGCTGTTTACAAGTTAGCAAAGAAAGTTATCAAAACTTCTTAGAAACTACTAAAATGGAAACCAGAAACATGGGAAAATGTGTAAAAACTTATACATATTTATCATCAGAATTTAACATCAGAGTTAATTTCAATATTATTAAAAATCTCAAGCATTTCGTTTGCACTGCCGATGTTCTATATCAAGCCAACGCTGGACAAACATTCTTATTTGAGAGTTTTTACAATTTTAGTCCGAAAAGTGTTCCCATAGTTTTTGTTTTTCTCAATTTTCGAGAGATTTTTTCTTGCTCTCAAGACTTTTGACAGTTTTACCATTTTTAGTCGAAAAAGTTCGGGAACAGACCTATTGTGACAAAATTAATATACCCCTTGACATTTGATTTTTTACAAAAATTTAAAAAGATGCGTTGGCACAAATATTAGTTTGGACTTCTTTTATTGGAGTTTGTTTAATACACATGAATATATAAAAACAAATTTTACTGCTTGAATGTATATAAAATTTATAACAGACGTTTTCGCAAAAAAATTCAATCATCTGGCAGAGTTGGAACATCAATTGCTTTCATCAATTAATCCTCTTCTTCGTCATCGTCATTATTATTGGCGAAAGTAACACGTCCTTTATGATTAAATTCCTTCTCCAACTCGAATTGCATGCCCTCTTGATCGCCTTCCTCTTCCTCATCGTCGCCACCAACTTCAGCATTTTCAGCTTCGGCGCGTTCCAAACGACGAGCCAAGTCAGCTTCATCAATAGCAGTAACCAGTTTAGGCGCCATTATTACTTTGAATTCACCTTCGTACTCAATAATTTTCGCACGTATGTTTTCTATAGCGTTTTCCAGTGCTTTAATGCCATCAGCCTTTTTAGTGGTGGAAGTTGTCATGACGTAGCTGTGACAAAAAACATGTAAAGAAATCATAATTTAACACAAAAATAGTCCTTTTTCAAATACTTACAGTGGTGGCGCTATTAAATTAATGCGTATCGGCAACTCTTCAGTGGTTAAATCAAGTCCTGTCCTAAGAGAAGCTTTAACGGCATCAATCCCTTCATAGCCATAACACGAGCACTCAATGTCCGCACGTATCTTAACTGTTGGCGACACCAATTTACGTTTGATGTTGCTCAGCAGTACTTCCTTTGTCTTATCATCAAGGCCACATTCATCGAACACTGAGGGTTCGGTCACCGACTGCTTGAAAATATCGTAGGCAACTGTTTTGCTGTTGTATTTCTTTTCAAAGTACCAGGCGGTCTTCAAGTACAACTCTTCCAACATTTCGCTCGTGTCATACTCGAGTATGTCGGCGACGTGACGGAGCAACGAGTTCACCGCTTTCGCTTTGGCAAAACGCTCCGTGCACTTTTCCACATCTTCGGGCGAAACACGACGCTTAGAAAGATCTATGTAGCCCTTCTCCTTGTCTACACGAATGACCACAACAGGTTCAGTTTTGCCAACACGTATAAGTTTGTTGATGGAACGTATACGACGTCTGGACAACTCCGAAAGCAAAATCATGCCCTCGATATTGTTGTATTCCAGCAGATGCACGTACGCGCCCATCTCGGCGATCGAGAGCACATTTACCATGACGACATCTTCCACCTCCGGGTACTTTTCACTGTAGAAACGCGAAGTAAGTGCCATGTTTTGTGTTGAATTTATAAAGTCGTCTTTTATTTCTAACAATAAGCGATATTTTGCTAGAGAATTCCGCTAATAAAGAAATTCACAGCAAAAACGTGTACAATTTACTTGAGGAAAGTTGTAAAAAAGGAATCTGTCAAAACTGCGAGTGACATTTTCATTTCGTTTTTCACTTTGCATTCGTCCAAAGCGGCTTTTGTGCAGTATTAGAGCAGGACAAATATATTGTATTTTTTAAGGGTACGCCTAGAAGTTAGATATAGCTTTTTATAGATACCAATTTGAATAATCAAAAAGGGGTATTCATCATAGATGCCAGTTTCGTGTGATAAATCAATTTTCGTGATTTTTTGAGGGCTGTGTGACAATGTGTGATTTCTGAAATGAAGCGAGTGATTTTTCACTCATGCGTGATATTTTTAATCACACACTTTATTGTTGAAGAGTGCGTTCAAGTAAATGCGAAAACACGTATATTAACGAACAAACCCAACACTGCAATTGAAATTTGCTAACGCAGGTATAAAGTTTAAACTTTTAAAAAGTTAATATTAAGTTTATATTGCAAATTCAGACAATTTAAATTAGGTCCACTGATATATATTATATTGAATTACCAAAAATGTTCATATCTTCTTAATTTTGATCTAGTAAATAATATATAAATAAATTTTTAACAACAAACTTTTACTAATATAATTAAATAACAGAAAATATCTCATTATTTGTAATATTGTATGGCATAAATTGCTCTTTTATGCTGTAAAATTGTAACTGCTTCTGAGTGGTTTTCTGTAGTGTCCGACCGAAACCAAAATTTTGGCCGAAACCGAAACCGAAACCGAATTTCGGCCATTTTGTAATATTCGGCCGAAACCGAAACCGAAACCGAAACTGAATGTCTACTTGAAAATTGTTTTAATAAAACAAATTAATTGAAAAATCAATTGAAACATATTATAATAACGTATGTATATATACGATAAATATTCTTTTGCCTTTATTCATAAAAATTTACGAGCCTCTTATAAAGCCTTTACAAAAAAAAACCCCAAAAACAGTATTCATAAACGTACAATAACGACAAAAATCTCCTATAAAGGCTTCTTAAATGAGTAACCTCCAATAAACCCTTGATAAAGCCTTTTTAAAATTTTTACTCTAATGTGAGCACAAATATTGTCAAAAATACTTCAAACTGTTTCAAAAAATATGGAAACATGGCAAAACATTTCAAAATATTGAAAATAAAAATTATAAGTGACAATTTTTTTCAGAGAAGAACATAGATTAAACATTTTTTTGACTGTTTGCATGTCAAAATATTGATAAAATTATGACAAATAAACAAAAAATTATTGAATTTATCAAATTCACAAACCATTCTTGACACTGTCCCCATTTCAAATTGAGAGTGTTCCTATTTATTTTAAAAAATAAGCTGAGACAATATTTTTATGAATAACAAAATTTTAAAAAGTATTTTATCTCTAAAAAGCTTTTTGACTATTGAGCACTTTAAATCTATTTCAAGATATTTTTATGAATAAGACCGTTTGAATATTAATATTCAACTTTAAAATAATAAATAAAGAGATGATTTTAATATCACTTTAAGGAAATTTGTTAGTATTTAAAGTTAAATAACTTAATATTATAATCTAAAAAAAAAATCTACATTTATCGTTTTGTGCTGGACCCAACCCACACGGTCAATCAAATGATTAAATTTACGTTTTTGTTCTACTTAACACCATTAAAAATTTTGATGAAAGCGAACTCACATCTACCATTGAAATATATGTAAGAACCGAATTAGTAGTGTCCGATCAAATATTCGGTTTCGGTTTCGGCCATATTGATGCCGAATAGCCGAAACTGATTAAAAGGGCCGAAACTGGCCGAAACCGAAACCGAAACCGAATATTCGGTCGGACACTAGTTTTCTGTTCTGTGTGTGATTTTTGCGTGATTTTCTTTTCTGTTTGTGTGATTTTGCGTGATTTTTTTCTATGTGCGTGATTTTTTTGCTGTGAGTGTCACACGAGTGATTTTTACATATATGTTGTGTGATTTAGTGATTTCTAGTGTTAATTTTGGTTGGCATCTATGGTATTCATTACAGGCCGTCTCCACAGGTCATAGCACATGCCTTCACATGCACCCAGGCATGGTAGAATAACAAGGTGAGCGTGATTATTTCACCTCTCTCTTTGGGGAAAAATTCATTTTTTGCTTGCGTTGTCAAAAACAGCTGATTGCAGATTTTAAGCGAAAGTTACAAAACAGTCAATGAGTGGTATTTATTTAATAACAAAAAACTATAATTTATGTAGTGCAAGAGATTATGTGAACGTAATTTGGTCATAACAAATCACTTTAATGCTGTGCATTGTGGATAAATAAATTCAGATCGCCATGGTTAAGCAGATAAATGGACGAACACTGACTGTGTATCATGAATAAAATGACTCTATCTTTTTGTTGAAACCTTTGTGTTGTGTTGTTTATAAATTAATTATAACATTAATTGTTCGATTTTGTGTTAACTTCATGAAATAATTTATAATATAAACAATTTATATATGTCACACCACTTGCACTTGTTTATATTTTCAAGCTTTGTTTTCATTTGCTGCTGTATAAAAATTATTTCCTAACAGTAAACAACTTTGGCAACATTTGACCTTAACGTTCTGAACAAGCATTAAAGGCATTTAAAGTCTTCAAAATGGTGTATTTATTTACAAAATTCCAAATAAATTTAAAGACCAATTTTTATTAAGAACTAACATAAGAATTTGACAAAAAGTAGCGCAGCACCGATAATATCAGTTCCAGTGAAATTCAGAAATGTGACTGCTAATGCCATGAGATAGATGCCCAGAGATAATTCATGGCATTTATCGCAGAGCATAAGATATGCCAAGGCATTTGCAGTCTCCACAAAATTTTCGTATGCCTTGGTATATGTTATGGCATGTGCTATGCCCTGTGGAGACGGCCTGTAGCTCGTTCTTGTAAATAAATCGACAAGTTACCGGTTTTTATGACGTCACGTTGTATCGATCCTTATTTACCGATTTCGTGAGAACTAGTGTTTGTGTAAGTTCAAATCGCTAAAAATTCGGTCCGTGATGAAAAAGAACACAAATCGAGAAGAAATGATGCGAAACTGAATCAAATGATAAACAGCTGTTCGTTTGTTTTTATTTCATTTGTCAAGCTGTAAATTTTTATAATATTCCTATTTTTGTTGTTATTTCCTTGTTATTAGAAAGTGAATATTTTAAAGTGAGATGAATGAAACTTTTGTTTTTATGTATGCCATAAGACATGCTGTGACTTGAAAACTCGCTCGGAATTAACTTGCTATTAAATAAATATACTTAATCTTAATATTATAAATATTTATACATAACTTTAGCTTACCTTCTCATTATTTGTATTCAGTTCTTCGGTTTTGTAAGCGTTTTTTACTTGCACAAAGTAAATAAATAACAATCGGCAGTGTTCTCATTTTCCTCAGAGTTAGTGATAAAAACTTTAATTTTTATCGATTCATTTTTCTTACACAAACACTTCTTTGAAGGATTCTATAGAAGTGGAATTGGAACAGCTGACAGTTTGTCGATTTGGAACAAAAGAATTGAACAGAAATCGATTCAGATTATTACACGAACACTGTAGGTGAGAATTACGTCAGAGTGACGTCAAATCGGTAATATGGATCGGTAACTGCGATCGGTACGAGTTACAAGAACGAGCTACTGTTATCGACTATTCCACACAGGTTCGATAGTTAAGAAGCTAGTTCGCCAGTATGGCACACTAGTTGGCTTGTTGGCAAAAAATTTTGATTTTCTATGTCCAACAAAGCAAAAAGAAACATTTCTATAGCCATTACGTAACCAGGGTTGTATTGAAACACAAGTGTAGTACTATGTGGGTACATTTTAATGATTTAAGTACGATATGAGAAATGTTTGGCACTTTTTGTTTTCTGTTTGGTAGTACTCTATGTAAATTGCATACAGTATACCTGATAACTTTGTTTGGATTCAGTAAAAAATTTGTTTCGAAAAAAGTAAGCAGGTGTGGAAGTTTTGCAGAGGATTTTTGCTTTATTATCCCCACACAAAAATAATTTCATTTCGAAGCAATAAATACTTTTTTAAGTGCCTATTTAGACCGTCATGCTCATGACAAAAAGAGTGAGCAAGAACGAATAAGAATTGGGTAGTGAAAACGAGATGAAAGATTTTTAACCGAAATGCCGTTCACAAACTTAAAAATAGGAAATTTCATGCCGTTTCCAATTTCATTTCGTTTCAGTTTGACATATGAAAAAAAAAATATATGCAAATTTTTTAAGTTTAAATTTAAAAAAAATTTCAGCTACAGCGGTAAAAATTTATTGAATTGAATCGAAAAAAAATTGATAAAACTGAAGATTTTTTTTGAACTTGAAGATGAAGAAATTTTTTCTGGGGTTTTGTACTAGTCTGATTTTAACATCGCTCAAGGCCATTCGGATTGTCAACGATATGACTACCTGCAAACAAAAGAATCTCGCTAAGAATTGTGGATTTGTTTTCAGTTTCTGTGAGTGCGTTTTTTTGTATATATTTTGTTATAAGCAGTGTGTTGTTTAACGTCCTTTTATTTTCTTAATTCAAGCAAATAATAAAATTTTATTTTACATGTAAATATTTTGTATTTTGTTTGTCATCTTTTAGTGGCTAAATTCTGTTCGGTTTGTTTTCCTGAAAGCAAAGGGTTTTCAGTTGGATCCTTTAAAACTTTTAATACAATTCCTGAAAGCAAAGGGTTTTAAGTTGGATCCTTTTAAAACAATTGTAGCCATCACATAGCTGGAGGCACACAATTCTTTGTATTTTTATATTAAAAAAAAATAGATTGCCTATGAGTTGTCAAAAAATGTTTCATTCCATAGTTCCACTTCTGGTTACAAAAAAAATAAGCATGCCCATGCTCAGGTACAGACACGAAGAGCAAGGAAATGCGGATTTCAATGACGAATCTAAACAGGCTCTAAGGGCCGTTTTCACAATGTCCAGTTAGTCTAGCTCTTAACCAGCAGATAGCTAACCGTACGATAGCTAACAAAACAATTTCAAGCAACTGCCGGTTAGATCATTAATTGTGAACTTTTTCAATTGTGAATACCGAAAACTGCACATAAGCTGTTTAGTGTTTACTTGTTTTTGATATTCTGCCGTGAAAAATGTAAATTTAAACAAAAATTAAAGTGTAAAATCCAATTGTCCAATTAATCAATAAATGTTATTAAGAATTATTAATAAAAATGTGCATCTATATAAGTCTTTCGTTATTTTTTCCAATATTATGTTTATTTCATGCAAAATTGTTTGCTCTACTCAGCTGTTCTTCCGATTAGCAGCTAACCGGGACTACAACTTGCCGATAACTTAATCAGCACTTAACAGACAGATAGGTCATAACCGAACATTGAGAAAATGCTTTTTTGCTAACCGTTGGTTAAAGTTCCGATTAGTGCTTAACCGGACATTGTGAAAACGGCCCTTAGAGTACATTTCTACTGTTCTCAAATGTAACCCTATGTGTGCCAAACAAATTCCGTAATTTGAATGCTTGCTTTCTCGAACACATACATGCCGCCATATTGTTTGCCACACGAGTTCCAAATGTGAAAGACACATAACATTAGATCATGATATAATAATGAGGTACGGTAAAGAGATTCACCACACCGACTATGAATGTCAAAATAACAAAAATCAGTGCTGTCGTATCTTATACTATGTTCACACTGAGATAAAATTAGATAATTTCGAGCTTTTGTGTAATTTCGACTGAAATGATCTAAAAAATATGGTAATTTCCCATACAATTTGGCGATTTTGAAATTACCTCAAAGAAGGTAATTTCATATAAATTACTCACGAAATTAGGCAAAAATGCACTTGCAACTCTAAAATCTGAATAAAGTGCGGATTAAACACACCCTTTTTTTGACGTATTTACAATCTTGTTATCCATTCCAGCTGAGCCGTCGAAATTATACATGACACATGATAATGGCCACATTCATATACTTAACTTTGTTGATCCTTCGGATAGCAACCCATTCAGTGAAACTTAGTTGAGCGATGTTTTCAATGAATTAAAGTTGTACAACTTATAAGATGTACGGCTATGTGCGAAATAGTTTTGCAAACTTCCTTTGAGTAAGAATTTTATATTTTTAATTGAACATATAAGTTGGCAACTGTTGAGTATGTTGAATGTGGCCAATAATGAATTGACAAAAAAAATAAATCAAACGTCAAACGAAATTATCTCAGCCCAGTGTGAACACTTTTGTACAATTTCGAAATTATCTCACAAAATTACCTAATTTGATCTCAGTGTGAACATAGTATAAGTCTCGGATTTATGATTAAGTCTGATTGTTACTGATGTTTACTATTCATATCCATAGATCGTTAAATTGTTTGTTTTTTTTTTTTGATAACTGATAACTTCATTTATTTCAATATTTTAACTTATATATATCTAGTCAGATGTATTATTTATACTCTCTTGTTGATAATATGTTTAAATTTTGAACATCTCCAAAGCCGTCTCCAATCTCTTTCACCAAGCGCGGTAAGGGCTTCCTCGGCCTGGTCAATCCATCGGAGGCATGGCCTTCCTCTTCGTCGTCGACCCTCGGCTTTCGCCTCAAACACCTTTTTCGCTGGAGCTTCTTCATCCATACGAAAGACATGACCCAGCCAACGAAGTCGCTGAATTGTTGTGCGCTGGACTATGTCAATGTCGTCGTAGAGCTCGTACAGTTCGTGGTTCATTCGAATGCGATAGTCGTCACCAACTCGAACAGAACCAAAGATTTTGCGAAGAACTTTCCTCTCGAACACCCCAAGAGCGGCTGCATCTGCTTGCGATACCACCCATGCCTCAGCGCCATAGAGAAGCACAGGTATGATGAGCGTCTTGTAGAGTGCTAGTTTTGTCGATCGAGAGAGGGCTCTCGAACCTAATTGCTTACTTAGCCCGTAGTAGCACCTATTAGCAATTGTTGTTCTTCGCTTTATCTCCAGGCTGACATTGTTGTTGCTGTTTACGGCGGTGCCAAGGTAAGTAAACTCCTTGACATCTTTAAAGTTATATTTGCCTGCTGTAACATGAGAGCCTAGACGCCGCACTTCCCTATTTGCAGACAGCATATACTTTGTTTTGCCCTCGTTCACCGTCAAACCCACTTTGGCTGATTCCTTTTCGATAGCGGCGAAAGCAGCGGTTACATCTCTCTTGGTTCTGCTGGGAGACAAAAGGGGGCGATCTTCACATGGCAACGTGTCTGACTGCCTCAACTTGGTGAGGCCAGCATTGTCCATGTCGAAATCGTCTCAAGTCGACTCAAAACCTCCGGGTGGTGTCTCCTGGAAACGTCAAAACTTTTAAACTTGAGGAGTCTCTACCAGGGCTGCCACTCTCAAACATTTTTTTCTACCAAATTTCATCCAAAAATTTACCAAAATGAAAAAGAATTTACCAAAAAACACAAAAAAATTTTGTTTTTGAGTTAAAGAAACAATACTTTTATACATATTTTTTAATTAAATTAACATTTAGATGAAGCTTGAAGATGTTTCATCGCTTTTCACATTGTTCGCCTTCTTTCTAATAACATATCTTAACAGAAATAACATAATCGCTTAAAATATAAATTTTAAGAAAATTAATTTATTAAAAATAAAAACTTACATGTCCATCTTAGCTATGATACAAAAATACAGATAGCATTGACAGCTGCTAATTTTCTCTTCAGAAGGGAACTGGCTGCTGTCAAAAACGGCAGTCAAAGCAAAACAGTTACTGGCCACATTCAGCGTAGTCAACTGTTGTGACAGTGTACTTAGGTGAGCTATGTTTTAGCTGAATGGGTTGCTATATGAAGCGTCTTAAAGTTGTCAAGTTGACGAAATGTAGTCATGTACCATTTATGTGTAACCTATTATACTATTACAATAATTCATACTATTTATTTATAATTTTTCTATTATAAGTGCATATGTAATTCATGTGCATATTTTTGATTTTTAAGTACTTAAAAATATCCAATATTAAACTGCACTCTAAAAAAATCATATAGAAATTATAAGTATTTTACTAGACTCTCAAAAATAAATTGTTAATTCTAACAATAAAATAACAATAATCTTGGTTAAAATAGCATTAACAATCGTTATTGTTGATTTCTTGTTAGAAATAACAATCAAAATTGTAGATTTTTCGAAATTAAATTTTGATGGTTGTCTTGTTATTTATGAATGTAAAAATGTCAAAAACTTTAAACGTCAAGAATTAAATATCAAAATATAAACGTCAAGAATTAAATGTCAAAATTAAAACGTCAAAATTTAAACGTCACAAATAAAATGTCAAAATTTAAACGTCAAAAAATTATCTGTCAAAAAATTAATTGTCAAAAACATTACCACTTAAAAACTCTTGCATTTAAAATACGAATTTTATTTAATAATCAATATTAATCAAGGCCATTTTTTAATGATATTAACCATCCGAGAATACGTGTCTTCCAATGAAACTTCAAAATTTGTTGTGGCTGCCCAGCACCACCAAACACACTGCAACTGATATATTCAAAGTGGCTGTCTTGGTTTTTATGTGATTTCCCTCGAAAAACTCACTGTAGCATCGATGGATGCAGCATGCTAATAAAAGATTAATGACGAAATGCTTTTAGTATCCACAATTCATCTCCACAACTCAATTAAAGTTGCACAATTTACCGAGTTATTTATCAGCACCTTCCGCCATCCAATCAAAATATTTGAAAAAAGTTATTCGCCACTTGGTTGTCCATTGGCCCACAGATGTACTCAACGCCATCTTCTTATGCATTCAAAGATTATGTGTATATTTTTTTAATATCCTTATTTTTCTTTTGATTTTTCTTCAATTCACAAAAACACATTTTTGATATTATTTGAATTGCCTGCTGCGAAGCCGAATTTTCGAAGTTTCAAAATTGAAAATAGTAATTGTCGATTTTTGAAAATAAGCAATAAAAGATCAAAATCAAAAGAAAATTATAGCAAGGTAATTGTTAAATTTATTAACAATCGTAATTGTTGAATTTTAACAATACTTTTTGGAGAGTGTATATGTTGAAAATTATTTCCCACCATCTCAGATTGATGTATATGTAATTAATTAACACAGATTCAAAGTTGAAGTTGAAGAACAGTTGAGACATTAGCGTACATTTTAGCGTATCCCACCTGATCAGTTTTACTGAACGCTATCAAAATTTAATTTTGCTCGAGTGTTGGCAATATTGAGTATGCTGAATGTGCCCTTTGTATTATGTTGTTTGCTTATGAGCGCTCTCTTCTTCGATATAATTTTTGACAATTTGAAGTAGTCGACGAATACGTCAATACTACCTGTATTTTTGTATCATGATCTTAGTGATCCATCAATTTCTTTCCTAACCATCTACGCAACTGCCGAATTCAAATTTTTAACATTTTGCTTTGCGTTCATTCGTGTAATTTCACTTGATGGGTTCAATTATATATTATTTTCAATCATAAGGATGGTGGTGCAGAATGAGCATGATTTATATAATTTTTATACAATCATTTTTTGCATTGCAACTTATTTTAAATTTTCATTGATTTTAAATTTACCTAATCAAAAAAAAATTTACCATTTTACCAAGTCGAAATCTTTTTACCAAATTTGGTAATATTTTACCAAAACGGCAGCCCTGGTCTCTACAAGACCTTAAAAATGGAATGTGCGTAGGGTTTGGGTCCCAACCACATTATAACTTCCCAATGAAAACAAAATCAGCCTCGGATATGAACCCCCACTACGTTGAAGACCACCGCAAACGAAAAACGGATAATGATTTACGGATATGCACCTGGAATGTCCGGACCCTTTATAGGGAAGGTGCCACTGTCCAACTAGCGGAAGCCCTCGAAAAAATAAAGGCTGACATCACCGCCATCCAGGAGATGCGATGGAGAGGACAAGGCTGCTCTAAGAGAGCAGACTGCTATATCTACTACAGCTGCCATGCGGAGAAGCGTGAATTTGGATGCGGATTCGTCGTAAGTCAGAAACTACGCCATCTTGTTCCCGGGTCACACCTGTGAACAAAAGGCTGGCGACAATTCGCATCAAGGCGAAATTCTTCCACATCAGCCTTATTTGCGCACATGGCCCGACGGAGGAAAAGGACGATGCTGTCAAAGACACCTTCTTCTCGAGCCTAGAGGACGTGTGTGATCGCTGCACGGCCCATGACGTAAAAATAGTTCTCGGCGATTTTAACGCGAAGGCCGGAAAATAAGGCATCTTTGGCTCCACTGTCGGTCAGTTCAGTCTCCACGAGAACACTTCGAATAACGGTCTAAGACTGATCGACTTCGCCGTTGCGCGAAACATGGTAGTTAGTAGCACCAGATTCCAACACCTCGATATCCAAAAGGCAACCTGTAGGCAGATTCCAGGATTTGCTATCGCTAAATCTCGATCGCTAAAAAATGCTTACGAGAAATGCTAAAATGCGAGTTTTAGCAAATTTTAGCGACAATCCTACCGATGATATGTGAGTCAGAATCGCGATTGTCGCTAAAATTTGCTAAAACTGACGTAAGAATTTTTAACGATCGAGATTTAGCGATAGCAAATCCTGGAATCTGCCTACTGGCTGTCCCCGGATCAAAAAACGCGAAACCAAATTGATCATGTTGTGATCGACGGAAGGCACGCTTCAAGTGTACTGGATGTGCGGACATTTCGGGGGATCCATATTGACTCCGACCATTATCTTGTTGCAGCCAAGATCCGCATGTGATTGTGCAATGCGAAGAATGTACGCACAGGTGTGCAACGAAAGCTTGATATCGATAAGCTGCTATCACAACGGACCACCGAGGCCTACTCCGCTCAACTCTCGGTTAAGCTTAACCAACCTTACTCTTGCCTCGACGACGCTGGCGGACTTTGGGCGCATATATCCCACATGCAAACATTACTCTTAATAAATTTATATAAATTACATATATTTTGGTTTAACAAAGTTTTATCATCCTGACTACTCAAAAAATGTAAGCAAGGTTTCCATATAACAAGACTACACTAACTTAGGTGGTGTTGTTGGTTAAGAACCCTATCACTTTAAAATTTTCAGTAATACCCAGTTTAAAATTGAATATTTTCAAACACACAAAAAATTTCTATATATTATTAATATTATTTTTTTTTATATTATAATATTATATATTAATAAAATTTTTTAAATCTATGTCTTGTATGAAATTTTTACATATCCAAAGTAGTTTTTTACAAAATTTAGACGTGATGGAAAAAACCGGAAAACGCCATCTTGTTTCTCATCCTTCAATTATGTAAGATCGGCTATCAAACCTCTTGTGCATTTTTAAGGATAGATTTCGTTGTACCGTGTTATTAGCTTTGTAAAATGCATTTCTTTGGTCGTCTGTAAGTTTCTAAAATCAGATGTATATACATTAACACAATCAGTCAGCAACCAACAAATTGCTGAATAAACATCACGCAGAGACAACGTGTTGGCAGCGCTTCATCAGCAAGTGGCATTTATTTATCATTGCTATCCGACATCAATAAATGAATGCAATTGGACACGAGCCGCTTGGTCAGCAATCTAGATATTCGTACGAGCTAGCTTGGCTTGCTTAAGAATATTTGAAGCTAGTTAATTTTGTATAATAAACCTTAGTGTTTTAGCTGCCATTAGAATTTAATAAGTTGTTTAAAAAATAAAAATTAATTACTTATATATGACAGTTGACAAAAAATACCTTTAGGGCCTGTTCTCTTATGTTATATTTCTTATGAAAATTAAATGTGACATGAGACAATAGGTCTGTTCGCGTACTTTTTTAGTTAAATAATGAAAAACGTCAAAAGTAACTAAGCTGAGAGACAATTAACTCCAACACTAAAAAGTAAACGAACGATTTTCTGGTATAAAACTGAAAAATGTCAAATCTGCCTGGTTCGGAACTGCTGTACTGCTCCTCACACCTACCATTTGACAGTTTTCATATTTTACCTCATGAAATTCTACTAGCACAAACTTTAAAAAACTTGAATGCAGATAAAATCGAATTTCCCCTCTTTTACACAATCCTCTCAGTAAACGAACGCTTTTCAGGCACTTTCAAGTAAAAGTTTTTGAAATATTTCGTTTGAATTCGACGACGTGAACAGACCTATTATGTACGTGAATTTGTGAAAACCTTTTATTAAAATTTATAGGGAAAAATGGTTCAAACATAAGTGGTTAGTTAGCTTGTTGGGAGTATCAAAATTCAACCATTCTCTACTTCATGCATAAATCAAACCCCGGGCTTGCATTTTTTTGTATTTTACTTTATTGAGATTTTAATCATCGATTTTATAAGAATATATAAACTTTTACTTATAAGTTAATATATTAGCGGCTGTAATAGAATGGTCTACATAGACTGTTACAATATTAAATATCAATAAATCCACTGACAAATGGCTAGTTTTTTTACAGAAGCATTTACTCTCGCTCTATAAGCATTTTAGCTCTTGCTTTTGATGTAACCCCGAGCTTGCACTGAGTTTCTATATCGATGCATATGTATGAACAAACATGATTGTGTCAAACGACCACTCTTTTGGTGTATCCCTGGTTATGAGCACTTTTCGACCAGTTATATTATTTGTTCACTTTTTGTCAACATTAAATAGATATTCGAATTACATCCTTTTATCGCCGCTTGAGTGCGAAAAAGGAAAACTTTAAAATAAAGAAAAAATATTCTATAAAAATATCGTGAGTGTTGCATAAATTACAACTTATAATTTTTCAATTTTAAATAATTGTGCTGTTGACAAAATTTTGCTTATTAAATAAACCCAAATCAGTTTGCAAAATTTTTATGTTGCAAATGAAGAAAAAGTTTCAATAGAACAGGAAGGACAAGAACACCCAAAATTTGCATAGTTTTTGTGCAAGTGCAGCCAACCGGCGGTGGAACAGCACGTTATTACAAAAGTAATTAACAAGTCTAAGTGTGAAAGAGACAAAACGTTCATTAATGCTTAAAATATTTTGTTTTGACAGAACACGCTGCGGTGCATGCTTAATTTTTGCGGTCGTCAGAGGGAGACAAATAAACTGGTTGCTGTTTAGGAAAAGCGTAAAAGAAAAACGACAAAAATTTGCTCAAAATCGAAAAACAGAATCGTCGAAAGAAAAGAAATTGAAAGAAAGAAAAAGTGGACTAGCGAGTGACGGACGTAGATTTTAGACCATTTTGAAAAAATAAAACATGGCTGGAAGAGGTGGTTTTGATCACGCTAGGTAAATATTTAAATAATATAAGAAATTCAATGTTTTTCCGTACTATTTAGCTATATAATTATTCGTCGAAGCTTGCTGCAATTTTGGGCTTCAAAATTGCTCTCAAAGTGCATAAATTAAGTGCGGAATTTGAATCTTTTCTGTGCTAGTGTCGTCATTGGGTGGCAAGAAATGAAATTGAAGTAGATGAAGAAGAAAAAAAAAGTAAATGAAATAATTGACGAATACAAGAAAAATGTGAACAAATATCGACAAAATTAACTTTACTTGTGGTTAATAAAAAAAAAACTTACTAAACAATGCAAAAATATGAAGTAAAATAAAAAATAATGTATCGAATATGAACACATTTTGTACCGCAGCTGAAACCTTTTGACTACTACATATCCGCGTGGCTAAGGTGGAAGCACCTGTCTGTGGAAATCCGCGCTCCAAATTTATATAAACATTGTCATTCGCAAGGTTGCAAGTTGGTTTAAGTCTCTTTTTTAGAGCCTCCAAAGCCGCTTGATGCCTACCGTGTGTTGGTATCCATTCATTCGTTGTTGCTGGCGTTGTATTCATTGCATTGGACACGTTTTCGTATAATTTGATCATACTTAGCTGAAATCGTATTTCTGAATTTTTTATTAATACATATTCATCAATATGTAGCTGTTTTGGTATTTATTTTTGCTGCGCGTATTATATAAGTTCGCGTTGTTTATTTAGAATACAATTTTTAATGCATTAAAATTGCAATTTTTGTGCCATATTTTTTTAAACGTTATTATGATGATTTAACTAAAGTGTTGCAAATTGTTTAAAAATTGTTTTCTTTGTTTTTTTTTAGATTAATAAACAATTCTTGTTATTTGATATTTATAACAATTATGTTTACAGTTGTATAAAAGCTATAAACAATAAATTCGCAAAATGTCTACTCGAATACTCTACAACAAAATTCTACAACAAATTTTTTCACAAATTATTTTTCAAATGTACCTGGTGAAGGAAAGTACGTTGAATAGATTTTTTATAATTTTGAGTATAGTTCTAAAGAGAAAGAGGTGTTCCATATAACAAATTTTTCCAAAATGGTCACTATAGTGGTCACGTCATGTGCTAGATAGACTATTATCAGTAGACCCTTGGTATGCATTATATATAAGCGTATCAGCAAATTATACATATTTCATTTAAAAAATCCGGACTTGGAGGTTAAATTCGCTAAAATTACGTTAGAACGGACGTTACATTAAAGTTGAAATGCATGAAAGCATTTTCAACGCATTCCAAAAGTCATATTTAAATATAAAGAAGAATGCATTTTGTGTTCAGTGTACTTTCAATGGGTCTCATGCATAAAAGTGAGAAATTGCTTCTTACTTGATCTCGAGATGGATCTCAAGGCTTGAGTAACGACTTAGGTTGCGATTATAGTGAACGCCGAGTGAGACAGGCAGGCAGACAGGCAATGTGAACAAGCGAGATAGATAGCTATTTGCATCTCGTTTTTTCACACAGATTTCAGCCTGCCAGCCTGCATGCCTGCCTGCCTGCCTGTCTGAATCGCAACCTTAGGTCGTGTGAATAGTAAACTCCGATTCAAACAGGCAGGCTGAAATCTGTGTGAACAAGAGAGATAGATAGCTATTTGTATCTCGTTTGCTGGCATTGTTTGCCTGCCTTTCAGCTTCAGCGATTCACACAGGTTCAAACAGATTCACACAGGTTCAAACAGATTCACACAGGCAGGCATAAAGGCAGGCTGAAATCTGTGCGAACAAACGAGATACAAATTGCTATCTATCTCGCATAATTAACACTGCCTGTCTGCATGCCTCTCTGAATCGGCATTCACTATGAACGCGGCCTTAAAATAAAATCTCTTAGTGAGAAAGTTCTCAAAATGGTATGCGTAACACTGTGCAACAGGATTTTCTAACGGAGTAGCGACCAACACAGTTCGGTAGTAATAGTGTAGAGTAACAAAACACTAAAAAGGTTTTGGAAAGTTTGATCGCATTTAAAAGATATAGTCATTGAAAGTTTACACATTGCAGCGAATTTTTTGAAAATAAAGTTTTCATTACTGGAATGATATTTGATTTTTTACTCCTTATTTTAGTGAAAAAGAACAAAAATTGCATTTAATAGTTATATTAACATTCATTGAGTTTTCCATATTAAGAAGTTTAAGGTTCCAATTTAATGACTTTTGTAAAATAGGATCAGAACGAATTTAATAAAATTTGGGTTTTCCATTCTTGTTTTTATTAAATAAGTTCGTATACATTGTCTAACGTAACTAATTAACCATTTACATCAGGCTCTGGTTCAGCCGCTCCAGTGTCTTCATCTTGTTCTTCGTACATCTTCGTACTCCGCCAAAAAATTTCTGGAGACGTGAGACCTTCAAACATTTTTATATTTTAATGTTTTAAAATGCGTATAAGTTGAATAAAAAATAAGATATCACTTTCAAAAATTACAAATATATTTTTCGGAAAAAAATTACGCAAAAAACTTTTTTTTTTATTATTTTAATCACATAGTAGCAATATACTGGAATTTTTAAAAAAATTATGGCGGACTTTATAAAACAAAAACTACTCTATCGATCGTACTGAAATTTGAATATGTTGTTTTACACTTGTCGATGCGTGGAATGAACTACGGACAGAAAAATCGGTTTTATAGGTTTTGAGTTTTTTCCCGATTTTGTCCAAAAAACTTGAACATTTTCGAAAAAACGACGCCATTTTGTTATTTTTCAACCAAAATAGGTTCTTGCAGTTCATTCCATGGCGGTTCTGATGCTGATAAAAACCCCGCTTTTTGCTTTTTTTTCAACCAAAATAGGTTCTTGCAGTTCATTCCATGGCGGTTCTGATGCTGATAAAAACCCCGCTTTTTGCTTTTTTTTCCGATATCCCAGTGAGTCGTAATCACGCCCGCCATGGTTTTTCGATGTTTTTTTTTAAATAAATCCAGCAGCCATTATGTAAATATGTAAATAAAAAAATAAAAAAAAAATGTTTGTGTAATTTTTTTACTAAAAAATATATATATCATTTTTTAATTTATAGGCATTTTAAAACATTAAAATAAATTTTTTTGAAGGCGTCATGATGAAGGCGAAATTATAAAAAATTACTTTCTACACATTTTACCGCTTTGTAAAACAACAAATATTTTTCCAGTTAAAAACAAATTCATTGAAGAGCTCAAATTTTAAAGGCTTTATCATTTAAAAGCGAGTTAACTTTGCAAAATCCTTTTAGGATTTTGTTTGTCAAAACCAGTACTACGGCCTGTTTTTGTCGCTTCTCCGTTAGATTCCATGATCCTTAAATTGTTGTACAGTTTCATTTCTCATTTTCAACATTTTTCGGCAAATTCTGAGTCTTCTATGTCTCAGTGATTTCAGAGTCTATTTTCAACGAATAGGATGGTAGAAAATGATCGCTGTTATAGTCTTTGACAAATTTAAAGGTTCCGCAGTAAATCTATAAGTAAATTAATGTGCCATTATTGAAAAAAAAATGTCGGTTTGTTGACAGAGAACTTTCTTGGGATACCTTCGTAAATGCTTGTTGGTGGTCTGATATTCTGAAAAATGCGTGTATATTTAAGATTTTTGGTGCTCCCAGCGACTTTCAGTTATTCTGTGGAATTTAGGCTGTTGTGAAAAAACTTAAGTCCCTCTTGTTTTCAAGGCTGCCACTATTGAGTGGGTTAAATCGATTTTTTTTCCCAAAAGAAAACCTGATTTTTCAATGTGGAAAATTTTTAAAATAATTTTAATTTTAATTTTCCTCAATAAAATGGATATAAAGTTGACAAGATGGTTAGGTATGGGCGGTAGCCTATGCAATAAATACACTAGCTCACTTAGACCAGTTTAGTTCATTGTGATACCGCAGTACACTTGGCCTTGAACCCCTATGGAACCACATTGCACTTTTGATAAAGCTTACTAGGCGCCTGGCACTTGACGTTGACAAGTCATCAGGCTCAGCGCAGAAGTAGAAACCGAGATTACTATGATGTCTTTTGGCGAGCGCAGGGCAGAAACATAAAAGATGAGGTATGGTTTCTTCCTCCTCTTCATATCTGCAGCTTATACAGAAGTCGTTCCAAAAAAGGTTATGTTAGGTAGCATGTCTACCTATCAATCATTGCTCTGTTATGACAGACACCATGATGGATAGGTTTAACCTATTCAGTTTTATTAGTTTTAGTTTTTATTTATCATACCAATAGCCTTTCGATAATATATATCTTTCCCAAATATATCTCTAGATCAGGCATAATCACAAAGGTGGCCCTTGCGGCCCTCGTGGCCTTCTTATTAAAATTAAATAATATTCACATTTTGCTTGCGCCAAATTTACGAAGAAATGCACTTACGAAAATCAGCAATAACAAACAACAACAAAATACGCATCGAAACACAAGCTGCTCGGCGCGACCACCAAACCCACAGCATTGTTGTTGTGCGTATGTGTTTTGTTAGTGGAATAGAAATTCAGACGATCTTGACAAGTTTGTCGCATATGTATTTTGTTTTTGGGATTTTTTTTATGAGTATATTCTTTGCACTTGCAAAAAGCAACAAAGTAAATTGTCGATGGTGGCAGAGTCGTCAGATGAAATTACCACCAAATTTCTCTTTTTCTCTCACTTAATTACCATAAATTACCACGCTCGAAAAATACCTCAAAATACCACAAAATACCATAATACCTCAAATTACCACAAAATCCCTCAAATTCCCACAAAATACCACAATACAAAACAAAGAGAAAACATATACATACACACATACTAATAGAAACAATTGTTTTTTTGCACTAAAGTGCATGCATTCACGTGCATTCAGCAGGATGATCAGAGTGTGATTTTTGATGAAAATTGAAAAACAAGCAAATATACAAAATAGATACATATAAACCACCCAATCAAGTGCATTTAGTCATTTCAACAATTTTATTAACGCATCGTCCACTTAATTCGTATTTCTGCCACGCGTGTTAAAAATGCCGTTGAGGTATTTTGTGGGAATTTGAGGGATTTTGTGGTAATTTGAGGGATTTTGTGGTAATTTGAGGGAATTAGTGGTAATTAGAGAAATTGTGGTAATTTGGGGTATTTTATGGTATTTTGAGGTATTTTTTCCCACGCAAGAGATTTTTACCACAAAATACCATGTGAATTACCACATCCCACAATCGTTGAAAAATACCATAAAAACTATTTATAGTGCTTTTCTGGCAACATAGGATGGTGGTGACGCTAAGATGTTCGCTTTTGTTGTTGGTAATGTATTTTGTTGTTTATTTTAATCAGGCGATTATCTTTCTTAACTAGGCTTTGGCCCTTTTGTTAATTTCGCTGATCAAGCCTGCTCTAGATCATATGAAAAATGTTTAAAAGAAACGTCCGAATGAAACATCAGACACACTGGATTTGCCCATATCTTAGCGTTAAACACAATTTTTGCTGAGGTTGTTCAAAAAGTTAACTAAACATAAAATTTCATTAACTAAAAACAAACGATTTTAATGGACTATATTAACCCTCTGCGACTGACGTGCCCAAATTTCCACTATTCTACTGACGTGGTAGTACACCAGACACCATTTTGGTGGATTGTATTTTTAAAATTCTTTAAATGTTCCTGCTTTTAACTATTATATATTAATGTTAAGAGTGTTCATTATTGTTTTAAATTAATAATATATAAAATTAAAAAGACATATAAGGTGAAAAATATTTTTGATATTACTTAAATTATTTGTCAAAAACTTACACATATAGAAAACATAAACATAAACGTTTTCTATATTTACTTAAATATTTATTAAAGTTAACACTTAACGTAATCAGACTAAAAAAAAAGAGATATTTGCATTGGTTCAAAAGATATATAACTTCAAAATCACAATTTTTTGGCAGTCTTCACAAAGTGGTTTAGAGCATTGAAGACAAATTGGCTTTAAATAATCACAGCAACAATATCTGGTTAATCTTTTTTTTTATGTTGGACAAATAGAGAGAACTTTTGGAATTGATTGATATCTTAGTGGTGAAGCGGGAAGATTTTTTCCCAAAACTCTTCTTACCGGCATCCGCAGTTCTCTTGGCAATCGTTCGTTGTAGACACGGCCTTTCATGTGAAATAGCACTAATGCTCTTGCCGTATTCAAAATAAAAGTTTCTCTTCTCATTTTATCATCACTGTCTGCACACGTTCGATATAATACAAGAATTCGGGTTATATATAATACAATATAATACAATACAAGATTGACCATTATCGTCAAAATCACTCGTGTTCGCTTTCTTCGTTCAACCACTGTTCTATAAGCTAGTCGTGACTGACAAAGGTTCCAGTCGACGTTCTTTTAGATCAGTGAAGCCCAGACAAATTATTTGAAGAGTGCTACAACAATTAAAACAAAAAGCCAACAACAACAACAAATCTTTGGATTCGTGGCACAATAATTTTTCTAACAACAAAATTACATAAAAACAAAAACGCATAAAACCTACATATGCACCAGCGCAAAAGTTCATAAATATTGAACACACAAAACAACAACACGAATCTTCTTCAATGTGCGCAATTACAACAATAAAGTAATAAGAAGTAAGGGTGAAGCTGAACACTTAATTCAGCGAAATACAACAATCATTGCAATATTGAAGTTGTTGTAGAGTGGAAAGAGTGGAGAATGTTAAAAACAACAACACGAATGCTGGCAGCGCTCAAGCAAAACAAAAAAAGGACATACAAACAACAACACTTATGCTGACCGTACCCAAGCGCACAAGTTAAATTGTTGAACACACAAAAACAACAACATACAAATGCAAGATATCGTCATTTGATGGCTCTTAAAAAAACAACAAAGCAATAAGATGTAATGATATTACTTCAAACTGAATTTGTCGAATTACAACAATCATGAAAACATAAAAGTTGTTGTAAAGAGTGGAAAGAGTTAGGCGCTGGGCATCCCTGTTTTAGATCTATAGGACCCTTGGTTGTTATATGAGTAAGCCATTCAAGAAATTAACAACAAATCGTTATTAAAAAACAATTTTACAAACGTGTTGCTTAGGAGACACTATGAATATATAACTATTATACTGAGGTGGTTGCTTATCAGACACATGCCTTAACACTGACCTGGTTGACTCGTAGACACCTTCCTTTACCCAACAATGCATGCGCACGTTACGACCACTCGCGTTACACTTATGAACGCTTGAGCATATGACAGAAAGGTACTGAGCATGCGGGAACCGATATTTGAAAAATAACGGCGCAAAACACGTTTTTCGATTTTGCGGTCAGACTACCACGTCAGGCGCAGAAGGTTAAGTTTCGGAGTAAACATAAACATAAATATAGTGTTTTCTTTTTAAGTCAGTACTAATTTTAGTTTTGCAATATTATTGCGATGTTTTTGAAATTCACTAATGAGATTCGCCATATTGTTGATCGTTTTCGGGCATTTTGTTTGCAAGATGCAGGTGCACCGAGTCGCCTAAGAAGAGTGCGTACTAAAAAAAATAATAGTTTAGAAGAGTTTTCACAATGATCTTGTTTTGAAGGCTTACAAGATCCAGCTCGTGCAAGAATTAAAGCCAAATGACTATCATTAGCATCGAAATTTCAGTAAATGGGCACAAAACAACTGTCGTTTCATCAGTTAATTTATCGAACATTTTTTTCCATAAAATAATTTGCAAAATTGTCCCATAGAACGATGGTTAATGTCTTTTTCGTACACCGATTGAATCACATTTATTTGAAAGAGATTGGTTCTAACAAGGTGAAAGATCTTGTGATTATTTTCTTAAGGAATGCGTAAAGTCTCAAGCTTATGCTGACGCGTTAGATGCAAACGTTTAAGAATTTTACCTTTCGGATATTTATCAGATCCAGGTGGACATGTGTCCAAAGTTGTGTTTAAAAAATAATTGCAGAACGTTTTCTCTCGAAAAAATAAGATATTTAATGCCTTTTCTTCCAAAAGAACTTAATGCTCTCAAATTTCATACAAATGAAAAAAAGATATCGGTAATTTGATTTAATGTTTTAAATACGAATTATTTATGATTTTTTGGTTACTATTTTATTGGGAGGAATTAATAAAAACTGAGTGAACGAGTGGAGTGGAGTGCTTGAGTGTACGTTTTGAGGTTGCGATGTTAGTTGAGTAGAGTGTGAAATCCGTATTAAATAAACTCCACTTGACTCGGAGGGCAAACAAACATCGCTTGAGGGTTCACTCGTGACAGTAGCTTTGTTTAACGTGTGAAACAGTATAAAGCGTTTTCGTTTATTTGATGAGAGCAGAACAAAGACTGTCAAACAATTTGTTAGCGATCTCAATACGACTCTTCGAGCTCTTTATTAAACGTTAGAGCACGTAAAGCACATACCAGAGTTCTATCTGCCGGGCTTTTGAAAGAAATGGAAACAAATAATCGTCAACAAAAATAAAGGAAAAGAATAAAAATAACATGCAAAATATAAAATTGTGCAAAAAATATTTTATTGTAAATAATAATATTACACAAAATATTCCTAAATAACAATTGAGACCTTTGATGCACGGTTAATTTTTTTTTTTATAATTCAGAGTGCTCTGAAAGAACACAGAGTAGAGATTTTTTGGAATGTATTTAGTGTGGTCTCATCTGCTCTCATCTAATGTTGTGACCGACGATTCCCCTTTCAATTGTCAAGCATTTTATATTAATATGTTTTTTTATAAATCAGAAAAATTTGTCAAGTTTACAAATATGTCAAGATTTCATTGTAACTGCTTGACAGGCACATAAGAATGTGTCAAGCTACACTTCAATGACAATAAAATGGAAAGCTCAAGTGATAGTGATAATAAATTAAAAATAAATTAAGATGTCGAAGAACTTTTGACCAACGGATAAATAAGGATTTAATCTTCAGCGGAGCATATATAACTTACATATATATATATTACATATATATTATATATTACATATATATTACATATATAACTTGCATATATAACTTACAATTAGGGATGACAAGAGCATTCAAAGGTATAAAACAAAGTTTTATAAAAGTCAAAATTTTATAAAATAATGAATAATCAGTCAACTGCAATGAGTTTGAAGAATTGTCACCTGTCAATTTTTATAAAATTTTGTGCATTCCATCTTCGTCTTTTTCATCGGAATCAAATAAAAAATACAGCAAAGAGGCTATTTATTTGAAATTAAACCAAAACACAAGTATTTACAAAGTTTTTAATGCAAAATAAATTGCAAATATAAAATTTGTATACATTGAACAAAAATGAGGCAGCTAAATAGCACACTCAACTTTTGTTGAGTGCTCTCAGTTTTTATTAATATGAAAAAAACAAAAACTGAGTGTACTGGAGTGTGCGATGTTTATTCTGAGGGAACACTCAACGTCAAAAAAAACATGAGTGGAGTGGAGTTGAGTTATTTTTATTAATATGCTTTATTCATACCGATCAGAGTAAAGTCGAGTGAAGCTGAGTTCACTCCACTCCACTCCTTTTATTAATATGACATTTTTATCTTCAAAAAAAAAAAAAATAAGGCTGATTCTTGTTATCACCTCACCTATGCGAGTTTTGTCGCATTCCGTGCAAAGTCACTTGAAATGTGGTATCATAGAAGTCACGTGACGTAGTTCAAGGAACATTTGGAATTTTATCACATAAAACTCATCTTAGAATTGAAAAAAAGACACAGAATAAAAGTATTAAGCTATAAAACAAGTTCTTTTGTTTTTCCTGGTTCTGATAGCTTATAGACTTTAGATAATGGTGAAACCATGATGATGAAGAGAATACAAGAATTTTAATATAAATTTTAGGACCTTGGCTATGGATTAATTTTTGATCGTAACAAATGTAATTTTGAATGTAATAATATCCTCGAATTGGCTTCTGGTGGTAATTTTTCAGCTTAAAGAAGGGAATTATACGCAGTTTCCTTTAAAAGACAGGAATTTTGTCAGTTTTTGACATGAATTTGCGGCGAATTGCCTACAAACTCAGAAAATTGACTTCAATTCTTGACTAATATAAAAGGGGAAATAAGAATATTTGAAATAAATGACTTGGCTTGAAATAATACATCTTTAAATACAACGTCAACACTGTTTTTGATATTCTTGTCGATTCAATGCGACCGCTGCACTTTTTTAAATTTATTTAAATAAATATAAGTTACAATTCATCGCTCCTATAAATGTACATGTTCATATTAAATGGAAAGATTTGCTTATTTTATGAGATAAACTAAATCATTAATGTTTTTATCTAATGTTATTTTCTAATTTAGAAACTTTGGCGGGGAACGGCCTGCTAAGCAGCTTCCCACGGAAGCTCCATTCATTGCTTATGTCGGCAACTTGCCGCAAGGGCTGGTCCAGGGCGATGTTATCACAATTTTCGAAGATTTTGAGGTGAAGAATGTGCGCTTGGTCATGGATCGCGTCACTGATCAGTTCAAAGGATTTTGTTATGTTGAATTCGAAACGTTGGAAAATTTGGAACGTGCATTGGAACGTGATGGACGCATCAAATTGGATGACAACACGGCGCCATTAAGAATCGATATAGCTGATCGTAAGAAAAATGATCGGTAAGTTGTTGTTCAAATTTTGATTGCTTGTTAACAAGTGTGCATTCTAGTGGTGGTGGGGGTTTCCAAAAACGTGGTCCACCAAGGCAAGGTGGAGCCGCTGGCGGCGGTCCTGGTAATCATCAGCAATACAATCGCGGTGGCCCAGGAGGTGGTAATCGCGGCGATAATAGAGGTGCGTACAATGATAATTATGGTCACAACGATAGGAATCGTGGCGGCGGCGGTGGAAGTGGTGGTGGTGGTGGTGGTGGTGGTGGTGGAATGAATAGAGGATACAATGGTAAATGAAAAAACAAAACTTAATTAATTCCCTTCTTTTTGTTTCTTTTCTTTTTTTTTATACATGTACCTACTATAACACTCTTCTTGAACTCGATCCTCCGATCCTACGATCTACTCTGTTTTGATTTTCTGTCTTCCGTATTTCCCACACGCATGCGCACCTTTACGCTCACATATTTCCGCATTTAATTTGTGGTTTTTCAATGTTGCGTTTAAAAACAAAAAAACAAAACAGAAGAATCCTTTTCAGATCGACCGGCGAACAGACGCTATGGCAACTTCAACAATGATGAGCGCAATTTTGATCGCAATCATCAGGACCGCAATCATCGGGAAGGAAGTTATGGTGGGGGTAGCAGAGATGGTGGCAACAATGACCGCTACAACAGCTTTAGCAGGAATCGCGGCGGTGATCGTGGCGAGCGAGGACATTACAATCCAAATAACCAATCCAACGATCGACCAGCAGCACCGGTCGTTTCCACTCTAGGTAATATAGGTAAGTCGTGAGAATTATGAAATTTCTGCTCAAAGTAAACTGATGTATATATGTATTAAATTTCGTTTACATACTAATTACTTTTGAAAAGAAACTCCATACTTTTTACGACCTATACTAAAATTGTTGATTTTATCTTTATTGTAGTCTAACTAATTTTACTACCATACTATCTAACGTTTCTATACTTAGAAATATTAATATTTTATATCCTCGTTGGTAATGCAATGCAGACTAAGTAAAAATTGATATTTCGTCCTTCAAAAGCTAAGAAAGTCTGTATGAGCAGGAAACAGTGATTCATATAAAATTTTTAAATATTTCCTTCAACTGAATATAATAAAATCTTAGGCTTCCGAATTACGTAGTTATAGTTATAGAGAACATTTTAAATCTTAACCATCGAATGGGCGTTAGCGACAAATTTTTCTACTTTACCTTCTTAATATAAAATCTGCCTTTTGTGCAACGCATTAGTTCGTAATATAATCCAAAAACTTACTAATCTTGGTGTGTACAAGTACGAGCATATTTTTAGTACGAATACCTAGACTTGTGCTTAAAAAATGTAGTACTAGTACGTGTCAGTATCAAGATCCAACTGACCATTCTTCGATAGCAACTGCACTTGTTTTATACTTTCTAACTACTTTTCTTACCCAAAGCAATATATTAACTGCTTATTATTTAGTAGCAAAAACTGGTCACTTTCCCTGGTCACTAATATGATATCTGACCATTAAAATCCAATTTCCTATCAAGAAAGCTCCTCCAAAAAACTTATATAAGATTAAGCATATTAATGACTTAAGAAAATGTAAACATCTACAAAGATGATTCACCACCCAATCACAATTTTGTGATACAAAATAAATGAAAGAATATCAACAGAGACTACTGATGAGTCGGAGTAGCGTCCGACGAAACCATGGTCTAGTCTGCTCGGTTCTTTTGCAAAGAATTTTTGTTGTTGCAGCAAGCCTGTTACTTCATGAATTATTTGGCATTAAGCTCTAAATATAATTCTTAAAGAATATGTTCTTTAAGAATTATAAACTTAATAACAAATCAAAATGCCACAATTTTATAACTCATAAAGAATATCAAATTTATTTATTTATTTAAATTCAGTCAATGAACAATGTACTTACAGACTACGCTAATTAATATGATAATAAGATATTCAAAAATAAATTAAGGCTTAAAATTTGTATCAAGTAATACAATAAAAATTACAATTCAATGATTGCTTCATTACACATTTAGACACAGAGGAATCAACATTACATTTATATGATAAAAAAATTAAAATTTGATAAAGCTTTGTATATAGGAAAATTTGTTCTGCGTATCCGATTTTCTTAAAATTCTTGATGGGACATTAAAAATAATTAATTCCAGTAATAAAGAACAATCAATAGCCCCGATACCAGAAATGAGCAAAAGTTACGAAATTGTTCGTCTATTTTAAATTAATCAGTAAACAAAAAATAAAACAAAAAAAAAATAATAACAAATTGGCCATTTCAGCCCTTGAAAGGCTTTGACCGAGCTTCTTATGATCAATTGTGTTGTGTGTGTTATTAAATGTTTGCACACAATTGACAGAGAACTGGACCTACATGTTTTATGCCGACTCCGAACGGCTAAAGTTCATGTTCTCAAGAAGCTTTACGTGGCATTATTTACCCTCTGAGGTTTGCTGTTGTCTGCAGAGAGATGGTGACCGATCAGAAGATTTTTTTATTGAAAAAACTTTTCCCGGCGGCTGGGGATCGAACTCGGGCTCCGAGCATGCTAAGCCACACACTTAACCTGCATGCGACGGTCACCACTATCAGTAAACATCGTGCATTATAAGAGGGAATAGGATCATCCAAATTAATAGTTCTAAGAGCAAAGCGTATAAAATTCTTTTGGTCGCGTTCAAGACGTAAAATATGAGTGTCGTAAAAATAACTTCAAATGAGAGAAGCGTATTCCAGCTTGGACCGCACTATAGAAGTATAAATTGCTTTAAAAGTGTTAGCATCTAAAAAGTTTGAGCTGTTTCGCCGAAGAAAAGCTAATAAAACATAGGCTTTGAGAATAATGTAGTCCAAGTGGTCGGCAAATTAAAATTTAGCAATGAATATTACGCCTAGATCCTTAACTTCCATAAAATATCTTAACGGAAGGTTAGACAATGGCCCATATGCATAAAAAAAAGTAAACAATAGAGTTCGTAGTGAACACTTGTTTTCTCATTATTGATATGCATATAAAACACTTTATAGTGTTCACTTCTTTTTTTGACTAGACTATTTTCGAAACACTACTTGCTAAATTTGATATGCATAAAAAGAGTGTTCACTACTTAAAAAGAAGTGAACACTATAATATATTGTAGTTTGGTTCTGATTAGACTTTTTTGAAATAATTCGTAACGAAATGGCAATGTTTTTTCATTTTAATCGTAGAAATATAACTAAATGTTATTAAAAACGGCAAAGCTTCGTTTACGAAGATAGTTTTCGATTCCTTTATAGATTATCCTGTGAGAATGTTGAATTGTTAGCTACATATTTATTGCCTGAAAATGTAGAAAAATGTGTTAAAATTAAATGAAATTGTGTTCATATCTAACGAATTTGTTTTTGAAATAGAGCTTGAAACAAATTCATTAAAATTTTTGTTTTTAAAACAATGTTTTTGTTATGAAAAACAAATATGTAACAAAAATTTTAAAATTCAAAACAAAGATTTCAACGCATATTTTTTCGGTGGCATTCTTTTAGCTTTTCCGAATTCTTAGCATCAGAATCACAACCAGCTACCTCCGGGACGCTCCGAATGCCAACTGTTAGCTCCATTCGATGAAGTTTCCATTGAAATAATTTAATAAATAATTAATTAGTTTTTATTTTATTATATGTTCGACATTTGTCAAACCAATTCAAAAAATTCAAAAATTTTCATTGTGTTCAAATTTTTGTTTATTTTTTCAAAGAATAATGAAAGAAAATTAAAAAAAAGAAAGAAGTTTATAAGCTGTTCAAAATTAAACACACTTGTTTTAAATTTTGTTTTGTAGAAACGCAAAGGCGATAAATTTCTATTTTAAAATTTTTTGTTTAATTTTAAAGTATGTTTTTTTTTCTCAGTGTAGAGATATCACGTTAAGTAATTTTACTAAAATGCAATGTATTCTATGGAAACGTTTGCCCAAACGAAACACTCCAGTTCGGTTTCTGCTGGAATTACATTCTTTTAAGGTCCATATTTCTATATCTTCATATAGTTCCGTGTTTTTTTGCTAACATTAATTAATGTAAGTTAATAATTCTAAAAAAAACATTATTTTTAATAATAATATTTTGAGCTTCATGCCAAATTTTTGTAACTTTATTTTTATTACATTCAATTTTCAAATTGAATTTTTGATATATGACAAGAATGCAAAAAGTGTCGTGGGCTGTGATTTCATGAAACTTTTTGACGTTATAGTTTCATATTTTCGTTGTTGATGAAATTTTGAAATCAAAGTCTCTGCAACGTAGTTTCATCATGTAATTTGAAGATGAAGCTTGAAAAGAAAATTTCAGAAAATCTCATGCGAAGAGTTTCATTGTATAAATCCACTCTATAAAAGAAATGAACACTTAAGTTCGAAACTCGAAAATAGAGCTTGCTTAAAAATGTTTGTTCATACCAAAAGTAGTGTTCACTACCGAACTTTCACTACTTGATAGATAACACTACTCTGAAGCGTTCACTATATTTTATGCATACGGGCCAATAAGAGGTAGAGTGAGAGCAACTTGACTTTGAGAAAGTGGCAGTAGAACTTATCAATATTTAAACAAAAAAATATCGGGTCCTCCGGGCAATTTTTTTTTTACAGATATGGTATTTTTGGTATTAGAAAATCCGAACAAAATATCAGAACATGTTTTTTTTTATATTTCTGTGAAATTTTTAAATATTTTATTGAGGCACAACAAATGTACCTCACGGCGTATACATTAGGCATGTGTTGTGCCTTCTTTGTATATTTGTGCAATTTTGTTTTGATCATAGTAAATAACCATTTCGTCAGGCAATATTAAACTGCGACACATTCTCTTCCTAAGAGCATGATACAATTACAAGGAAGGCTCATATTAGAATAAACAAGAGTGTTAAAAGAGATGAAAAAAATCTACTGGTCGAATTGCAGTTTTATAGTAAAATAAACAAGGTAGACTCACGGCTGAGAGTCAAAAGCCAGAATTGCCAAAAAAACACTGAACAACGAACAACAGCAATAAGAAAGGAAAATTATTTGTATTGATTATGATTATTTTGACTCAGAGAGAGTTAGGATTTTCAACCGCGAGACTACTTTCTGTATTCTACCATGTTTGTTCTTAGCATATAATGGTTGGGACACTCACATCTTTGTTGTTGTAAACGACGGACAGATGGATATGGCTAAATCGACTCGGGTGATGATGCTGATCAAGACTATATATACTGTTCTATACCAACCACGCTTCCTTATGGGTGTTACAAACGGAGTGACAAAATTAATATACCCTAGTAAAAGGAGTTTTTTTTTAATCGTGGGGGTATATAAATGATGCGCTAAACCATCAACTATAATGTGTAATCAAATACTGAGGCACATACGCTGTTCCTCAGAGCCTACGTGGACATTTTATTGAGGCACACCGTATGTGCCTCATGGCAGTTAACGGGTTAAGGACATTAGAATGGAGACCGAGTTTAGCTTATTTATTAATCCATAAAGAACGGGATATTTTGTGAAACGCTTTAGAAAAATCTGTGAAAACTGTATCAACTTGACAACCCGAGACAAAAGCAGAAATACAATATTCGGAAAAGTTAGCAAGGTTCGTTACCGACGAGCGACATGGAACAAAACCATGATAAACGGCGAAATCAAACTTTTCACTGCAAAAATAACTTTTGTGTGGCGATATGTTCAAAATTCTCAATAGAGAGATTTGCGGTTCTTGGCCAGAATTTGAATTTTTCTTCTTATAAAACATAGAATTAGGAATATTAGATGTCTTCCTTTTAGAAATTAAGTAGGTCCAAAAAGCTTATGGGTTTGATATATTTCACTCGACTCTTAGACTGTGTTGCTTATAAATGTGTTGCTTACCAAGAAAATTAAATTCTCTAATAAAATGACGATATTTATGAAAAAAATTAATTTTATTTATGGCAAATTACTTCCCAACCAACCAAAATGCTTGAGAATAATATTATAACAAGCTTAACAACATAAGCCTTAAGCTTGAAAAAAGCTTGAGAATCTATTGAAAAAGTATATCACAGTAATTGTAGAAAAATCAAAACGGAACCCTTGTGATAATATTACTCAAGCAAGATTGTTATAAGCTTGTTCTTGCAATTGTAGAATAAGGTTATAAAATAATATTATATTACTATAACATAATTCCGTAAAATGTAAGTGCGGAACGCTTGATTTTTTGAAAAATTTCATAGCATATTTCTAGGCATTTTTTGTTTTGTGATTTATTGAAACTTCAAAAATTTGTTTATATATTTTTCATTTTGAAATTTTCAGTTTTTCAAAAAATTTTTAAACTTATGTCGTCGTACCTACTATGGTTTAATTTTTACTTTAAGTTGTTTTATAAATATTTGGAACAAAAAATTGTTATTTGCATAATTTAAATCGTATATGTGACCATCATTGAATTCTAATTCGGCTTAAAGAAAATCAATATTTGATGTTTTTTCGTTTATTAAAACCGGGCCCCCGTCATTTTTGACGGGAAGAAACTAGTTATATCAATAAATGTATAGAAAAGCTTACTATTCTCAATAGTTTTATAAGCTTTTTCTCGCCATTGTAAAATATGCTTAAACAATACTATTTTTTAGTTTTTTTTCGATAGTTTTTTTTTAAGCTATTTCTTGCATCTATAGAATTAACCTAAAAATAATGTTTTATTAACATAGCATAGATTGTGTATGCATATGCACATACATAAATATACAGCTGCAACTGTGGATAGAGTCTCATCTAAAAAAATCTTCAAATTCAATAATAAATTGTATGTCTAACAAAACAATATATATTATTTGACAGAAAAAAAAATGATTAGAGATCTTATTGTATAAAACAACTGATTCTCAATCATACTTAATAAAGTAATATATATAAGTGTTTATTAAGCATACGTTATAAACAGTTAGTATATCAAGCGTTTCTAAAACACGATTGAGAATTCATTATGATTTATCTTTTTATCAAGCTTGTTAAAAGTGATATTGAGAAATGCTTATAACCCAGTGTTTTTATTAAGCTTATTCTCAAGTACAATTGCCTTTTGTACCAAAATTACACTCAATTAGAAGTTCGCTTTAATTCAGGGATGCCCAGCGCCTAACTCTTTCCACTCTTTCCACTCTTTACACTCTTTACAACAACTTTGATGTTTTCATGATTGTTGTAATTCGAAGAATTCAGTTTGAAGTCAAATCATTGCTTCTTAATGCTTTGTTGTTTTTTTTAAGCATTTGCATGTTGTTGTTTTTGTGAATTCAACAATTTAACTTGTGCGCTTGGCCACTGTCAGCATGCGTGTTGTTGTTTGTATGTCCTTTTGTTATTTTCTTGGGTGCTGCCAGCATTCATATTGTTGTTTTTAACATGTTCCACTTTTCCACTCTACAACAACTTCAATATTGCAATGATTGTTGTAATTCGCCGTAGGCTTCACCCTTACTTCTTATCAATTTATTGTTGTATTTGCGCTCATTGAAGGATTGTGTTGTTGTTTTGTGTGTTCAATTTATATGAACTTTTGCGCTGGCGCGAATGTTGGTTGTATGCACGTTGTTGTTTTTATGTGTTTTTGTTGTTGGAAAAAATTAGTTTGCCACGAATCCAATGATTTGTTGTTATTGTTGGCTTTTTGTTGTAATTGTTGTAGCACTCTTCAAACAATTTTTCTGGGCATCGCTGCTTTAATTAGCCCTTAAATTGCCATACTAGATCCACTGGGTAGTTTTTTATAAGATTTTAATCGGACGAAATATGGTCGACCTTTCGATTTTTTTCGTTGAAAGTGCAAGTGCAATGGCCAATTTGTTTGTTTTTTTATGTTGATGGTCGCCATTTTTTAATATAAAATTACTTACATTTTTTAATAGTAAGGAAACTTCTTGAGAACATGAACTTTAGCCGTGCGGAGTCGGCATAAAACATGTAGGTGCAGCTCTCGGACAATTGTGTACAAACATGTAATAACACACGTAACACAATTGATCATAAGAAGCTCGGTCAGTCATTTTAAGGGCTGAAATGGCTAATATGTTATTTTTTGTATTGAATGAAATTTAAGAAATTGTCCCATTTTGCTTACTCTGTATATAGAGAAACATCGTATTTTTAAAGTTATGAAAATCGAGATTGATGTAGCCATTGTAAATAGATTCTATTTATTTGAATTATGCATGGAACATCCTTTTAATTTTTTACGAGTCAGAAGAATAGCTTACCAAGACGCACATAATCACAAAAAAAATTATATTTATTGTTAAATAATTTCTGCTATCCCATCCTTTAATCTCTCAGAGAATGTACAGGGATGTATATATTCTCTTAAAATTTTAATTCCTGACGACCGTAGTCGAATCCGTTAGCGTGTGTGGACTTATCGTATGCCAATTTTTCACTTGAAAATCACAAAAGAAATTTTTCAATTGAATTTTGATCGCCGTCAACTTTCTCAAGTAATGAAAACCTTCATAGAGTAAAATATGCCATGTAAAGCTTACAAGTTATAACACGCATAACAATATTAATTACAAGAAGCTGGATTAAGTATTTTCAAAGGCTTAAATCGCCATTTTGTTTTCGTTTTTATATTTTTAATACTCACACAATTTTTTTTGTTTCTACTTTTAGATGACAGTGAAAGACCACGACTAAACTTAAAACCACGTACCATACAAGCGCCAATCAATGCGCTGGCGGAGACGAAGCAGGCGGCTGCAATCTTTGGCGCTGCCAAGCCACGAGAGGAGAAACTCAAGGATTTACAACCTGAAAACGCTGCAGCGCATGATGAAGACAATTGAATGAAAACAAAATAAAAACAAAAATACCAACAGCAAAATTATAACTAACAACAACAGAGAATATATTTTGTTTTTTCTTCTATAGCGAAAAACATTTAAAAAGAGCGAGATATACAAAGGAAATAAAAGCGATTTCTAAGCAAATAATATAAAAGCGAAATACAAAGTTTTAAATAAAAAAAGCGAGTGAAAAAAACCCATTAAAAAATCCCTGCTAGGTGTTGCATTTGCGCAGACACATATAAATAGGTGAAAAGAAAAGTTAGCGAAAAGAAGGACTCTTGATAGAACAGATTGAAACTTAATATTTGGGAAAAGTTAAATATATTTAATATATACACTTAAAGAAGGCGCGGCATACAAAAAGGTTAAAAGAGAAGGCAAATTTTTGAAAAAGAAAAAAAAACATTTTTAAAGCAAAGATATTTGTATTAATATTAATTATAAACATAATATTAAGAAAAAAATATACAATATTATTAAAAAAATAAAGAAAATAAAAAAAATTAAATTTATAATAGATCCACACAAAACAAAAAACAGCTACATATTTAATACAACTTCTAACTTTACATTAATTTGTATAAAAAACAAGAAAATAAAAAACAAATCAAAACATAAACATTTTTCCATTGAAAAACATTAAATAAAACCTTTTTAAAAAGTTTAAAAAATCCAAAAAATAAGCTGACGATTTTATTACTAAACTTTATAATTGTAGCATATTAAGTCTTAACCTACATAAGTCTTAGCCTACATAAATCTATACTTAATATAGTTTAACCCCTTCCCCCCATTAAAATTAAATTTTGTTGCTAGCTCTCGCAAACGTGCATGCCTCCACTTCACTCCTTTTATCTCACTCGCTCTCGCTCTGACAAAGTAAATACTACTGTTTTTAAATTATTTCGGTTTCCTTAAAGTTTTTCCTGCATCATTTTTACTTTTATTTGCATATTGTTTATTTTTTTATTTTTAGAAGGCATTTGTTTTGACACTTAAATAAATTTAAATAAATTAAAAAAGGTAATTAATTAAAAAAAAATTAAAGTAAAGAAAAGTAATATTTTGTACACAAACCAAAACAGCAAAATTTATTAAAATTAAAAAAAAACTGCATACAATTAAAGTATATAAAATAATAATTAATTAAACATTAACTATGAATAATTACTTTTATATAAGTATATATTATATACAAATGCATACAATTATTAATTTTATGATTAATAAAGTAATAATAAATAATATAATTGAAATCACTACAAAAAACAGTAGTTTTGGTTTAAAACATTGTTGATGTAAGGATGTGGAAAAAGATTTTCTAGAATTAGCTTGAAAATTTATTTTTTTTTGGAAATGATTTTGCACTAAACATTTCTTGTTTGACAAACCACAATCGACAATCGATTTGAATTAAACATTTGTTGTTCTGGTGACAAAATAACTAATTTGTTCAAGTTTAATATCCTAAAGAAGAGTTACGAATATTTAAATGAAGAAAGCAAGCATTGACAAATATTTCGCAAAACTGTGCCCATTATAGGGTTTGGAAAAAAATTATAGAGTAACTTGGTTCTTTGTGTGTAACGTGGTCTTTAAACGCTCAACCTGGTCTTTAAACGGTCCTTCTGGTAAACCACCCACCTAACCTGCAAAGAAAACTGTTGCCTTGTCCACAAAACCTGACTCCAATGGAAGAAGTAAGCCCGCCACGGCTGAAAGTGAGCCACCCACCCAAAAATATGGCCGCAGTTACTCGGAAAACAACGCATCGAGTCAGGGACTGCATTTGATACCTGTCTGAAATCCAGCGTAGAAGTCGTGTCTCAAATGGACGGTAGATATCACAGGAGAAGGTCAAGCTCTCCCAAAACCAATGCCTGCAAAGCGAAAGAGATCTTTTGAGAAGTTCCATTAGCTAATGGCTTAAAAACACAGTCCTTCTTAAGCAGAAGTCCCTGGCTATATATTAAACCGGATCGAAATTTAGATTTCGCTGGTCGGGGTCTCGAAAGTTAGAGGAACTCATTGGAATGATTTCTGCATACTTTTTTTTGAAATCTGAGAAAAACCGCCGAAGCAATTCTGATTCTCCTGAAGGTCTCTTTTGGTAAAAAACATGTTTTTTGCTTGTTACTTTGTATTTTTCACAGAACGCACGTGGGACACTAAACTAGAAGAGCTCCGAAACAAGAGCCGAAAACTCATGAATAAAGCAAAAGCCACTGGATCCACCGATGCGTGGATATTAATTTTAACCTATAAAGTGGCTTTAAAAGAATACAAAAAACAATTACAAAAAGCTCGACGATAATCTTTGGGAACCTTCTGTGAAGAAATATCGAGACTTGGCAAAATTCTCGCAACCAGTCCTCCTGACCAGAGCTTCATGAAAAAGAAAACGGAACATGGACTACCAGCAGTGAAGAATCTCTTAATATCTAAGTAGACACTCACTTCCCGGGCTGTTCAAAGATAGGCAATGTTTCAATACAAGAACAGAATCTACTTGCTGTTGGCAACTCCTTAGATATTACAAAAACGAAGCTAAAATCGGCAAAAGAAAGCTTTCAATCGTTTAACTCAAAAGGACCAGGCAGCAAAGACCTAATTGAAATTTAAATACTTACGACACCTGGAACCAATGGCTTTGATGATCTACCAAACCAGCTTTGACCTGAACTACATCCCAAAACGCTGGCGATACGTGAAGGTACATGTTTACCCAAAACATTTTAGACCAATCATTCTCTTTCTTTTCTTCTTAAAACTAGCGAGATATAGTACGCCAAAGGAAAATTCGTGGAATCAGCTCTCGACTAGATACATAGTCTCTACCATTGAAAAAACCTTTTATCAAAAGAAATATACAATGATATCCTTAATCGACATAGAAGGTGCCTTTATCGGGTTACAGCCGATATTCAGCTCTCGCCAGGTGCCTCTGCTCCGCGCGCATTTGAATGCGATAGTCGTCGCCAACTTGAACAGGACCAATGATTTTGCGAAGAAATTTTCTCTCGAACACCCTAAGAGCGGTTGCTTCTGTTTGCGATACCACCCATGCCTCAGCGCCATAGAGAAGCACAGGTGTGATGAGAGCCTTGTAGAGTCAGTTTTGTCGATCGAGAGAGGGCTCTGGAACCCAATTGCTTACTAAGCCCCTCGTAGCACCTACAAGCACTTGTCCTCTTCGTTAAATCTCCAGGCTGACAATGTTGTTGCTGTTTACGGCAGCGCCAAGGTATGTAAACTCCTTGACTTCATCAAAGTTATATTTGCCTGCCTTAACATGAGAGCCCAGACGTCGTGTTTCCCTATTTGCAACTGCATATACTTTGTTGTGCCCTCGTTCACCGTCAAATCCACTTTGTCTGATTCCTTTTCTTTTAGTTCGGCCGATATATCGATATCATCAGCGTACGCAAGAAGCTACAGATCTTTGTGACAAAATTGAAGAGATCTCTTGTGGGTCGCCTTGTCTCAAACCGCGTTCAGTATTAAAAGTTTCGGAGAGGTCATTTCCTACCTTGACGGAGCTATTAACTTTACAAGTATACCGAACTCAGATATTGTTGGGTACAGGCAATCCCGAAGCGGGCTATAAAACGCAGCTTTGTAATAAACAAAGAGATGGTGTGTATCGTTTTCCGGGTGGATCCCAGGTTCGAATTCTAACCAAGCTATGATCCAATGCCCTAACCCTTCTTCAATACTTTCCTTATTTCTAATCAACCGAAATTAAAAATTCATCAAGATAATCTATTTGTTTTTTGTAATACATGCAATAACAATAAAGTTGGGAGACAAGGGGGCGATCTTCACATGGCAACGTGTTTAACTGCCTCAACTTGGCGAGGCCAGCATTATCCATGTCGAAATCGTCTCAAGTCTATTCAAACCTCCGGTGGTGTCTCCTGGAAAAACTATCGCCCGATAGATATTGTCGGCTAATTTAAGCGGTGGGCTTCCTTGGGCCATCAACCAAAGGTTGTGCGTTGGGTTTGAAGCCCACCACGTAATAAAATTATTTCAATGAAAAGGTCAAGAATAAATAAAAGAATGATCCCCAAATCTGATGACCACAAACGGAAAACTGATAATGATTTACGGATATGCACCTGAAATGTCCGGACCTTAAATTGTGATGGTGACTCTATTCAACTGATTGATATCTTGGAAAGTTATAAAGCTGGAATCACTGCAATCCAAAAAATGCGATGGAAGGGACAGGGTTGCTTAGGGCAAGCATGCTGTGATATCTACTACAGCGGCCATGTGGAGAAGCACGAGTTTGGATGCGGATTTATAGTTGACAAGAGAAAACGGCATCATGTCCTGCGATTCACTCCTGTGAACGAACGACTTGCAATAATCCGCTTCAAGGCTAAATTTTTGAACACTATCCTAATATGTGCGCACGTTCCTACAGAATAAAAAATGACGAGACCAAAGAAAGTTTTAACGAGTGCCTTGAAGACGCATACGAGCGCTGCCCCCGTCATGATATAAAAATCGTGTTTGGTGACTTCAGCCTCCACGACACTACCTCCGATAACGGAATGAGGTCGATTGACTTCGCGCAGCACGAAACATGGTCGTTAGTAGCACTAGATTCAAGCAACTCAATATTCATACGATCACCTGGCTGCCCCCTGATCAAAACACGCGCAACCAAATTGATTACGTTTTTAATGACGGAAGGCACTCTTCCAGTGTACTAGACGTACGCACGATCCGCGGTACAAAAATAGACTCGGATCATTATCTTGTCGCAGCCAAGATCCACACACGTCTGTGCGCAGCAACCTTACACAAAGAAAGCTAGACGTCGACAAGCTGCAGCCAAAACGGACGGCCGAAGACTTCGCTACTCGACTTTTACTCCTGTTTCAAGAAAGCACTCCTCCGATCGACGATATATGCGGACAGTGGACGCACATATCCCACTATGCGTACGGCAGCCGAAGAGGTGATAGGCTACCACTGTCCTCGCCGAAACCAGTGGCACGACCAGGAGTGCCGCGACTCCACTGCAGAGAAAGACATCACCTATAAAGCCACCTTGCAGTCGGTTTGAACGCGTGCTGTTATGGAACGATACCGAGAGAAGAGGAGGGAAGAGAGACGCATTTTCAGGCGAAAAAAACGAGAGGCGGAAATGCGTGAGTGTGAGAAAATTGAGATGCATGGCGACAGGAATGAGAGTATCCCCGCCAGTGGAGATGATATCCCGGAAACCCCAATTATGGATGACAGCGTTGAAGTTGAACGTTGAACGAGGTCATTACAGCTAAAGCTCGGCTTAAAAACAACAAAGCCGCAGGAGCCGATGGTCTACCGGCTGAGCTGTTTAAGACCGGTGGCGAAGCTCTGTTTCAATGCATTCACAGACTTCTATGCAGAATATGGTCGGTAAAAAGCACTCCAGACGATTGGAGCCTCAGTGTGCTCTGCCCAATACACAAGAAAGGCGATTCCATCATTTGCGCCAACTACCGTGGAATAAGCCTTCCTGTCGAGCGTATTGTGTGAAAGACAGAATCCCATTGTCAACCAACTGATTGGAACTTTTCAGTGTGGCTTCAGACCTGAAAAGTCCACCATCGACCAGATATTTATGCTACGACAAATATTGGAGAAGATCCACCATCTTTTTATTGATTACAAAGCCGCCTTCGACAATCCGATAAGGAGTCACCTATATTTCACCATGTCTGAATTTGGTATTCCTGCTAAGTTAATACGTCTATGCAGAATGACACTGAGCAACACAAGCAATGCAGTTAAAATCAGGAATGACCCCTTCCGTTCGATACCAAGCGAGGTTTCAAACAAGGTGAATCCTTATTGTGTGACTTTTTTAATTTAGTAATGGAGAAGATCATCGGAGCAGCTGATCTGAGAAACAGTGGCACAATATTCTATAAGATTGTTATGCTGCTAGCGTATGTTGATGATATTGTCAACATTGGCCATTACATGTGTAAAATAAGTTCAGCATTCTTCAGGCTAGAAAAAGAGTCGAGTCAAATGGGTCTTGCAGTGAACGCAGAGAAAGCGAAGTATCTTGTGTCAACAAACAAACAGTCCCAGCGTCTTGTAAGCGCCATCTTAGTAAGTAAGTAAATCATGTGCTTCCTCCACATATTCAGAATTGCAGTATTTACAAGTTGGAACATTTTAAGCGAACAGCAGTATAAGAAGTCTGAAGAAATATCCGATCATTATCGAAATATCCGAAATATTCGATATCGAAACATCCGATATCGAAATATCCGATAGGTGGGAACTGAAGCTATTATGATATGACACGAAATTTGTTTTCCCTTTAAAAATAATATTCGATTCCTTATCAAATTGTACAGAATATAGGACTAACTAAGAATCCCACTCATAAGGTCTGATTCCATACTTTTTGACAAATTTTCTCATTTTGACAGATAAGCAAATACTCTCTTTTACTCGAACTTTACTTGAAGTGCGTACGAAAACAGACCTATATTTACCTTTTTATATTGATTATAATCCTTGAATATTTACTTATGTAACAAAGATAACCGATATTATATCAGCTTAATTTTTTTGTAATAATGAGATGATACTTTGACACTAAGCACAAATCGCTCTCATCGCCACGGAAGTCAGAACTGATGGGTGCCAGTAGGAGGGCACTCTCGTCTACTTAGAAAATATTAATGAAAACCTCTGTGTTTTTATTGATAAGCTTTAAGTGGGCCTCATTTTCGGCACCAGGTGAAGCAACCAAACTTGTTGATATCTCTCAAAATTTGATGAATAATGAACATGACATTGTATAATATCGTTATCTGTTAAGATAATCTGTGAGGTATTGTAGACTAAGCAAAGTTAATACTCTAATATATGGTTAAAGGCTTAAACAAAATAAATGAAAGAAGCTATGCAAAATAAATCAAAAATAGTTCAATGCGCATAAAAATATGCTCAAATTTGGAAATTTGTCCTCAGTTTCATATACACCGCAGTATGAATAACACCATTTTAGGTAAGTTCCAATTAGTTAACGTTACGCATCTTCGAAGATATCTAAATAATTTTTAACCTCTTCAGTGACACTGTGTTGTCTGACCTGGTTGTCAATAGCCACGGCCAGATTCTGTTTGGAGGAGTGCAAAGCACCAGGTATTGGTATTCCCGACAGTATGGTACAGAAATTGGCTGAGGTGGTTAAGGCAGGAGAGTGTAGTTTATATGACGCACAACTGTGGCCAAAGGATTATGGAGAGCAGATATTACAAGATGGTGGCGTAAAAGAGGACTTCGATTATGTAGTTGTGGGTGCGGGTTCAGCTGGCTCGGTTGTTGCAAGTCGCCTAAGTGAAAATTCTAAAATAAAAGTTCTTGTGCTGGAGGTAGGTGGAGATCCGCCCAAGGAGTCAGAGGTGAGCCCACAAGCAATTTAAGCTTGGGTTAAAAATGTAAACTCTCTGCTTTCTTTCAGATGTCTTTAATGCACCCACTGTTTGGAACGGATTATATCTGGAACGAATACTCGACACCAAACGCGAACTGTTGTCAGGCTACGATGCTTGAGACCTGTTATTGGGCACATGGAAAAATGATTGGCGGTACTGGAGGCGTCAATGAAAATATTTTTTTGACTGGTGTTCGTGAAAACTATGACAGCTGGCAACATGCTGGTAATCCAGGCTGGTCATGGAAAGATGTTAATATATATTTTGCAAAGGCGAAAGAGCAGAAAGGAAATGCCAGTCATCCTTTAGGCGGACTTACACTGAACTATTTCAAGACTCTTCCTGTGGACAAACCTCTGACCAACTTAATGTATGAAGCAGCTGTAGAAATAGGCTTGCCAATCGTTAAAAACTTTGATGGACATAATATTGGCGTCACAACTAATATATTAACAACCACAGAGAAGGGAAGACGTATGAGCACTGGCAAAACTTACTTAGCAAAGGTGGCACACAAACGGCCCAATCTGAAGGTTATTAAAAATGCGTTTGCCACAAAAATTAGATTTAATCGATCTAATCAAGCAGTTGGTGTGGACTTTCTGCTCCAGGGCAAGTTCAAGTTCAGTGTTAATGTAGGCAAAGAAGTGATTCTCTCAGCAGGTGCTTTACGTTCACCCAAAATATTAATGCACTCAGGCGTCGGCCCTAAAGACCATCTTCGATCACTGGGAATACCTTTACGCAAGCACTTGCAGGTTGGTGAAAATCTACAGGACCATGGTGTAATGCCTATTTTTTTCAAAATTAATCGTGGAAACTTAACCACTTCCGATAATCGCGCGGAATATCAGAATATTTTAGACTATTTTCTTTACTTTGACGGAGCTCTGGCCAATTCTCTCACTCTATTTTCCTACATTAACTCTGACCCAAAAAGTTCTAGTCCATATCCAGATATGCAGATATGGACGCCATTCACGGTTCCAGCTGGCGATCGTAGTAAAATCGAAGCAGTTGTAGGTAGTTTTAAGCAGGATATAGCCCAACTCATACAGTCGGTCTCCGATCAACATGAAATGATTGTTTTTTATATCGCACTTATGAAGCCACAGACACGTGGCCGCTTGAGATTGCGTTCAACGAACGAGTTTGATGCTCCACATATCGACTATGAGTACGGCAAGCATGCTGCGGATAAAGCTGCAGTTGTTCGTTTTGTACGCTACATGCAGCGCATGCAGAATACCAATGCCTTTAAAGCATACGACATGGAGATGATTCAACCGCGTCTGCCAAAATGTGCTGGTTTGGCTTTCAACTCGAATGCATATTGGTTATGTTATGCCAAGTATTTCCTCTTAGGATCCTTTCATCCAGCGGGAACTTGTAAAATGGGTCCACAAACAGATCCCGATGCAGTTGTGGATGCACGCTTATGTGTACATGGTGTGGGAGGTGTGCGTGTTATCGATGCCAGCATTATGCCTAGCATAACTAGCGGTAATACGAATGGACCTACTATTATGATTGGAGAAAAGGGTGCGGCTATGGTAATAAATGATTGGAGGAAGTAGTAACTTGCTAAATATTGTCTTCATATAAAGCAATGGCAAACTATGCACCGGAATAGGAATTTGATATGATTAATAACAGGAAAATAAGGGTTTGAGCTAATTTATTAACTATCAGTTTTTTTAAAATGTTATTTATATAAAACGAGTTAAACATGTGTTACTAATCTTATTATTAAATAAAAGTGAAAGAATGTTTGTTATTTTGTTGATATGCTTTGGTTAAATTGAGGACGTTTGAAGAGGTTTATACATTAATACGAACAGTAAAAAATATGAAATATGTCACACAGATCGAATTGTTGAGAAATCGAAAAACACGTCTTAATTTTGCAAGACATTTTTTATAAACAAACCAATTATGCTCCACAAGAAAATAATATATTATGCGAAAAATAAAAATAGTCTCATTGTGCAAAAAAAATTCGTATTTTCAATTTCAAATTTGGACTTGTCTGGTTTTGAAAGTTAGAAATGAATCAAAATTTAGATTCCGCCGTTCGGTGTCTCAAAAGTTAGAAGAAATCATTAAAATGATTTCTGCATACTTTTTTTTCAAATCGGAAGAAAACCGCCAGAGTAATTTGGATACTCCTGAAAATCCCTTTTCATAAAAAAAAAATGTTTTTTGTTATTAACTTTTTATTTTTTTACAGAACGCATGAGGATTTTATGGATCAATATATTGTAACATTTACTTTACGATGGCATTTCTAACTAAAATGTTTTTTCCTGTGACTTATCTGGATTTGAATGTAAAATCGTCAAATATAAATCTGAATTTAAGTTGGGCGAGTGAGTGATTTTGATTCACGATCTTGCACGCTCACGTTGTGATATCTTCTTATGATGCACGCTCACGATTAAAATTATTTTTTTGCCTACAATTACGCACGATCACGATGACTTTTTTTAACTCACGAGTCCTCAAGAATACGTTTTATAGGAAGAAGAATACACATTAGACTTGGTTGGGATTCCAATCACATTATTTATTCCCAATGAAAACTTAAACAGCCTCGGATATGAATTCCTACTACGTTGACGACCACCGCAAACGATAAACGCACAATGATTTACGGATATGCACACAACGGGAATCCCCAAAGTATATTTCAATTGAAGGGCTTATTGTAAAAACCACATAAAATGCCACATAAAAAATATTTCAAAATAATCGACCTTAAAGTTTTTTAAAAATGTATATTTGTATGAAATCATTAAAATGCTTAAAAGAACTATTACGTATAGGGCCACAATTGATAGGGTAATGGTCACAATATTTTTAGTGGATATTGATAGTGCATCAAGAAACGTAATTAACATAAAATATGAACTTTTAAAGCAGTGTGGCTTATCATGTTTTTGCATATGCCCTTTAATTCTATTCTCGTTGATTCATAATATCTGGTTATTGTTTAATTTTTTTTAAGTTCTGATTAAGTGCACTTGTTGACAATAATTCGATTTGAGTTGTCTTTTCAACTTTTAGCATGGAACCCACTAAGGCGGCTTAAATATTTGGGAAAAACTTAATTCAAAAGTAAGACATAATAAGAAAGCCTGAATTTAAGGTAAATCGGTTGAGTCCCTCGCCACCGAAATAATTAAAGTAATTCACTCTTAAATTGTAATTTTTCATAAAATAATTTCGATTGCTTTCTGAAACTGGAGCAAAAATTCACAATCATCACTTAAAATCATACTTTTCCGAATCTGTTTCATAAAAATTTTTCTAAATTGCTAAATACCATCCGATTTTAAGAAATTAGGGCTAATTAGAAAAAGAATTTTGGTTTGATTTTTTTTTCTTCACCCAGTCCAGTAATATATTAAAGTTATACAAATAAGCATGAATGCTGACTTTTAAAATACTGACTTCTATTGAAATAATCACCCTTATCTTTGAACCCCCACTCGCTCTCAAAACTGCGTCGAAACAAATATTTCCTCTTTTTGAAAATTAAAATTTCAACGTCGAATGAACTGTTTTATCGATAGTGAATTTCACTCAATTATTGAACAAACGTCGTCGAACAAAAATACAAATTTTTTGTCGACAAAAATTTGAGAGCGGATTCATTTCACCATATTGAGCAAGTAGATCTGTGCGATAATTTTCGCTTCAATTATCTTAGGTCATAGGTCAAATACCATATTAAAAAATCATCGCCTTATATAGCAAACATTCGATGGTCCATAATTGAATAATTGAGAAACATTACACGATGTTATAACAAAGAGCTAGTTACAAAACAAACTCTTTTGGAAGAACCTCGTCCAGAATTCAAAGAATGTTAATTTAGTAGTTGTCAGGAAATATTAGGATGCACCAATTTAATTTATTGTAAATTTAAAGAAATTCTGTGATAAAGTGGGTATTTTCATACACAGCATTGACTATGAAAGTTAACTAAACTGTACTTAAAATTATAAAAACTAATTATTATGGACAAAAAAATAACGATACCCATCAAGAACTCTCTAACTATTTTTAAAAGGAACTTTTGTTGATGTACCAAGCTTTGCTCTCTAAAACTACAACGTATTTTTAGTAAAAAATTGAAACGATCTCGGACTCATTGATCATGAAGCCTCAACGAGAGCAGCTTTTCGAAGCCATTGCGCATGCCTTAGCACATCTTCCACCCAATACCATCACCAAGCTAAATTATTGGACAAGCTGGTCGTGGTATAGCCGACCAGTTTGTGAATATTTAGGTATAAGCACAGCAACGAAAAAATCACAATTTAAGCACTATCGCCAAATATTCCAGGAGCGATTAGTTTCGTGGAAACGTAGCACAATTGAGCGAACGAAAGCCCGGTAACGAAGTACATAGGCAGTTAATAGGCTACCTTCTTGAGTGTTATTTAAAATTTCCCTCGCACAATTTGTTTAAATTAAAAATTTATTTTGAAGTATTATTGACAAGCTTCATAAAATTGAGAGTACCGATAAAACAGTTTCGTCGCGCGTTTTCAATAGTAGGGTGAAATTCTATTGTCGGAAGTGAAAACTATCGTCGAAATTCTGTTCGACGACGAGCTGCTAGTGAAAGTGAGTTCTCGACGACGATATTTACTCGGCGCGGGTTCAAGGATAGGGGTGAATATCTTTTTAACGATAGTTCAAATTAATGAAATTATGAATTATAAAATATTTTCCACCAGTTTCGGAAGCCAATCAGAATTATTTTTATACCTTGCCATGCGAATTCACTGGATATTTGGTTCTTACAAAAAATTTGGGTTTTTAAAATATTACGATTTAAAATAACGATTTTGGAAGAAATTTCATAGGTTATTTAGATGGTGAGGGTCTCATCTCAAAATGAAATAAACAATGATGCCACCACATCAATGATGCCACCGGCCCACGAACCGTACCAAACAGTACATTTTTCAGGGTGCATTGGCAGCTCTTAAACTGCCTCTATCTTCATCCAGCTCTTCTAAGGCCCATTCACCAAACAAACGACGTTGTGGTAAGCCACCAGGCTTCAGTTCTTGCACCAGTTGTACGCATTTTTGTATGGTTTCATACCGAGGTTCTTATTTAAAATGCTCCAGGTGGTCGAATAACACAAGCATAATTGTTGAGAACGGGGACGAATTGCGAAATTGCGATATTCATTTACACTGGCCGATACAGCATTTCCATGGGTCGAAACCTTACTGAGCATTTTTGGCTTTGTCACATATTACTAATCACGCGTGAGGTGTCAAAAAATCTGAAAAAAATACTTACCTGAAAAATACCAAATACCAAAACAATCACCATTTATTAAGAAAAAAAAAAAAAAAACTGAGCAAACATAAGCTTTGTTTGAACATTGTTGAAACTTAGCTGTGATATGAAGCCTTCGAAAAAAAAAATGTTGCTTTCTCTGTCTGAAGTTAAAATATTCTTTCAAAAATACGTGTTTTCATTTATAAGCCCGACATTTGATAAAACCCCCTCCAAAAGAAATTCCTAGTTGCGCCCCCTGACACCCACCATCTTTTTGTTAATTACAAAACTTCGTTCGATAGGCCTTTTGGGACATGTACGCAACAATGTCTGAGCTCGGTATACCTGCAAACTTTATAAGATGCTGCAGGATGACGTTGAGCAATACATGCAGCTCCGTCAAGGAAGGAAATGACCTCTCCGAAACCTTTAATACCAAGGGTTACACAAGGCGACCCGCTATCATGCGATGTCTTCAATTTTAGGATCTTACGAAAGGCAGGTGTAGATCGCAAGGGAACATAGGTGCCCAGCACCTTGCGTACGCTGATGATATCGATATTATCGGCAGAACCAAGTGAGTTTGACGGTGAACGAGGGCAAAACAAAGTATGTATAAGCTGTCTGCAAATAGGGAAGCCTGGGGTCTAGACTTTACAGCAGGCAAATATAACTTTGAAGTTTTCAAGAAGTTTACATACCTTGGCACCGCCGTAAACAACACCAACAATGTCAGCCTGGAGATTAAGCGAATAACAATTGCTAGTATGTGGTACTACAGACTTAGAAAGTAATTGGATTCCAGAGCCCTTTCTCGATCGACAAAACTAGCACTCTACAAGACACTCATCATACCTGTGCTTCTCTATGGCGCTGAGGCGTGGGTGGTATCGCAAACAGATGCAGCCGCTCTTGGGGTATTCGTGAGGAAAGTTTTTCGCAAAATCTTTGATTCTGTTCAAGTTGGTGACGACTATCGCATTCTAATGAACCACGAACTGTACGAGCTATACGACGACATTGACTTAGTTAAGCGTATAACAATTCATTATAACAATTCAACGACTACGCTGGCTGGGTCATGTCTTTCGTATGGATGAAGAAGCTCCAGCGAAAAAGGTGTTTGAGGCGAAAGCCGAGGGTCGACAACGAAGAGTAAGACCATGCCTCCGATGGATTGACCAAGCCGAGGAATCCCTAACCACGCTTGATGAAAGAGATTGGAGATGGCACGCGCGAAGCAGAGGCCCCTGGCTAGAGCTGATGAAGACGGCCGACGAAACCCAACCACGGATTGTCATGACCACCTAAGTAATTAAGTATACTCAGAAAAAAGCTTATCGGAATATGATAAAAAGGCACCATATTTAGAGAAAAATGGTATAGACTTTGCTCCAGAGATGCTATTCTCTAATTTCGATTCTAAAAATTCTCTAAAAATGGTAAAAAGATTCCATGAAAAAGGAAAATATATCGTTTTTTGAGAAAAAACTTTTTATTTTTGAGAAAAGATTTGTTTTTATTGAAGAAAATACTTCTCTTAGTGAATTTTTTATCAAAATATAAGAAAAGTTTTTCATTTTCAATAAATTTTTCTCTATAAATGAGAAATTTTTGTGCGAGAAAAATACTTATCATTATTAGAGACATTGAAATATTTCCATTTCCTAGAAGTAAAGAAATATTTCTTCGAAAATGTGAAAATTTATTCTAATTTAAGAAAATTTTATTTGAAAAAGAGAAAATTTCTATATCGAAAATAGAGAAATTTTTTACCGGAGCAAGGTATGTGTTTTTTTCTCAGTGTAAGTTACCAGACACCCTTCCTGAGATTTTATTTTGGGATAAACATGTCTCCTTAAGATTTTTGCATTATTGAATCTACTATAAGTATAGTAAATAGTGCACTTTGCCATTTTTAAAAAAATTTAATTATGGTACTGAAAAATGGTCCAAATAAAAAAAATTTTCTATTCTATTCAAAAAAGAATTCGATTTTACGTAGATATGAGGCAAGTTTGTCAAATTCTTAAGTTGGTTTGCTGTTCCTTCAAATCAATTTTTCTCCACTACTTCAGTATGTGGGTTGTACCATTTTGATTCGGAGCGACTAATATATGAACAAAAATTTACGATTTGATTGTTCGGATTCTTGCACTTTGTAGACCAAATAAATAATGTTTTAAAATTGTCGCAAGAAAATGGCGAATTAAAAAATATCCCGAGTAAAATTAAAATTGTTTCAGCTCAAGCCCTGCATTGTTCGTATAACGGACAACGGGCGCTTGCAGGACATTTTGGCGGTTTTAAATGAACTTGCTTTAGCAGCAACGATCACTGTTAAGCATCTGTATGGCCAAAATGTCTTGAAATGATGGCAGACAAATTTTTTTCTGGGGATGCTTCAATATGTTTACATCCTTTAATCTAGTTATCGTGCTTCCCTGTCGAAGCTCAATCGTATTGCTAGAAATTCTATTTAATGCAGGACAATGACAATGATTATTTAAAGACAACAAGACTTAATGTGATGAAGCGGCCCCCTCAAAGCCCAGGTCTTAATCCGATTGAGAATTTGTAGTTTATCCTAAAAAAACGGATGAACGATTATCCGGAACCACCAAAAAATCCAACGTCTTTCTCTTTTTAATAAAATCTATGATCAGTTTCGTTACATCATCTATACTATTATATAAAATTGAAGTGGAAATATTAAGTGCACCAATGACTCCAAAACTACTGGACCGATTTTTATGAAAAAAATTTTAAAATATCATATTTGTGCTACAGAATGCCATAGGTGGGGTTTATTTAAGAAAATTTAACAATAAATATATTTAATTAAGTTGTTAAGTTTTTTAGGAAATTACCACCGATGCTAAGCATTGCTTGGTCGCTTGCTTTTCACGCGTCTGTGTTACGAGAGTTTAAACTACATGTTGCTATCAACCCTTCTCTTTAAAGTTTATTGATCTCGCTCTCCAACTCATTCGAAGAGTAACCAAAAGCAGTTGGCGCTCTTTGACGTGATGGGAATACAAGTTAAATAAACCTTGCTGTGCTGTTATTGGTGTAGAATGATGAGCTGCAAACCAATGTGTGCATATTTGTTTCGCCGCATGCAATTTCCTTACATATATTATTATTGTAGTTTTCCAATTTTTTAATATTTCAAAATGCGGCATACACAAGTGTGATAGCATATTTTGTATAGATTAAAGATAAATTAAAAGTTTGAAAAATGAAGTGTTCGTATTTCCCTTAACTACAAATAAATGCCTCGACGTAAAACAAGTTTGACAAGTTTAACAGAAAATGCAAGAGCGATGCTCCGCGCTAGGAGAGCAAGAGCAGCGACTCAAAGAGAAAATTGTTGGTAAATTTAGCATGCAATTATTTGCTTTCACGACTGCAATCGGAGTGAGGCAGTGGCGTAGCTAGGGTTGCTGGCACCCGGGCCGGAAACTAAATTGTGCACCCTTTAAGAAGGTTATAATTAACCTCATAAAAGCAATGCTTAAAAAGTACTACGAAATTAATATAATTTTTTTAAATAATAATTTGCTGTTATGATTATTTTGTTTAAGTGCAAATGAGTAAACAGATATATTCAAATTCATTGTATTATTTATAAAAGTAGGTAACAATATACAAAATTAATCTCATCGATATTAATATATTTGATATCATTTGAAAATTAATTTAGTAACTTATACAAAACTGAAAAATTTTCCGCAATCAAGGAATTTTTCAAAAATGTTTTGTTTACGCAAAATTTTGACAAGCAATAGTGAGTAAATCCCCAAAGATCGATTTTGAATAATTTTGCATAATTGAGGAAAAAATAGAACCGGGAAGTAAAACGTTAACAAATTTTCCCTCAGTGACCCTGAATAACTATCAATTTAAATGTTTTTTCGAAATCAATCCACGTCTTCTATATAAAAATTAAGTGAAAATTAGAAAAAATATTAAAATTAAATTAAAAAACTTTTTTTCTAATTTTTATAAATTTCTTTATAGTACTCTTTATACATTTTAGCTTCGACTTTAATAGACAAGACTGAGGTCTGTAACATTTGACTGCCTTATTCTCGACCATAAATATCACAATATCACAGTGATAACAAATTGATATCAGAAATTTATTTCATAGTCATTATCTACATAATTCCCAAAGCAAACTTGCTCTGGGAGAACAAGGTCAAGAGTCATGAAAATTAGAATAATTTTTATAATAGTTTGTTCTTAAAAACTGTATTTTTTACAGTTTTTGTTAGTTGATTTGAACAGAATAATATGTAAATAATATGTATTTTAGTAAATTAAAGGAATTAGGAAACCATCTTAGAGTTTTAAATAGACATTTTCAAAATAAATTGAAAATACATCAGAACGCCATAAAATTGTTATAAAACGCCATTTATTTAATTTAAATACAAAATGTAATGAATTTTAATCAATTTCATTTTTTTTTTTAGAAATTTTGAAGTAAGTAATAAATTGAGCTTTTAAATTGTTTTATGTAACAGGACACCGAAAAAGATATTACTATAAAAATTGTGTTCTAGCAGGTTATGAGCTGCAAATAAGGTTTGTTTGTCGATGTATAGTCTTAGAACTTAGTAATCACAAAATTATAAAGTATATTTTTATTCCTGACATTAATGACACGAGCACGTTTTTCTAAAAAGCTCTGGAGAAATGTATTGCTGGAGAACATCCCAGCAAAATCTTCGCTTACATATAATCGAAAAAGTAATCCAGAAAATTTCATTCATCGCTTACCCTCTCGCTTACTAAACCCATTATTTTTATATAGCCAGTTATTAGAGGTAATCGAAAGCTCTGTCACTTGAAAAGATTAATCGCTTAAAACGGTTGGTTTATAACTGATTTCAGGAAATTAATACTTGAATAACAACTTTCAAGTTGATGTGAATGCATTGCCGTGAATTTATTACGGATTAAATTTAAGTTCTTGCATTAGCATTTATGTAATGCATTTTAGAATCGATTAAAAAACAAGACCTAACAAAAAATTTTGCTGGGATATGGATGAAATGTCTACTAAACTAGCATGTTTGAACACTTTTTAAGATGAATATTTGAAGTACAAAAGCTTTTTTAAAAAACTTTATGGAATATAAAGTGAGGAATATATACATAGGAATATACTTTAATTCATCACTTTAATGATGAATAAAAGACAAATAAAAAATAAAACCATTAAAAAATTATCTTCGACTTGCCCGAAGTCTTATATTTTTTTTCCAATTTTTCATATTTCAAACTCAGAGTACGTTTTATTTAACAAGAAAACAAGACTTATGTATGATCTTTCAATTGAACACATTAATTTTTGTATAAATTATGAAGGTTTTGAACTTCCAATATAACGAACCCTTATTTAATGTTGTTGACTCTATATTGCGAACATTTAAAATTGTAGGTATTCTATTTAACAACATTTGCTTCTCTGAGCTCGCTTCGTTTGTTTTTGAATTTGTAATAACATTAATATGTATTTACTTATCTTATTCTCAAATAGTCCCTTCGGGCTAATATACATATTGAAGGGTTTCCTTTTTAAAAAACATTATAGGAATGTATTGACATAATCTTGGATTTTTCATTTGGAGTGTGAACAGATTTTAATCAGCAGCTTTCTAAACATTAAATAATACCTAAAACAAGTTCAAAAATTCAACTTTATTGGAGTGCATAATTAAAACAAAAAATGTAAGGATATTTGTTTCAAGTTGACAAATTTATTAGCTTTGTTATATGATAAAAAACTCGAAAAAAGTATTCCGATTTAATGAACTTTTCGATTTACCGAACGACCCTGGATATTATATCTTTCGTTAAACTGGAGCACCACTGTACGACAAATCTGAAATCATGAAAATTATTTCATTATGGACTTTAAAGAGATTTGCAATAAAGAGACGGCTGTAATCGTGTGGACAAACAGATAGACAGACGGACATGGCTTAATCGACTCATGGTGGTGAAAAAAATTTTGTGACAAAATTATTGTGCCCGCTACGCTTTGCGGGTGGAGTATAATAAATATTTAATAAAAAACTTTGAAAAACGTAGAAGTAGATTATGGTAAACCAGTCGGTACAGCAGAAAAGCAGATTTTTCTTATTTCTGATAATGCCAATGAATCAAAAACGTTGTTAATACTGAAGTATTAAATAACTTAAATTAAAATATCTTCACTTTATTATTATTATACTATTTAATATAATTTGCTTTCAAATACAAATAATATGCAAATATTTTAACTTTTCTAATTATTAAAATTTTTCAAATATACAAAGGTATTATTGATAAAGAGAAAATGTCCGAGAAATGTGGCGTAGCCTCGGACGACTGTGGCCTGCTAGTTTATTTATAAGCCGTTTGATTAAAAATAAAACAAATCTTGCGGTGTTTCGACATTACACGAAGTTTTTTATTTTAACTTTAATTTCGTTCAAATATACAATTTTTGTATAATTCATAGATGTAAATTTAGTTTATTACAATGCAAAATATAAGTATTTGAATCTTTTTTTTTGTTATTTATTTTATACATTACAATACAAGAAATAAATTTAGTTAATATATTTATTTTTTGGTTGTTTTAACTAGACATGCGTAACAGCTAACTGCGCACATGTATGTATATCAGATGTTTATATAAATTGTTTTTTTTTTTTTTTGGTAATGACATTATGATGTTTTTAAATATTTTTTATTTTGTTTTTTTTAATAAGAGTAATTGAAAAATTACAACAAACATTTAGCTTACACTGTTTTTATAATAATAATAAATTGAACAAAATATAAAAAACATGTTACAAAACGAAATACAAACAACAATAAGATAGCCAAGTAAAAATAAAAACTAAGATTTTACGCTGAAACGTGATATGAAAAAAATTGATATAAGAAAAATATTTTCACAAAAGTTTTATTTAAGAATTTAAAAAAATTAACTAATTTTTCAAATATTTCCATTTAGATATTGAAATGTAAGCCAACATAGGCGACAATGCGCGGTGACAGTAAATGTTGCCTACATTTAGGCTATATTTTATTTTTTATTTGTTTTTTTTTAATTATTTTTATGCATTCTTTATAAAAACTAACTTCAAAAATTTGTATTATGTTGCAAAAATGCAGACAATAAGATTGTTCGTTTTATGGTTGTGTTTGTTTTTTTTTTGTTCTTAGAAAATATTTTCTAAATATAAAGAGTTGTTGTTCAACACTTTATTATTTATTTTTATACGTTATGATGACGTTATTTTATTGAGTTTGGAGGGTACAGAGATTTTTCTGTGAAATTTATGACAAGCATACAATTGTTTTTTGTTTGTTTTTGCAGTATTTTTATTCAATTGAAGCGAAAGGCCACAAAAAGTCAAGTCAAGATTTTTTTTTCAATGGTGGTTGTTGTTCGATATAAAAAGTGCGTTGCTGGGAAAATTAAATGCATTATTTTTAGTTGTAGTTTGATGGAATTGCAAATCCTGCAGAGAATTGAAATATTTTTACAAAAACAAAAGTTGTTGAGCTAGAAATTTAAGAATATTAAAAGTTCTTTTAGGGTTCTTTGAAAATTTTACAAGGTTGTGTGTGAAACAATTATTGTTAATATCATTCCAAAAGTTTTCAAAATATAAAAATAATGAACAGGAATGCTTTGCTTTTTGAAGTTATGTATGGAAGATTGGATAGACATGATGTAGGAAACATACTCAATTAATATTTTGAATTTTCCTCGAAATAATTTCTCTAAATATTTCTACACACACTGATTTCTTATAAAAAATATTAAAAAAAGGAATTCATATTTTGAGAAATATGCCTACGGGCACAGATTTTGCATTTTTTTTGCAATTTTGCGAACATTTTCGTTTTAATAATCCTTGTTTTAAAAATTTAAACTTGTGGCTTATGCTACAAAATTTATAAGTTTTCGAATCATGACTTTATTTTAATCTAGATATTTCGAGCTTGTTTGCTGCAGTTGTTTCAAATGATTTTTTGTTTTGGTTTAAAAGAATAAAGTTTTGCGATTTGAAAGGAATTCGACACATGATATCAAAATTATCTAAAACATATTTATGAAGAAGATCGTAAACGAACTTGTCGATTGCCCCTCGACAAGATTCGTCAATAAATTCATATAAGATACCTTTAATCCACTGTATAGAATTAAAACCACATTAAAGTTAGCGCAAAATGGCTTGAAAGAAGGCGTGGCTTATATAAATTGAAGGTATTGAGCTTGAAATTTTCTTTTTGAAAAATCGAAAATAATTGCATTGTTGCCCAGTTCTTTTGTTTAAATTTTCGCTAAATATAAAGTTACTATAATTTTTCCTGCAACATTTTTTGATTTGTAGATTTAATTATTCTTTGTGTTATAGACATCTGGTTTTTATTTTCTTAGCTTATATAAGAATTTGGTACTTTAATGCTTAGATGAATTCAACATTTTTTTAGGCAGTATGTTAGCAATTTCTTTTAAAGAGCTTAACTCTAAAACTATGCCGGTATTTTTAAAGTTAATTTTATAGAAGGAAAAAGTTAACGGAGTATATGCAGGCCAGTCAAACTGCAAAATTCGATTTGAAAATTCAATGTGTTTGGAATATAATGTTCCATTTTTTACAAAGACCCTTTTTGTCTAGTCGACTTGAATCTAAAATTTGCAAGTTTTTTAAAGTTTTGCTGAAAACATATGGCTGGCCTGATTGTTTTATGCATTTTTATTCTATCTAACCGACGATTTTTGCGTCGTTTTTATTTTTTTGTTTTTCAAATTCTTTAATTCTTGCTCTGCCATCTAATTCAAATTCTACTGAATTTCGAACTTTATTGTTTTCTGGGCTAGTTTTTTGCTTTCTTTTATGTTGTTTAATATATCCAATTTTTCTTGTGTTTGTTGTTACTGGTGAGGTTGTTTCTTGTTGTAGTTGTTTTGATTATTTAAGTGTTTGTTATTGTTTTCAGGCCATATTTGTCAGCATCATACCCTCGTCTAGTGATTCGGCTAAACTTCACGCCTTCGCACCTGGTAATTTTGACAGCACCTTAGATAAATCGACGCCGGTCAAGGCATTAATGGCTGGCGGCAGTTGGCCCACAAGACGTGTAACATCATTAGTTATGTTATCATTGCCGCCAATGAGTACAATCTCCTCTGTTTTGGCCAATGGTGCAGCAATTTCGGCAGCAATCTTTTGCATAACAAATATTTATTAGAAAATTTTAGCTTAAATTAATTGTATTGAGTTACTTACCTTTGGTAGCGACTCCAAAACTATGCTCATTATAGCCGCATCGCCGTATTGCTTGTAAACGTTGGCCTTCAAACGCATGCGTTCGGCCTCAGCCTTGCCCACCAGCTCAATGGCGTGCGCCTCGGCCGAGCCAATTTTTCGTATTTTATCAGCTTCAGCACGCGCCACCTCAATTGTTTGGCATCTGCAAGCACGCAAGTATTAATGGAATAAAATTAAAAAATCATGGTCATGCTGCACTTACTGTTTGCCCAAAGCAATGGTTTGCACACGATAACTCTCTGCTTCCGCTGGCAGCTTAACAGTTGCCATCAGCTCGCGATCCTTGCGTTGTACTTCCTGTGATTCGATTTCGATTTGCTTGCGTCGCTCGACAACTTCGATTTGGATTTCTTCGTTACGAATCTTCTGACGTATCTTGGCAGCTTGTAGCTCATAAGCCAGCTGAGCTTCGGCTTTCTACAGAGTGATCAAGAGTTAAATTATGTTAGGTCGTTGTTGAAGTTAATTTTATATGTTTAAAATACTGAAATAAAATTTCAAAAGCTTTTCTTACTCACCGCTGTATTAACTTCTTGATCGAAGTGCGCCTTTTGCAGCTTAAACATTCTTGTATTATCCTCGATTTTCGTATCGGTCGAATATTTAACATCCATGGCGCTCTTTTCACATTCGGCCTCGCGTATTCCAGCGTCACGATTTGCCTCGGCAACACCGGCATCGGCGTCACGTTTAACCATTGCCGTTTGTGCCTTACCCAATGAGGCCAAATATTGTACATCATCGTAGACATCCTTGATTGTGAACGATAGAATTTCGATGCCCATGCGTCCAACATCAGGTGCGGCTACTTCGCGTACTAGTGCTGCAAATTGGTCGCGATCTTTGTACACTTCTTCGACTGTAAGCGTTCCTGTTGAAGCACACGAGAAATACGAGACGTTATTATTTGTATAAAAAGTAATGCAATGATGTATGAAATATGGTATTAAAAAAAAGATTGGCAAATTGTATGTAGAAAAAAATATTTTTAAACCCTAAAATATGATAATTCGACTTTTTCCAAAGCCATTGAAAATTGAGAACAGATGAAGCTACTATTTAATTATCCTTGCGTTTTGCGGTGGCACAAACAATTCGTTAATTTTTGTGCAAAACCAAAATAAATTCACCGTAACTGTGGTATAAGTAATAAAAAAAAATCGTAACTGCAAATTTGGTATTAATTTATTATTGGAACGAAAACAGTTTTTCGAAAAAATTCAATATATTTGACTCTGTTTAAAAGAAATAATAAAATAACTTAAAATTTTTCATAATATATGAAATCAATTCATTAAAATTTAATATGTTTACAAAATAAATAAATTAAAATTTTCCAAAAATAGCAGAGATATTAGGTCTGTTTCCGTACGCACTTCAAGTAACTTCGAGTAAAGTTCGGGTAATAGAGAGTAATTTGATTATTTGTCAAAATGAGAAAATTTGTCAAAAAGTACGGAAACGCTTTCAAGTAAGTTTCGAGCACAACACCTGTTTTTTGAAAACAATAAAATTTAATTGCTGTGTTTCTGTATTTCAAACGTTTTCGTAAGCGTTGATTTGGTAATTTTAACTATTTTTATTAATTTTCTAACCAATTGCATACATTTTGTTCGCAATACAATGCAACAATTTAATTTTATCACTTTGACAATCAGCTGTTTGAAGCTCGAGATTCGTGCTCGAAGAAATTTTTCAAGTAAAGTTCGAGTAATAGCGAGCCACAAAAAGTGACATTTTGCTTGTTCTTCTTCACTCTCGAGCTAAAAAAATGTGTACGGAAACGCTTTCGAGTAACTTCAAGTTACTTGAAGTGAGTACGGAAACAGACCTATTGGCTTTCCAATTTTGAGCTATCAATCTCGGAGAGTGTTTTTCTCCTTCTTGGCATAAAGTAAAAATACTCTCTAAATAACAAGGTGTCGTTCATAAATTATATTACCAATTTGTGGTGGGGGGAAGGGGTGTTAAAATGTACTACGATCAGGGGGGAGGGGGTTTTAGATATTGTAACGTGACCAAAAAAAAAAAAAACTCGAAAAAATTCAAATTAATAACACAGATAATTTAAAATAATTTTGATCCTTACATCTCCATATTTGACCTCTAAATTGACGGTTTACTATTGACATGCTTAATAAGGAATTAGTTTTCTTTGCTTGCTTTTCGGCAGTTGTTTCTGTTTTTGCTCGTTCATATTATTTTCAGTGATTTCTTTTAGGCTCCTCTCAGTAGAGCCGAGAACAAAAAACATCTATGAATTCTCAAAAGTGAGTTCTATTTAATTTGAAATAAATTGGAATACAAATTACTACCTGCATAAATAAATCAATTTTAAAAAAGGATATTCACAAAAACACTGAACTTGGTGGATCACGGTTGCAGTCTTTACGGGTTCTCTCTCAAAGACCATGCGAATTTCTTTGCATAAGTAATGAAGATACACCTGAATGGATAGAAATGGAATCCATTGAAGAATTTCATTTCGAAGAATCCCTAAAGTTTTCAGCTTCTTCTATTCCAGTGATTAAGTGCATCGACTCTTGAATTAAAGATGGGCTTGTTTTTATTGATGAAATTAATTGTTTTTTAAAATTGTTTCTTGAATTTGCCTAGTCATCATAGCACATATTCTAAGAGCTAGTCAAGATAATAATATTTATAAAAATACATTTTGAAATACTTCTTAAAATAATTAATTTTTGTATTTCATATTGTACATTGCTTTATAGGGGGAGGGGAGAGGTTTTAAAATACTCTACGAAGAGTAACGGAGGGGAGGGGGTACAAAAAAGGTGAATATTTGTCACGTAGTTCATGAACGGCCCCTAAATGAAAATTTTAAGAAAATATATTCAAAATACCTCCGCAAATTCAAAATAACTTTACACCCTATAAGCAGACTCTAAACACTTTCAAGAAGACTGAACATAGAAGCCTTCGAAAAAGACTGGAAAAAGTGATCTTGGAAAGAACCTACCCACTCAATTGATAACCTTTAAGAATCGGTTAGACTTAATAAGATCCTAACCAAGGAACACTCCAGCCCTTCTTTTCTAAAGAAGGAGGATGGTACATGGACAGAATCTTCTAAGGAGCCGTTGTAACACCTTCTTGACACACATTTTTCCGGCTGTAAAGATACATATGACGAATTCAGACGGAGGGTAACGTTGGCAAGAGTCCCCAGAACACTCATAAGCCCCATTATCACAAAGCTAAAGATCTTGTGGGCGATAAATATTTTCTCACCCAATAAATCCCAGGCCCCGATGGCATACTACCAGTAATGCTTCAAAAAATGAAAGAAGTTGTAATACCCTTGCTCTTAAAAATATTCATACACTGTATGTGCCTTAACTTCATTCCAAAGAGCTGGAGAAGAGTCAAGGTTATCTTAATTCCGAAAGTTGGTAAGCGCGGTCATGCATCGGCTAATGACTTCAGACCCATAAGTCTATTATCATTCGTACCAAAAACACTGGAAAGAATCCTTGACATTCATTTCAGAAACATACTCGACAAAACATCAATATTCAAAGCCCAACATGCCTTCCTCGAGATCAACGGAGACTGCTTTGTGTGAGATTATTACTACCATTGAGAGATCCCTACATTTTAAACAATGCACTCTAGCTGTCTTTCTTGTTATTAAAGGATGTTTCAACAACATCTACATAGATGTCATCCGTGACTCATTCAACGAGGTGGGCGTGGAACTACCTGTGAAGAACTGGATTGCCTCGAGTACAACAGTACAACAGATCCAGACGGATCTTGGCTACAGCACAGGTAAATCTACTCAACAATAGTGGTATCACGGCAATGGCATATGGGGATGACATGGTTGTTATGGTATCAGGACTGTTTTCTTCCATACTCAGCGAGATTATGGAGGGCGTTTAGGATAAACTCAACCACAGGGCTTCCAGATGCGGTCTAGGAGTGAGTCCTAGCAAGACAGAACTGCTATTGTTCACCACAAAAACCAAAGTGCAGTCAATTTACCACGTTTAAGTGATCATACACTTTCTATATCTAGCTGTGCTAAATATCTGGAGTCACACTAGATTGAAACTCTGCTGGAAACTAAACATTAAACAAAGGGTCAAAAAGCCTGTGTAGCCTTCTACGCCTAATTTACCAGCACAACTTACGACATTCTCAACTTTGACTTTGCAGAAACATGCTAGTGAAGAGGTTCCCAGCCAGAGCGGAATGACGTAGTGGAAGCCCAGCTGTTGCCTTCGATATAACCTTCTACACCAATGGGTCTAGAATGGAATGCGGAGTTGGAGCCGGTATATACTGAGAGGAACTGGGTGTTGCCAACTCATTCCGCTTACCAGACCCAGCCAGTGTCTTTCAGGCAGAACTTCTACTAGCGATAAGATAGGCTTATCGAGCCAAAAGTCGAGCTAACACAAAAATTTTATATGCATCGATACTGTAAGATAGTCAAGCGGCCATCAGAGCGTTAGTTGCCGCAAAATCTAACTCCAAGCTAGTTAAGTAGTGTAAGAAGGAACTGGCCAGGCTGAGTCGTCAACTTGATATAACCATTAAGTGGGATCCCGCACGGAGAAAACTGTTTGCTAAATTTGTATGGAGATTAAGCAAAACTTGAGCATAATTCTCAGCCACTTCAAAATATTGCTTATTTTCAGCAAAAATCAAGCAAATTTTGCTATTTAAATTTATAATAACTTAGCAAATTTTCGCTTGAATTAAATCAAAATTTGCTTTTTCGATTTATATTAACTGAGCAAATTTTTGCTCGAATCAAACCAAAATTTGCTATTTCTATTTATAAATAATAAAAAAAAACAAATTGGCCATTTCGACTGGGAATCGAACTCGGGCTCCGAGCATGCTAAGCCACACTCTTAACCTGCATGCCACGGTATTTCTATTTATAGTTCGAATTTTGTTTTATATTTCAATAACCAAGCAACTTTTTGCTTGAATCAATTCAAAATTTGCTATATCAATTTATAATAACTGAGCAAATTTTTGCTTAAATTAAGTCAAATTTTGCTTTTGCCTGAACAAAATTACCTTATAATAACTTAGCAAAGTTTGGCTTGAATCAAATCAAAATTTGCTATTTGAATTTATAATAAATAAGCAAATTATTGCTAAAATTTATCTTTATTTTGCTTTTTTCAAATTATATGAGAAGTAATTTCAATTTAGAAAACGTTTTCTAAAATCAAACCGCTATTGAGCAAAATTTTGCTGATTTGCGTTTAAGCAAAGTAATGGCTCGATTCAAGCAAAATAATTTTCTCCGTGCGGCCACAGAAACATTTATGGTTATGAGAAAGCGGACGAAATAGCCAGGTTAGACTCTTCCCTTGATGTGCTTACAGCGGAACCAGTTCTAGTTCCTCTGAACATGGTGAAGGAAAAAGTATGCTTGCACTACCTTGACTTAGCTAATAGAAGATCTAGGAATCTGACAACCTGTGCTACAGCCACAAAAAAGTGGCCTTCATACAACCTTAGTAGAACGCGCGAACTGCTATCGAGATCACGGGCTGATATAGCTAGAGCAACGGCAATCAGTACGGGTCATTGGTGTTCACGCGAAGAGACTTGGTATTCCCTTTAACTCCCAATGTCGTGGCTGTAACGACCCGAACACAAAGGAAACAGTGATACACTTTCTATGTGCTTGCGCAGTACTAGCCCTTCTTCCACAACCTACAGGAACTTTTATCTATACGGATCAGCTATATAATCATATTCCTTAACCGAACTGGATGAATCTGAGGAAACATACCACATTCATCCTGCCCCACACACTAGAACGCCTGGGAATTTGAGGTATCAAAACGGCTCAACAGAGTCTATTGGAAACCGCCCTTAGCTGTATCACCACTCAAACGAAAATTGTAACACATTTACAAGAAAATAAAACAAGCTTTAAGAAAATTTTGAAAACCATTAAGATTTGAATATGGTACTGAATTTTTGGCACATTTTGCTTTTGAAGAATTGAAAATTTCAAGTTTTGAGAAAAAAATTATAGTCGATCAATTTATAATTCTCCTCAAAATAATTTTCATATTTATTGAAAAGTGACTTTCTTAAAAAAATATTTTTTTTCTTTAAAATATTGGGCACTCCCTCCAATATTTAAAATTGGTTTGCACCTGATTTAATGGCATCCGAATCGTTAAAATCAGTTCATTGGTCTGGAAGGAGTCGAGGCAGCATTTACTAGCCTATTAACGGTTTAACGTCAAAATTGATACTTTCATACTATGTACTGTATTTGAACTGTTGACACTACTTCATGACAAAAATATTTTTTTATATCGATCGAACTATATATTTTCGAATAAGCTCTTTCTGACAAAGTAAATAAAAATTTGAAAAATAATTAATTCAGCTAAAAAAAATTCAGTTTTATGTTAACAACCCGTGATTTAATTTTTGAAATAATTTCTCGTTCTGAAATAAGTTTGAAATCTATTAAGATCGCGGTCTTTAAGCTTCATTTTTAGAACATAAAGAAGCATGATAAAGAAGCTTTTTCTACAAAGGTAGAGTGGATTTTTTAAATTATAGGGTAAACTGTAGTCGCCATTTTGGATTTCTAATAGCTTGAGTATACAATGAGTGATTGCAACTCCACATTTGATGAAAATATAATCAGGTTAAGTCTCAAAAACTCTTGAAAGTCTTGTTTTTGTTAATTTTTCGACGATTTTTAAGATTTCAGCCATTACTAGAAATTTGCACCCATAACCAAGTGATTTTACTCTATTGGGCTGCCACTTTGAAATTTTTAAAAAGGCTACACTCGCCCATAAAGGAGAACCCATAACACACATTTTCACATTTTAATGACTAAAATTCATGCACATAAATTTTGGCCATAGCCTTGTTCCGTTTGACAAAGAGCTTTCCATTACTTTTAAGTTACTCTCAAATAATAATCTTAATATATAAAAGGCAAGCGTCCTGCTCCGTGCTCTATATCGTAAAACATGTTCAGCCTGGACCATGACCAGTTATAAATAATTAATTTGAAATGTTTGTACTTACTAAACCTTTTGCTCTATATCGTAAAACCTGTTCAGCCTGGACCAGAACCTATTGGCTCATTCCATACAGACGAGTGTGACGTTTTGACTACTTTATCGTGCTGAAAATGGTATTAACCGGATAAAATTTTAGCAATTTACTAAAAGGTATTTTAGAAGGTGCCTCAAGGTTTCAAAATGCTAAAACATAATGCAATAATTTATACTAGTTTAATAGTTACATTCGCTTAAACACCTGGGACGGGTGTGACGAGCACAAGTTTAAAAACTAAAAATTCTGAGTTTAGCATTAAAATTCAGTCCATCTTCCATAATGAGACCATTTTTGCATTGCATATATTCAAATTTAATATATTTTCTGTTGAATGCCAGTAAAAAATATTTAAAAAAAATGGCGATAACCATTCTTTTTTAAACTTTTAAATGGGACGGGTGTGACATAAGATTGTACCGGGTGTGACGAGTGCGAATGATGTGGGAATTATATATAAGAACTTAATGAGTATAATAACTTTCACATATTTTTGACACTTAAATCAAAAAAATATGTTTTTAATGAATGTATTATTTTTAAAAAAAAAAATATTTTTTTGCAAAAAATTTTTTTGCATGAATTTTTTATCAAATTAATACCTGTACAAATAATTTCAAGTTTTTAATATATTTAAAAAAAAACTATTTTTTTTGCAAAAAATTTTTCGCATGAAGTTTTGATCAAATTAATACCAATACAATTGATTTCGCTATACATGAATTTACAAAGCTTGTTTTAATCAAAGAATTTATTCATATACTTGCAAAAATTTCATTATTAGAAAAAAATTTTGAAAACCGTTCCGGGTGTGACAAACTTCTTGTAACGTAAATGAAGAATAAAAATAATTTATTGAATGAAAAAAGTTAACAAATTTATGTAAAACATCAATATCCTTACTTTAGGAAAGTTTCATTCTTATCATAAGCCCATGTTGCTTCTTAGGAAAACTATAGCCTTTTTTGGGACGGGTGTGACACAGAAAAAACACTCAGTTTAAATATTTTGTACTTTGAAAACGCAGTAACCAATAATTATTACAAACTATTCTAACACAACATTAATATTTTTTTTAATATAACTAACCTTATTTTTTTTAAAGTTGTATCAAAAGATGACTGATTTCAAGGTTTAAATTAAATCAAAATATTTAAAAATTTTTTTCTACTCGAAGTTTGTTTAGTTAAATTGTCAAAATAATATAAAAAAGCATTTAATTTAAAAATATTTTTGCAGCAGGACTAACTTAAGATTCCACTTCAATTCGAAAACCAAAAATTACTTCAAATACATGCATTTTAGAATTCATGTTTCCGTTCCTCATTTCTGTGGAATGAGCCTATTGTAAAATTATCTATTTGAAATCTTTGTACGTACTGTACTTTTTGAAACCTGTTAATCCTGGACCAGAACCTCTTCTAAATTATCCATTTGAAATCTTTGTACGTCCTGTACTTTTTAAAACCTGTTCATCCTGGACCAGAACCTGTTGTAAAATTATCTATTTGAAATCTTTGTACGTACTGTACTTTTTAAAACCTGTTCGACTTGGACCAGAACCTGTTGTAAAATTATCTATTTGAAATCTTTGTACGTACTATACTTTTTAGAACCTGTTCAGTCTGGACCAGCACCTATTCTTAAATTATGTATTGAAAATCTTTGTACTTGAAGACTATCGTCATTTTCCTCAACTACTATACATCAAACATCATGTCTTGCTATTACAGTACTTATTAATTAACAGAACCAGAACCTATTCGGTCTGCATAAACTGAACAGCAATTATTACATTCAGTGACGTTGGTGTCAATTGGAATTGCTAGAACTAAATCACAATGTTCGGTCTTCTGATCCAAGTTTTAGCGATTGGCTACTCAAGTTAGGAAATGGAGATGAAGATATCATAGAAATTCCAGATTATTTTGTTTGTAAAGGTTCGCTTATTAACTCTTTCAATGGCTTGCCTAGAATAATCGTGGACAATTTTTTTGAGCTTATATTCCCATCATTTAAGCAATAAAAAGATTAAAAAACATCCCTCTGATTTTTACATGAGCTGCTGTGCTTTTGGCAGGCTGTCTTATATAATGGACAAAACCATGATAACGTTGTATTATAATATTTTAGCTCATTTTATAAAAACAAAATTATACTTTGCACACCAATCCAAATAATCACTTCTTTTTTGCAAAATTTATTAACACGCGATATAAAAAAATTGAAGGGTTCTGATGGGCATAAAATCGAAAATCTAACTAAGTTAAACGTTATATATCTCCCTAAAATTATTTTTGTCATGTAAGCACAACTTCATTTCATAGTACCAACCTATTTGATTTTAGAAAAGACGTCATTTCATAGTACCAACCTATTTGATTTTAGAAAAGACGTGGAAAATAAAAAAATTTTTTTCTGAAGTGTCCAATATAATGGATAAATCCATTGAAAGGGTTAAATAGATTTCTGGCGATACTTTCAGTCCGAATAACATCAACCGTTATTCCAAAATTGCTATCCTATGCACAAAAAATTCCGATGTGAACGTAGTCAACGAGCAAGTTCTAAATATTTTAGTTGGTGACACAGTGAGAGATCTGAGCACGGATTAAATTGAAGACAGTGATGATAACGATAAACAAAATTACCCTGCCGAGTTTTTGAATTAATTTTATCCTTCAGGAATGCCACTGCATAAGTTAAACCTCAAAATTGGAAGTATTATAATACTTCTTCGAAATTTCAATACCAAAAGAGATATCTGTAATGGAAGGTGGTTAGTTTTGAAAAACCTAAAAACTTAATTAATCATCGCACAGGTATTGACAGGCGCACTGGCGAACATGAAATAGTTTTCATACCTACAATTCATTTGGCCCCGACAAACACAGATTTGCCTTTCACTCTCCGGAGGCGACAATTTCCAGTTAAACTGACATTTTCAATGACCATAAATAAATTGCAAAGTTAAATATTGCAAAAAGTAGGAGTTTTTCTAAAAGAACTGGTATTTAGTCATGCGCAGTTTTAGCGGGCTGATGATGTAAAACTAAGCATTATAGATGGCAAGGGCAAGGTTAAAAATTCAAAGAATTTTTTACTAGAAATGTTGTATATAAAGAAGTTTTATCAAAATAATTTAATAAATATGTTTTCAAATAAAAACCTTTGTATATAAATCCAATAAATTTTTTGTCGCATTTTGTACTCTAAATGGTTCCTTCCCGTCGAAGGACGGGCTTTTACACTAGTGTTTAATAAAATAGTTTTCCATCAAATAGACACTTGAATGCAACTGAAGAAATTTTTTATTTTGCACAGATATATTTATATTTATATGACCTTTTCAAAAATATAATGAACCTTACCTGGTTATGACAATATAGGTTAGTCCCAATATCATAGAAAGTTTTAACGTCCCCATCCATATAAATGACATTTTGTGATTTTTTGTTGTTGTTTCTTTATTAAATTAATATTATATTAATCACTTATTTTATGTATTAAAATGTTAATTTTATTTTAATAGTTATGTTGATTCAAATTTCTAAGTACACTTTATACATTTTTCTATTACCAATTAAAAAAAAACACACTTTCTATAACTTGCTAATATTTGCGCAGCTTATATTAAATTCTAATGTTGTTATAGCTGTTTGGAGCACTCTCTGCCAATAACTTTAAAATTATAGCCAGTTAAGTTTTTATTTATATATTTATTTCTAATCTTTGAATACAGAAGTTAAAATAGATAACTTCAAAACAACTGCTGTTGATTAATTTTAATTTGAACGTTCAAGTCTTTGACGTAACTCTGCAGTTGTTTTTATCTTAGATTTGTAGACAGTTAAAATTAAATTAAATAGTGACGCGGTTTGTTCTGCTTTTGTAGAAAAAACAATTGTTTGTGTTTTTTTTTAAAGATAAGAAGGTTTTTGGTTTTCAATTTAAAATAAAACCTTTTAACAGTAGTATTTATGAAAAAGATACAGTTTATACCATCAACTACAACAATTTAAGTCGTAAAAATTGGTGAATTCCAATTATTTAAAAATAAGAACCGAACTGAATTCGTTGTCGGAACCTTGTTATTGTAATTTTTTGTGTTGCACAGTGTAATTTGAGCATTAAATGCATCATGTTGTATATCAAATTAAAGGGTATTAATTTCGTATTCTAAATATAATATTTTAATTATACCTTAATAACTTGTTTTTTTAAATAAACTTTAATAATTTAAATTTTAAAATTATATAAAATAATATAAACCGTTATAATTCCAAAAGTAATTGGTAAACAGAGTAAAGTTTATTGAGTACAAAATAACCGTGATAAAATTACCTTTAAAATGATACCAATAGTGATACAATATTTCCTAAACTGAAAGGACACTGCTTCCGGTTTCATCATTATTTGTGTACCCTTTTAAGTGTCAGGCTTAAGGAACCCCCCTGCCAGGTATCTGAAGCATTCGCAAAAGTAAGGCTGGCATCAGCGCCATCCGGGATATGCGATGGAAAGAAAAAGACTGCTCTAAGAGAGAAGACTGAGATACCTATTACCATGCCTAGAAATGCAAATTTGAATGCGAATTCGTCGTAAGCCGGAAACTACGCCATCTTATTTCATGGTTTACACCTATGAACGAAAGGCTGGCCACAACCCTCATTTGCGCGCACGCTAACAATGGAGGGAAAGGACGATGCTGTCAAGGACGCCTTCTACGAAAATTTAGAGAACGTGCAAGATCACTGCCCTACCCATGATGTGAAAATAGCGTGATGTGAAAACAACGTGAAGGTCGGAAAAGAAAACATCTTTGGCTGCACTGTCGACCAGTTCAGTCTTCACGAGACCACTTCGAACAACGGTCTTAGACTAATCGACTTCGCAGCGTCGCGAAACATGGTAGTTAGTAGCACCAGATTCGAAGACCTCGATATCCACAAGGCCACTTGGCAAAAAACGCGAAACCAAATTGATCATGTCGTGATCGACGGAAGACACGCTTCAAGAGTACTGGATGTGCTCACATTTCGGAGGTTAATATTGACTCCGCCCACTATCTTGTTGCAGCCAAGATCCGCAAGTGATTGTGCAATGCGATGAATATAGGGGCACAGGTATGCAGCGAAAGCTAGATGTTATTAAGCTGCTTACATAACGGAACGCCGAGGCCTACTCCACTCAAGTCTCGGTTAAGCTCAACTAACCTAACACTTGCCTTGATAGCGCTGGCCGACTTTGGGTGCATATATCCTACTCCGACTAACGCAACCTCGTAACAAATAGTATGACCAGGAGTGTCGACAACAGCAAAATATGCCGCATATAAAAAGTCGCTGCAGTCAGCTGCAACGCGAGCCATGCCCGAAAACTATCGCGAAAGAGGATGGAAGAGAGATGCCTTTTCAGATGTAAAAAAAAGTTAGCAGGAAAAGCGTGAACGTAAAAAAATTGAGGTGTACCAGGGCAAGAAGGATGTTTGAAAATTCTACCAACAGGTAGAACCAAGGTTTCGTCTAACCAAGGTTTCAAGCCCGGAGCATCCACTTGCAGAGATGAGCAACAGCATTTTTCCAATCTGCTTGCAGGCGACGGTATCAATAATTCTCCCTTGGAGAATGTAGGCCGACCAATCGACAATGATAAAATAAAAATTCCAGCACCTAGCCATAACCATCAAGCCATCAAGCGACTCAAAAACCACCAAACAGGTGATGATAGGTGATGACGGCCTGGCTACTGAATTGTTTAAAACCGGCGGTGGTGAAGTGATAAGGTGTATGAGATTGGAATCTCAGAGTGCTTTGTCATATAATTAAGAAAGGAGACCCGATAACCTGCATCAACTACCGAGGTATCAGTCTCTTTTCCATCGCATACAAGGTTCTTTTGAGCGTATTGTGTGAAAGATTGAAGCCGCATACCAAAACATTGATTGAACTTTATCAGTGTGACTTTCGTCCTGGCAAGTCCACCATTTTTACACTACGCCAAATCCTAGAAAAACTCACGTAAATCAAAAACCCGCCACAACCAGCGATTTCGCCCCACCATGCACACGAAGATCTCCATCAAATAAGGATGGTAAGCACTGACTGACTGTTACCAAATCCGTGAAGAACAAAAAGGCACCAGTGCTAAATGGTATTCCTAACTGTGTGTTAAGAACTCGCCATTCTAGAGTAACCTCCAGCATTTGTCCAGCTCTTCAATGCCTGTCTTAGGAAGGGCATATTTCCAACTTAGTGGAAGGCCCATAGACTAGTGCTCATACCCAAAGGCAGTGCCGCTATGGATGATTCTTCAAGCTACAGAACAATTTGTCTGCTTGACACACTAGGGAAGATCTTTGAGCGACTGTTGTGTAACCGAATTGAAGAGGCGATTCAAATAGCGGGAGGGCTATCTAATCTCCAGTTTGGGTTGCGCAGGCACTCGATGGAAGAAAGTTGCAAAACAATATTGCCTTGTAGCAACGCTTGATGTACGCAATGCTTTCAACTCAGCTAACTGGAGTAAGATTTTGAAAGCTCTTAGTGAGTTTTGAGTACCAAGCTACCCCACGAAAGTTATTGCAAATTATTTCGATGAGAGAGTGCTGCAATATTCGACCGATAGCGGTGCAATGACGTACAAAGTCACTGGCGGCGTTCCACAGGGGTCAGTACTAGGGTCACTTCTATGGAGCGTCATGTATGATCGTGTTCTAAGGCTCGAGGTATCTACATGTGTGAAGATCGTCGGATTCGCGGATGGTCAAGCGTTTGTGGTAACAACTAAACATCTAGAAGAAGTGAAGGCCCTTAGTAGTGTTGCTATCAGCACTATCTACGACTGGCTAAAGTCTGTTGGGTTCAGTTTAGCTGAACACAAGCGTGTTCGTTGGCGGTGCTTATCAGTAGCCATCAAAAGTCCGAAATACTAGTTATAAGCGTGCACGGGACGGAGGTACACTCAAAACTATTTATTAAGTACCTCGGTGCTGATTGACTCTCGACTCTGTTTCAAACAGCACCTAGAGTATGCTCAAAAGAAAGCAGCCACTTCATGCCTGGCGTAAGCAAGAATGTTGCCAAACACATGAGGACCAAAACAAACTCGCAAGACTCTTCTTCTTAACGTCGTACGTTTGATTTTGATGTACGCTTCAACGGTCTGGAGCCGCAGCGATTAAGGCAAAGTCCTACCGCCGAGGAGTAGAGTCGGTGTATAGACTAGGCGCTCTATGACTGTGCTGCGCTTTCATAACAGTGTCTGAGGATGCAGCTCCAGTGCTCGTTAACTCGACCCCCATTGACTTCTTGGTCGAAGAGGCCCAACAAGGAGCTATTAGCGAGAGCGCATCTTCTCGCAAAAAACTGGCTCGAGAGAGATGTATGACACAGTGGCAGGCACGTTAGGATAGATCGGGCAAGGGGCGCTGAACCCACCAACTCATCCCTTACTTGTCCGTATGGTGTGGTAGAAATCACGGTTCAGTGAATTTCTACTTCACTCAATTTCTGAGCGGGCACGGTTGCTTTAGAGCATACCTACATAAATTCAAGCACGCAAGCGACCTATATTGCACTCATTGCTCTGGTAGCATAGAAGAAGACATTGTACACGTCCGCTTCGCGTGCCCTAGGTTCAACGAAGTGAGAACTGATGCTTCGGTCCACCTCGACGAAGTGGTGACACCCCAAAACTTGGTGAATCTCATGTTGAGTAGCGAAACCATTTGTTCAGTGGCAAGCTCTTTGTTCAAACGCATAATCGACGAACTTCGAGGAGTCGAGCGTTTGCAAAATAGGTCAGCATGATATAGGAAACTATGTACGAAGTTTATTTGACAGTCATCCGACAGACAAAATAAGTCCTTCAGATTTCAGCTTAGTGCTGTTCTCACATCCCGCGAATTTATGCCTTACGGCGGTTCCATGGGATTCATACTGGGTCAAAGATTTAATGCGGAGGTTAGGCTTAGTGCATAAAAATAGCACACTCCTACCTGCACATATGGGGCCTGCCCCTTCTCGAATTAAAAAAATCCCACAAAAATCAAATCGACACCTATCATCTTTTTTTTTGGTAACAAAGCTGCGTTCGATATCCTTATTCGGGATTGGCTGCACGAAACAATGTCTGAGTTCGGTATACTTGCAAAATTGATAAGACTCTGGCAGCTCCGTCAAGGTAGGAAATGACCTCTCCGAAACCTTTAATACCGAACGAGGTTTCAGACAAGGCGATCCGCTATCATGCGATCTCGTCAAAATTCTATTTATGTCCCAAATTAAAGAAGTTACAGCCCTGCACTAATGTCGCTTTGTGTTAATTAAGAAATATTTAATTTTTCATTTTCATTTTTATCGCCAGATGGAGTTAGTCTGCGATCAGATTACAACAAAATACTGTACAGTATGAAGCTTTAGCAAGGTTGAATATTTTTTTGCTAAAAAGTATAGTGCTTGAAAAAATGTTTTAAATTTTCATTTTCTTCAAGTATAGAATTAATTTACATACATAACAATAGAAATTATAATTATGTATAGGCAGATGATACATAATTTTGGTGAAAATATTTTGAAAAAAAAAACTTTACTGAAGAAGGTGCCTATCAAAATTCATTATAGGTACCTACCTATATTTAAGTTTGTTGATTTTGTTACCAACAATAATCATGAAAGAGCTTTCATCAGCTATCAATAGCTGAATAACTGAATTTGACGACTTTCAAGGTTTTTTTAACTGTAAAAATTATAAAAGATTATTGTTTTATCAACATTGCTTTTTTTGCATTATTAATCAATGTCATGTCCCTTGATAACTGCTGTGTCTGCTACTTTTTAAATATTTTAAGCATATCATAGATCCTTTAAAAGTTAATTGAGTGTATTTCCAGCAAAAGTTAAGAATTTAATTTTTCATAAGAGCACCAAAGCACAGCGGATATGCATTTAAAAATGGGACTGGCTTATTTTGGTTTCTCTGTTTTAAGCTGGCTGTTTCCTTTGGAATATTTTTTTGTGTCGTCAACTCATTGTTTCACAACGCTGTCAAAAGTTAAACGCTTTAAGCAAATATGTGTCAGAAAAACCTGCGAAATAATTCAGTGGCCCGGAAACGACGTAAAAATCTTGACTCAAAACAAATTAACACAATCCTTAGGCAAAAAATGTTTATGTGCTTTTTAATTTTATATTTAAAAGGTCTTGAATTTATTCTAAATTTTCTTGTACAATTCACCTACCACCTAATTAGATATTTTTTGGCTAAGTCAAGTTCAAAATATTGTAACATGGTAATTAGCTGGCATCAGAAACACATGGTTACTTTGCGTTTTCTTTTTTTAATATAAAAATGAATATTTTTCAAATGTTTAAGGTTGCTGTCTCTTACATGGCAAAAAATGACTGTTTCTTGCATGCGAATTTGTAAATTCTTATAATTTATACCCTATTAAAATGTTAATTTAACTAAACATTTAAGAATTTCAATTAATTTTCTTGTAAAGTACGCTGACACATAGCTAAACATTGAGCAAAAATGTGCTTGTGTGTAGCGGGGGCAGGGGTGTAGGTGCGTGCGTGTGAGTTGATAACGTGCGAATGTACAGATTGGCACAGTTTCATGCCTTTTGTGGCATCATTCTTGATGACATTTGGAATTTAAGTAGGGTAGCAAAATTGAATTCTTTTAAAGAATTTTTATGGCGAAAAATATCTTTAGGTAGAAGAATATGCCGAAGAAAAATGTTTGCTTAATGAGGCATGTTTTTCCTAAAGGACTCAATGTTTACACTATAATTGTGCAAAAGGTTTTCTATGTATCAACGCGAGTATTTTGCACGTTTTTTTTTTAATTAGTTATTGCAAAGATAGAAAATTAAATATTTCTTATATTCTGCAACTGAAATTCTTATTGTTGCAGTGTATTGAGTGTATTGACGGATGAAGATTGATGAGCAAGTAAATCCTAATTTTACTTTTGTGCCTTCTCTTTGTTTTGCTAAAATGCAACTATGTATATTTTAATATTAAGTGTACTTGTTTGATTTCTCTTCACTTTCTTCGCTAACTAAATTAACATTGAATTATACGTAAAGGTCAATAAGGCCACCTCATATTTGACAAAAAAACAAAAGAAGTTTGATTTTTAGCAATCTAGAGCGAATTTATTGTTGATTGGACCACAAGCGGAAGCAATCGCTTCCCATTTTAGAGTTATTTCAAGGTCAAATTTTGAAAAAGCCATGAAATAAAACGCATCTTTTGGTATGAGAAGGATTATTCTGGGATATCGATTAAATAATTATATAGGTTTTTTTTAAGCTGATTTGAAGTCCAAGGTTAATTTGTCTGTATTAAGTTCGTTCCAAGGTAAAAACTTTAAAGAGATACGATGCTCAACTTCCTAAGGTAATTTCAAGGTTTTTCCAAGTTCAAAGTGATAACATAACGAGTAATAATTTCCCATCACTTGTTACTCTTAAAATTTTTTCCGAGATCAGTTTAACTGTTTCACATTATTTAAATGTCTATTTCGAGAAAAATTGGGAAGTCACGAGCAATGTGCCCAACCAAATGTTTTATAGCATTTTGAAATCTCTGAGTTTTTGAAGATAGTAGAATTTGTTAAGATCAATTTCCAAATTTTCTATATTAACTGACTGAAAGTTACAAAATTATTATTTGTAGGGGAGAGTGGGGTGTTGTGAGACATGGGGTGTTGTGAGACACGTCAATATCTGACATAGTGGTAATGTTATGAATGCTAACAACAACTGTAAGATATTTTCTTAATGGGATCTCACTTATTATGTGCGCTCATCGCATTGCCACGTGTTCCTAGTGTCTGTAACAGTGTTGAGTTTTGATCGCGCTCTTAAAAGTTTTTTGTACAGTTTGCCTTGTGGAATTTCCAGAAACATTGCCAATTAAACGAGAAGGTAAATATTTATTAAAATGATATCTCTTCCATTGCCTTCAAGCCCACCGAAGTGATTTTGCAAAAAAAATTGCGGGTGATGATGGCGCAGTTGCCATTTGAAAATGTCGAATATGGGGTGTCGTGAGACAGTAAAAATGGGGTGTTGTGAGACAGTTCATTTTTGTTTTTATTTCATTATTTTTAAGGCCATCATGCCACTAAATGCATATAAAGTATCGCCAAAGCCAAAAGGAAATGTGGCATCCATCCACCTAGTGGCAGCCATCAAAGAAATTGCCATAAAAAATAATTGTTTTCGAGTTGTCTGCAAATCATATAATTTTGATAAATCTAGAGTGTATGGAATCCGTTATATGGAAAAATTGAAGACACAATTTTTTCCGCATCGGCTTCAAATGATAAATTAGTCGATTTTGTTGCATAGCAAAGTGTCAAAACTGGCAGGAAACTAGTTTTTCCAAAATTTTACAAATTAAATTGGTTTTTCAAGGCGTCTGTGCTGAGCAGTGCACTAGAGAAGGTTAGTCCTATGAAGTTTGATCCCCTATTCCAAAAATCAAAACGCGGCCGGAAGCCTATGTATACAACAGTATTTACAACTTCCAAGAATGTGGCATTATTGAGGAAAAAATCCGACCAAGAGAATGAAAAACAAACTAAAACAAAAAAAATCGCTGAAGGAACCAGCAAAGCGTAGTCATCATACGAAATACGTACCGGAAAGAGTTTTGTCATTAGATGATGAAGATTTATACTTTTGCATCTTTTGTAGGGCAAACGTGCCAAAGATTTTTTTTTTTTTGGATTCGCCAAGGGAGTGTGAAATCTTATGAATATGTATAGCCCGTACTATACGCATGCACGACTTAAATTCTAAAATCAGTCCGGACGAGAACAATTTCATTAGTTGCTATAAATGTGATCGAACTGTTCATCTGCAGTGTACCAAAATGAAAACCGGATATTTAAACTGTTAGCCGAATCAGATAAACACGAACAATTTTCTTGTCTGTATTTTAATTTTTTTCCTATTTCAATAAGGACTTTAAGCAAAAAATTCCATTTTGTTATATTTATAGTAGTGTCTCACAACACCCCATAATTTTTTAAAATCCAAAATTCCAAAATTTTTTCAGGCTTCAAGAAAATTCTTAAATGTTTTGAATTTCAAAAAAATGCCATCGCAGGTTGTTAGGTAATTGAATAAGCTAAACAAAAAATGTTTCCAGAAAGAAAAATATTAACTTTTAAAGAAGTTATCGTCCAAAAACTAAACCTGTCTCACAACACCCCACTCTCCCCTACTAAGAGCAAATTTTCAGAAGCATTTTTATACACCCTACGGAGAAAGCAGAGTGACTGGTGTAGTGACAGCTCTTAATTAACCTATTATAGGACAGGTTCCATATAACTCTGGATGGAACGTAGAGTTTTTAAATGTGTTTTTCTATATTTATCTTATCATTATCAATATCCCAGTGGAAGAGTGCTAGACTGCCATGCGGACATACGTGGGTTTGTAACTTGGCTGTGTAAGTATCAAAAATTTCAATTTAATAATGAAAATTCCAGTTCTGTTTCATTAACTGCTTGGTCAAAAATAACCATAAAATAATTAAGATTGATAAGATTTTTAGATATGACCATGATGAAATGTTGTTTCTGAGAATCACTGTTATAAGATCAAAGTTTCAAATTATATAATTACATAATCAACCATCCCATTATAAATTTCTATAGTATAATTTTTCCTCAATTATTCGAGATAAAAACTATGAAAAATGGTATTTTCCGATGCTTGAATTGCGACAGTCTTGCACGAAATTAGGGATAAATGCTTTCATGGTGCAATACAAATTTTTAATAAAGATGTTCTTGAAGTTGTATAAGGAAGTCAGAGGTATAACTCAGGCTATTCGACCCATGCTCTACGATTTATTTGAAATTTTGGCAGTAGGTTCGTTAACAGCTATTAATTTAAGTTATTTTTTTTCTATTGGCATTTTTTATAAAGTTATAGAGACACCCGTTTTTGATAAAAGTATAAATCATAAAAATGAAGTTATTTCCAATAAATCGTGTCTTCTTCATTTGTTAGCCTATTTTTTTAAAATAAGGTATCGTTAGAAAGCTATTGAAAAGAGATTTTTTTCAAAATAAAATATTTAAAGAAGAATTTATAAAATTGTATTTATAGAATATGTAATATTTATAGAAAAAAATATTTATAACACAAAGTAAGATCGATTGTAGGACGTATTATGGATTAGCATAAAGTAGAAGAGTTTTTACATAGTACCATAGAAATAGGGCTTTTAGGTCCATTACGAATCCATTACGAAGAGTCGTCGAGGAATGAAATGAATATGATGTGAGATGGATTCTCAGTATACAGCTATACGGCTTTACGAAATGATATTAGCAATGGTATGCGAAGAGCTACTTCCCCAAACTGATAGCGGATTCAAATGAACGAACCGAAAAAGTCATCACTTTGACCTTGGAATGACCTTTGACCTTAATACAAATAAATTGACCTTAGATTTGGAATCAAAGACCCAAAAACCTGTATATAAAGAATTTGGAGACTGTTTCTGTTTTTTGAAGTGAAACTTCTTTGGCGGCGAGTGAAATTTCAAGGTCTCTTATTCGTGATGCTAGGCTAACGTTTTCAATTCTTATGAAAATTTTCAAAAAATGATAGCCGCTAACGAGAGTTGAACCCTGACCATCGTTGCTTAAGAGTCGGAATCTATACCTTTACGCCACGCAGGCACATAATAAACAAGCAAACAAAATGTAATTGAAACTGAAGGCTTAACATTCTGTCCATAACATTAATTTTCATCCGAAAAGTATGCACGGAAAATTTATTTCTTTAAGCTTCAAACGAAAATGTTAAGGCATAGAGATACATCCAGCGGGAAAAAATTATACCGCCTGTTCGCCGCATAATGAGCTTAAAGCTTAATTTGGTTCGTTGGTTGTGATCAAAAACTTGACAGATGATTGGCAACATACAAAAAACTGTTAATTCAATATAACAATCAAAGCGAAAAGTGTTAAAAGTGCAATATTTAAGACTGCCGAGAATAGTTTTTGCCAGCCAAAAAACGTCTCAAAGCTAAGAAAAATAGCTAAAACAGGAGCAAAACGCGTTCGTGAATATAAAGAGCGAATTAGAGCTCTTATGAATGCAGCCGCAGCTGGGTCTGCAACTAATGATGAAGGTAAGGTGATTGCAACATTGGCTGAGTTTCAAAATGCATTTTTACGAAGCATCAGTGTATTTTGGTGAATCTACACAGAACCAATCCCCAGAAAAACACACTGATGCTTTGTAAAAATGTATTTTAGAACTCAGCCATCATCTCAACAATATTTGATAGCTAACCAAATTGATACACTCAACAATCAACGTTCGCTGCTTTACGAGGCCCTCACTCAACATAGCAATCATTATGATCAGGAAGCAGGAGGTAATAAACAACAAGATTTGCCTCTGCTCTCGGAGGTTCCTTCAACGAGTACTATGCAAATGCAATCTAGCATTCAAAAAGTGACAATGTTGAGAAGAAAGTCATAGCAACTAAAACACCAAATTAACTAAAACAAGGACCGAAAATAACTGTTATTTTACAATATTCAAATAAAAAAAATTGTTGAAAGACTTTTTCAAATATACCATTATGTTACAAATGTCCTCAGCCTCACGAATATTAAGTACATTTTAAATATTAGACTCATTCTTTAAAAGTTAAAGTTTAAGTGTTATTTTTTGCTTTTTTGGTAAAAAATAGCAGTTATTTTGTGACTTAAATTTTTTCGGTCAAAATTATGAAGCAATTTGTGTTTTTTTTAAAGGCCGCTTTACAGATTGAACTGTTGACGCCATGTGTAAAATGTCTCACCGATGAGATGAAAATAATAATATCAAAATTTTTTTATCTGTAAAATGACTTTAACAAATATAAATTACCTGATATTTTTGAAAAAATAAACGGCAGAAAATAACTTTTATTTTTTACCGTTAAAATGAAAGTCAAAAGTAGCTGTTATATTTGCCCAAAGAAACTATAAGGCACAAAATAACTTTTATTTTTGTCGGAAAAAATAAAAATTAAGAGATAAAAGTTATTTTATGACACTTTCGACAAAAACCATAGCCTGTACGGTCCCTGGATGCAAATATTGAATCAACAGATTATTATTCCATTTCGTATTGATTGAATTTCTTTTCAGATACTTTCTCTCTATTTCACACTAAAATCTCTCTAACTTGTTACTGTTAAAGAAGTTTCACTTCTGCCACGTGTACGTTGCTACACGCGAGTTTTTTTATTCATTTTGACTTTAGAATGACCTTGAATGACCTATATACAAACAAACTGATCTCGGATTCAGAATTAGCGCTTTAAAAACATAAATATCATGAATTAATCATTGGTTGTGGTTTATTTATGAAATTATTTATTACTCTGGTTTCGTTTATCAATTTTGTCTTTGGAATGACCTTGAAATTATCATAATACAGGCAAACTGACCTCGAAATCAGAATTAGGGACCCCAAAATCTATATATCAAAAAATTGTATATTGCATCTTTTTTTTATTCATTTAGACTTTGGAATGACCTTGAAATTTTTTAATTAGGTAAACAGAGCTGGGACTCAGAATCAGCGACCACAAACCTATATAGCAGAAAGTTGGACAAACTGCTTATTTGTCAGTTTGACATTGAAATGACGTTACTATAGACAAATTTACTTCAAAGAGAATTTGTAAACGCAGTTTATTGACGGAATTAAGCGAGTGAAACCGAATTTAACTTTTGTCGTCTTTTTTTTTTCTTTAACTGAACGTCAACCCAATTCACTTTTGTATTACATACACTAGAATTATTTTTTATTTCTTCTTCACTTTATTCGCTAAATAAATTAACCCATTTTTTACCACTGCGCGTTTATGAAAAAAAAATAAAGCTAAAATACATTTGAAAACTAAAAATACCAAAGAAATCCTATATTTATTAGCTTCAAAATCGTTTTTAAATATTCCACAAGTTGATCAACTTTACGAGAACGAGGGCCTTGACAATAGATACACATTCATGATATAATAACTTTACCAGGTAGTATTGACAAGTGTTGATTCTTTCAGCTACAAGTAAACGAACTCTTGTCAAAAACAGCTGTTCCTTGTTAAATGCGTTGGTCGCATTCAGCTGTGTCAGCTGTTGTGATAGCGATACATCAGGGAGCGCTGTTATCGGTATTGAAGTGTCAGAAAAGTTGTCAAGTTGATGAAATGTTAAGTTTTCCATAAAATACCAACGGAATTTTTACAGAAAAATAAAAAACTTTCTATTTTTAAATGCATTTTAATGCGTAACTTCATATTTATTAAGCGAACTTAACAGTTGCCAACTGTTGAGTACGCTGAATGTGACCAGTGAAAATTAATTGTATGCAATGACGGATTGTGAGCGCGCTCTTTTTTGTTATATTTTTTGAAAGATGGTAGTTTCCAACAGAAACGTCAACACTACCTTGTAGTTATTTTATACACATTTTTTAGACTCTTTATAAAAAATTAAAAATATACAAGGAATAATATTAAAATCATTATTTAGATAAAGATAAGGTATAAAATTTATAGTTAGTCAAGATATGATAAGTCAGAGCAAAATTATTACACTCACTTTTCTGGCTGAAAACCTATACAAAATCTGCATATTCGGTTATGGGATTTCAAAAAGGGACCGGGATCAATAACCCTAATGGATAGTATTTATTAACAGTAATTAGAGCATGGACAGCCCTCTTAACAAAGACATTGTTACTGTCTGTAGTTAACACCAGGTCAAGGAGTCAATAAAGAATATAATAAAAACAAATAAAGAATGTGTAAAGTTCGTCTAGAACGATTTTGAAACAGCCTAAACCTATTTTTTTAAAGTACAACAATAGAATTGAAAATGGGCGTGTCCGTGGGCTAATGAAGCCCATATTTTATATTTATTTCCATTTTGATGAAAAATTTACACATACCAATTTTTAATCCGGTAGCTCACATGTTGACTCTTTAGTGTTTTCGCTATAGTGGGTTGTATGGCAGGTGGGCGTGTTCGTGGATGGATAACGCTATTAACCAATTTTTGAACACATCTTAGTTTTGGTATAAAAAACATATGTGCCAAATTTTAGCTCTGTAGGTTAAACATGACCTTATTTATGGAGTATTCAATTTTTTGGGTTTTATGGGAGGTAGTCGTGTCCTAAAATATTCAATAGTGCAGATCCTTGGGCCTATGTGACTATGTGTACCGAGCTTCATCAAGTTATCTCAACTCCTTCTTCTTATCCTGTGTTTACACACAGATGGACGGATAGAGGGACGGACGGACGGACGAACGGAAATGGATAGCTCGACTCACGAGGTGACGCTGATGAAGCACATATATACTTTTCTATACCGGACCCGTTTATTTCTATGCGTTAGAAACGTTTGCACTAAGTTAATATACCCTGACCTTTCGGGTTTAGGGTATAAGAACTGACTTGTTGTATGTCGGAACATACAGCCTTTGGCCAAAAGATTGAGGTACTCTCTGTAAGATAGAAATTATTTTGAAATTAGCTATCGAAGTAACCATTGCTTTTTAAAAATGCATCCCTTATGTGCTTAACATTCATAATAATAAAAAATACATTCTAGGAAAAGTCATATTACTTAATATGACAATAATAACGGTATTATTTAAAAAATAGTTCAAATTAAAGGATAAAGAAGCTTTCGTGTTAACCAAGTTTATGAATATATATTATTCTCTTCTCGGAATGGCTGTAGAAGTGAACTTTCGTTCGAAAAACTATGAGAATACAAATTCTAAAAGAAGAAGGCAAGCCTCAGGCAGAGATTTCCAAATTGGTGGGTTGTTTAAGGTGGGTGGACAGCTCATTGTATACTCAGGCGATTTGCAGAGACTAAATATCATCATAATAAAACAAAAAACGAGCGGGAAAAGCGAAAATTTATTGGTGAGTGTCTAAAGAACCGTAAGAAATCCTCTTCTGCCCTCGTCGCTGTCCTGTCGGATGATATTGGGAACAATATAAGTACTCAAACAGTCAGAAGAAGACTCATGGTCGTGGATTTCTGAAAAAAAAATTCCAAAAAACGTTTTAATGGGCTCTCCAACACTGACACTTTATTGAAGAAGATTGGTCGAATGTTCTGTGGTCCGATGAATTCAACTTCGAGGTGAGCTTAAATACAATATTTTTAACCTAACCTTCCATAGTACGATTTCATAGAAATAATGAAAATTTTGTAGAATGTGTTGCTTTTAATTTCCTACATGTATTTGTAACACCTGCTGTAACCATGGTGAGGAGACGCGTTGGTGTTTTATTTGCGAAGGCCGCATGGACAGCCAAAAATATATAAAACAAAACACTAACTTAGATGGATTCAAATTTTAACAGATCGGTTAACAAATCGACAACAACGATGCACTGGTTTAGAGGCAACCGTATTCCCTTTTAAGACTGGCCAGCGCAGTAACCAAATTTAAACTCTATCGAGCACTTGAGGGCTCTGCTAAAGCGTAACGTAAAAGAAAACAGTGCTTTGATCAACGAATAGAACACCATAACAATAGTCGAATGTAGAAAGCTTGAACGCAGTACGCCACAAAGTATTGCTGCTGTCATTAAAGCGAAGGGTAGATCAACTGAATATAAATGTCTTTCTAAATTTTTAATGCATTTTTATAAATTTATAATTAACAAACTATTACTTTGCTTTTAAAGGTGGAGTATCCAGTGCATTAGGGGTGCCTCATACTTTTATCCAAGGCTGCATTTTGGTTTTATTTTTAATGAATATAATTGTGGTAGTTTCTTAACCGCCAGTTTAAATCTGGCATTTGCTTTTTCTAATTGTAATAAAAAGTACTTTAAAAGAAGCTTTGCATTATTTTTTCCCACATGACAGTTCTTTGAAATTAAACCGCAAAATAAACACTTGGATTATTTAAGCTCCATTAAGCTGTTGACAGCTCGTTTCGGCTGGTTTAATAGCATTTTGAATGAATGTCGACTTTAGACATGAGCTTTTCTTAATGCTTTATGGTTTCTGGAAGGTGCTTTAACGGCTCTGTTTTGTTGTAACGTAAAGTTTATTTCATGCACTACTTAATGTAGCGAACAGTTGTGGAATCAAATTCAAAATACAAAACCCTTAGATGCAAAGGGTAATAAATGTAAGATAAGAATAAGACAATTTTGGAAAAAACAATACAGAGTTTTAAATACAGAGTTTTTGGGGGTTGGGTCTATTTTCACATTCTTAGGAGCTACAGAGTTAATTAGTATTTCACGATTTTGATTCAAATTATTGTGTATAGCATAAAAATTAACAAAAATCACAGAAAACTAATTTTGAGAGCTCATTGTAAAGGTAATAAAATCACCTTTCTAACGGTATGTCAACAAACCCCACCGACTTAACCGTTTCTAAGCTGTGTTTGTCTGAAGATGAAATCAATCGGTGGAAACTATTAAATTTCAACTTTGGCTTCAAAGTTTCTCAGAATTTCACGTAAAAAATGAAATTATTTTTCATAATAAATCTTGTTATTTATTCAATTCTTCTTTTCAATGACACTTAAAACATAAACATATCTATAAAAATAAAAAAGTTGTCTGTAGAAAAAAATTATACTTACTTACTAAAGTAAGTTTTCTGTGAGTTAGTTTTTGTGCTAGAAACAATAATTTAAATCAAAAAAATAAATGAAATACTAATTAACCCTGTAGCTCCTAAGAATGTGAAAATACACCCCCCCCCCTCCCATACGATTTTTTGATCAACTCGACATTACCTTTCACCTCCGTAAATAGTTGCACTCAGTTGCGGGAAACCCTGTATAAAGTTCCTTTTCTTTTGAAATAATAATAAACTTAGTTCAAATACACTTTTTTGAAAAAAATAAAACCAGTTTAACCATAAAAAGTAGACAAGCACAAATAAGAAAATTAATAAAAAACTCACTTAAAAGTAAGCTCCCATAGCGTTGATGGCTATTGACTTAGTATATATCAAAAAGTTGAAGTTTATGATAAGATTAAGGCGCTTTTATTTTCCTTCGTTTTAAAGTGATTTACGAAGTTTGTCTCAGTTTAGCACATAATGGAATAAATAAATTATTTAGCTTTTCATGATTTTTAAATTTACTTAACAAGCTTTTTAAATTGCATTAGTATAAATCATGTTATACTCTTGAATCTAAGAGACAGGTAGAAGAGCCAACTGTAAACATATGTGCAGCGATTCCCAACAGTTTACAATGTTAAATATAATTTTAACATTTAAGAAAATTCTTAAAAAAAAACTGCACGCTTAGTTTATAGGTGAGAGAATTATTTTTTATATGCTAGCGACCTAAGAATGGATATTAAAATACCCAAGAAAGTGTTGACGTAAAAAAGACTAGCTCGGAATAGATGAGAGATATTCTGGGTAGTTTTTGTACAGTCTTATTTTTTTGTAGTTTTTACAGGTTTTTTTTGACGGAAAACGCCAAAAAAATGCTGCTAAAATAGGAAACAACGTAAAATCACTCCCATAGCTTTGTATGTTATCTTTTAAGAATAACCAACCGCGATATCTCAACACATTTGGCAGCCACACCTGCTCAATTGAAAATGAGCATTTCAAGACCCGAAAGTACATGGCATGAACAAAAATTATTTTTTTGTTCTATCAACTTCCATGGGGGACCACACTTCAAAATTTAATCAAAATCGTGTGATCCGATCTATGGTTAGGCTTGAATGGATTTAATAGCATAGTACACAGATGATATTTGCCTCAGATTCATATCTATATGCCTTAACAGCTTTCGCATTGAGCATTCTTAGCATGTGTCACTTGATTATCGCTTTCACTTATATATCATCTCAAGATATAAATAATTGACTGAATAGCTGTAACACCTCAAATTTCTGTTACCAATGTTGGATCACATTAAAGCTCAGTATAAAGTTACTTATTGGCCATCGGCTACTAGAAAATTGGAACGGGCATTGGAAAACAAGGTGTGTACACCAGTAATATGTGACTTTTTCGATAAAAACCATAACCGGTTATTAAATTTGTATATATTATCATATTAAATAAATTTGCACCGCTTACTTTCAAGCTGCAATTTTTTTCGGTTTGTATACATAAGTTAAAAAGTATAAAAAGCACTGAAATCGTAAGAAATAATTTTGTGGTCATAAGCGATAATCGTCTTCGAATTCTTCTTCTTCGAAGCTTCTTAACCCGAATCCGTTCCTCGGGCCATTTAAAACAAAAATGGTTAAATGGTCCTTTTTCGGCGAAGTTCCGTAAGGCGAGTTCATATTGTTAATTTATTGGTAAAAAGGTTTACAATCGTCAAATTATTTTTCAAGCTTGGTCAGACAATAAAAAAATTAAAATATTTGATTCATAATTTTTAAAATTCTGTACACGGTTAAAAATTTTGGACTAGTTTTTAATCCAAACTTTGGTTAAAAGGAACTTTTAATCCTAAAAGTACTATTTTTTATTCCATATTTTAGTTTAATTTTTTTTAATCCGAAAAAGTTTAAGTTTAAGACTATTTTTGGACTACAAATTTGCATTAAGGTAGTGTTTTCAGGAAAAAGTATTTATATTATTTAATAGCTGAATTACAATGCAGCAGTGGCAGTGGCAGCAGCTGTGTTAGTGGCAACGGCAGCGGTCAGCTGTTTCGTATTTTACTGACTGCAAATTACAATCTAGAAGTGGCAGCGTCAGCATCAAAAGTAGTCAATGTGGAATTTTTCTTAGTAGTTTAATTATTTGCATGTTGGCAGTACTGATTACTGCCACTGCTGCTATGTAATTTTCACCATTGAACAACAGTATTCCTAAAATTACAGCTGATCAATGCCACTGCCACTGACGCTGCCACTGCCGCATTGTTATTCAGGTATAAGATTGAAAACTACTACTACAACGAAATTTAAGCTAAATATAATTCTAAATGTTGTTAAAGCATCCGAAATTTATTTTTAATTAAATGAAAAAAATTGTGTATTAAAATCTGAACCAAAATATTATATACATTATAACAGTAAACAGTGCTTAAACCTTTCTGGATTAAATAGTAATCCTATTTGGATTACAATATTTTAAACTTTGTTGGACTAAAATCTAATCCTTTTTGGATTATAGTATTTTAAGCTTTCTGTGGATTAACAATTATTCCTTTTTGGATTAAGAAATTTTAAACTTTTTGCGGATTAAAAATAAATCCTTTTTGGATTAAAAAATGTAAAACCTTTCATTGGATTAAAAAATAATCTTTTTTTGGTCGTGTCCTATATGTAAACCAAAAAAGTTTAAAATTTAGTCCAAGATTTTTAACCGTGTATATTTTAAATATTGCTGATTCCTTTCCGGAGAAAAGCTTTGTATTATTGCCCATAAAAATATCAGCGAAAAACAAAATTTCTCTAATTCTCACCAACCACGTTAAATTTAAATTAAATAAGTAACTAAGATTGGCTTGCAACAGGTGATCATCAGGAACACATCCCACTGAATCACTAAAAATTAACTTGGCCTTCAGGCTCCTCGACCATTGCAGTGTTTTCCTAGCGGAAGTCTCTTTTAAAGCTTCCTAAATAAGATGGTAGAGTAGCTCTAGAAAACTGCAAAGTAGACGAACACTCTTGAATCGTGCTACCAAGCAATTATTGACAGTTGCACGGTTAAAAATCTTGGACTAAATTTTAAACTTTTTTGGATTAGATATAGGACACGATCAAAAAAAGATTATTTTTTAATCGACTGAAAAGTTTTAAATTTTTCAATCCAAAAAGGATTTATTTTTAATCCGCAAAAAGTTTAAAATTTCTTAATACAAAAAGAAATAATTGTTAATCCACAGAAAGTTAAAAATATTATAATCCAAAAAAGATTAAATTTAAGTCCAAAAACGTTTAAAATATTGTAATACGAAAAGGATTACTATATAATCCAAAAAGATTTAAACACTGCTTACTCTAATAATGTATATAATAATATTTGGGTTCAGATTTTAATAAACAATTTGTTTCATTAAAAATAAATTTCGGATGCTTTAACAACATTCAGAATTATATTTAGCTTAAATTTCGTAGTATTAGTAGTTTTCAATCTTATACCTGAATTACAATGCAGTGGCAGTCACTGGCAGTGGCATTGATCAGCTGATATTTTATTTAGGAATACTGTTGTTCAATGGTGAAATTAACATAGCAGCAGTGGCAGTAAGGATTTTTAAATTCACTGCCAACATGCAAATAAGTAAACTACTAAGAAATATTCCACATTCACTGCTTTTGATGCCACTGCTAAATTGTAATTTGCAGGCAGTTAAATACAAAACAACTGATCAGTGCCGCTGCCACTGACACAGCTGCTGCCACTGCGACTGTTGCATTGTAATTCAGCTATTGTAATTCAAAAATAGTCTTAAACTTAAACTTTTTCGGATTAAAAAAAATTAAACTAAAATATGGAATAAAAAATAGTACTTTTAGGATTAAAAATTCCTTTAAACCAAAGTTTGGATTAAAACTAGTCCAAAATTTTTAGCCGTGTAAGGTAACGTAATTTAACAAAGCCTATATCCATTCAGGAAGGTTATAGGTTCTGTTTGTGAAATTTTAATCATAATCTATACTGTGGTTTATGAGTTTACCATCAACATGTCAACAAACTTTTGCTCTTTTATATAATAAGTATAGATATAGTTATAGAAAAACTTATTCATTTTGAGTAAGCCAACAATTCATATTTTGTCAATATTTATGACTTGTATTTAGACTAAATTTTGAACTATTTTAAACAACCTTATGTTTTTTTTTAAAAACATTTTCTTAAAGTCCTTCTAGTTAAAAGAAATAAAGTTTATAAATTCTTATAATATATAACTGAGAATAATAACGTTTTAATGTAAAACATTTATTATTTAACCACAAAGTTCACTTTGTTTTTTTAACAAAGATTAAGAACAACTGACACTTGAAATTGTAAACATGTTCTAGCATTACACAGTCAAATAGCGTTACATAGTTTTAGCTTAAATTCGCGTGTCAGTCACTAAAATCCACGCAAAAACGATTTTGTTATGCGCCAGCTATTGGCCTTCTGTGAAATGGCCTTTGGTTAAAGGTAAGCGTGCCACCAAATGAATGTCTAACAACATAAAATTTTTTTAATAAGCCACGCGAGAATTGTTGACAGACGAAACTGAGCCAATTATTATTGGATAACCTACAAAGCAGTCTGACATTTTAAATAATTATTTATTAAATTTATATTATTTAATTAGTTGTAAATTTATTAGTAAAAACGTGTTTTATATAGATTTAGAAAAATTATTAAACGCGGCACAGCATAATTGACGGATATGCTTTAATTATTTAAACTATCTATTGGCGAAAAATTACGCGACCGATATGGTTTTTTAATTTTGACTCTAGATGGCGCCAACAAGAGCCTGCGAGAAAAAGCTGTTGTTGACAAAACCGTTGCTCGACAGACACTGAATTCGGTTGTTCGTTGGCTGCGTTGCTTGGTTTAAATTGTGAATGAATGATGTTTGCTGCTGTTGTTGTTGTTTTTGTTGTTTAGAATTGTTTTGCACTACTTTATAACAGTCATAGATAGATACAAAGATACTCATGCGCTTCACATGGGTTATTGTTTACCATTCAACCCCACAAACTGTCGCCCACTTTTACAATTCAACAGCTACTGCGAGCGAACAAAAAAGTAGCTGAGCCAAATGCCTGCCACTAAGTTTAATAGTTCCATCATTGCCAACGTCATCAATTTAAATGTTTTTCTCTTGGAACATTTTCACTTGGGGGTGTTATAGGGATGGCGGCCAAGATAAGAGTGCCAGCTCGTATCACGGTCCATTAATGTCACGCAAAATCTTTTTAGATTTTACATATGAAAATCGTTTGCATAGAAATTTTGAAGGTCTTCAAGCCTTAAAGGATTTAAGGTATCTATAGTCCTTGTGGGAAATGTTAGTAAATATACCGTTTTTAAAGATAACTGTGGGATAAACTGAGGTGTCAAAAAAAGGATGCCTCAAAAAAAAAAACGGATATTATCGACACTGAAACAGTAATTTTAGATCGTATTGAAAAAATTTTATATGTTTTTGATATGCACTAACAATATCCTTTTGGAGATTTTTTCAGGTCATTAAGTTATGAGTTATTTTGCCTTTTTCTCTCAATCTCCATTTACCTCTTGTTGAATATCCTTAACTGTTTTTGTTATTTGGAATATCAGATCCATCCCTTAATCTGAGTTCTGCCAAAAGCTTCTTCATTGCAACTTTTGTGCTCTATGCTCCAAATATCTTTGACTGCGGGTCTGTCAGTTTTTTAAGACAGTTATTGATTTTTAATGTTTGTTCTAATTCGGAACCGGTACAGCATTTTTGAGTTGACCCGAACTTTTCAATGAACTTACAAAATATCTACTGATATTTTGAAGAAAGAAAAATTCTTTAGTACTTTTAGTACTTCAAGAAATTCAAACATGCAACTAAATTTTTTTTCTTATGACTTGCATTTTATTTCAAAATATTTAAAAATAAATATAAAACTTAACAAAATAACATTATTATGCCCTGTTCTGAATTATAATCTGTATTTGTTTGAAAATCGAAAATAAACTTCGATCGTATTTTTGAAGCTCAGTTCTGCGGGTTGATCAGAAATGGCGAGTTCAAAACAAAATTAAATCGGATTCAAAAAAATTTAAATTCGCCGTTGTTTTGATATTAGTAAACATCAGTTACTTGTGCTCTTTGATTTATAGTACATAAATTCTGATGAAATACTCCTGCCAGTTCCAGATATTTCATCACACCTTGAAGAAACCGATTGATGCACGGAACACATTGAAGACGACAACAACTTTACGACACAACAATAGAGAAAATTGTGGTCATGTCGACTGCTACTTGATTATTTTGAAAGCGACACAACAAACAGCGTTTAATACCATAAACATATTTAGACAATTCACAAGGTCTGTTTTATGTGCTATGCCGTATTTCAAAGTCTTACAAAAATACAATACCTGTGAGCACCCTTAATCGTTATATGTCATATTTCTTCACTTAATCAGCAAATCGTGAATGGAAAAAAATAATAGCATTTTTTTTTGTTATTGAATATGGAATATGTTTGAATATGCAATAGTTTGATTCCATGTTGCCGGTGTTTGTTACAGAAGCTTCAACCCAAATTATGAAGAAACAAGTAAAGAAAGTCTAAAGTCGATCTAGCCCAACTATGAAATACTCTAAACCGACTTTTTCAAAAAAACAATCATAGTATTGAAAATGGGCGAGTCCATGGGGGAGATGAATCCCATATTCTACATACATTTCAATTTTGATGAAAAATTTACACATCAAAAGATTTATTCCTGTAGCTCACATATTAATGCTTTTATAGTGTTTTACCTATTGTGTGTTGTATGGGAGGTGAGAGTGTTCGTGGACGGATTACGCCCAATTTAAACACTTCTTTGTTTTGATATAAAATACATACATACCAAATTTAATCTCTGTAGGACAAACATAACCTTATTTATGGAGTTTTCAATTTTATGGCTTGTACGGGAGTTAGGCTTGCCCGTCGGTGGATGACGTCAATTTTTTAAAACATAATCTAATTTATTGAGTTTTTCACTTTTGGGTTGTGTGGGAGGTGGGCGTGTCCGTTGGCGAACGACATCTATTTTTCTAAGATGGCTTTGGCTTGATAAAAAATACACACAAATTAATTGTATCTTTGTAGGTTAAACATAAGAGTTTTCCATTTTTGGGCGGTATGGGAGATGGATGACAACGGATGGCGCAATTTCGTTGTCGTCGTCAATGTGTTCTATCATGATGTGTGCTTTTGTTAAATCAAGTACGCTCACGACGCGTAGTTACAAAGAATCGATACGATGCTATGGCAGTGACTCTAGAAAGTCTTGCTCGAAAACCTCGAATGAACTATAAAAAAGACTTAAGAACTGTACTTTTTGATTAATTGTGAAATTCACTAATTGTGCAAGATTGTTTAAACTTAAACCGTTTAATATAAAAAACAAAAAAATTATAATTATTTTTTACACTTTGTGTCGGACCTCAGGGTTACAAAGAAAATATAGAAAAGCACACTTTAAAGCGCACTTAGATATTGTTTGCTACTTTAGTTTCACTGCCAAAGATTGTTGAGGGTGCATTTTACATTCGTAAATCTTTTCATAAAACTGCAAAACATATTTTTTTGTCTCTCCATGAAGGTACGAAAATGGACCCATATTGTTTTGTCTCTCCATAAAGGAAAAACAAAAAATCATATTTTTTGTCTTTTCATAGATGTAAAAAAGCACTTTTGCATAATAGAACATTTTAAGCTATTTTTTTGTGTGTGCGTAAATGTTTTACAAAATAAAGCAGGCTGAAAGTATTTTTATGCAAATAACAAAGTGTGCAGTGGGTGGTTGGGTGAAGCCGCTTCAATTCAGTGTTTGAGATCAGACGAACTACTAGCATATAGATTAAAATTCATTTGTTGCAGCATTTGTAACAAGCAAAAATGTCTTACATACATGGTTTGTTTCTAGTGAATATTTATTGCTTGAGTCACTTTATATTAATTTTTTTGCGTCAATGATTTAAGAAAATTTATCTAATAAAATTCTATTTTATTTGCAGTTAAAGCTCAAAAAATGTGACAGATGTTTGCATAAATTATTGTCTGCAAAATCATGTCAAAATTCTGACAAATTTGACCCGGTTCTGCTTATGAAACAAAAGAGCATTTAAAACAATCAAGTGAATAGTTTTTATTAATTTCAATGAACACTGACATTATGTACGGCTGACTGACAAATTTCTCATAACAATTTTAGGCAAACTGTTTTTATTGCGCTGTTATTTATCTTGACGCTGCTGGAAATTAATTAAAAAATAAAATACTTTATTACTTGAGCTGCTGTTTTGCGCGACCCTGAACATTCATTTCTGAGTGCGTCGACTTAATTATTTCTTCTATTAAACGTGTTCTTTTATGCCGCTCTTAATAGAATTATAGACCGTAAGCAACAACGATCGATGAATGTACGTGTGTAGGTTATTGTCAGAAGCGCAATAAGACATTAGATACAAGATAGTTGGAAAGGGCGCCAAGCCTAGTTATCAGCTGATTACACTAGTTTATACCAAGAACAAGTAAAAGAAAGTCCTAAGTCGGTCTAGCCCGACTATGGTATACCCTAAACCGCTCATAATACTTTAATATTTATGTAAATGCTAAAACAAATAGATATAACTTTTTATTATCTTATAAATAACTTCTAATAATTACACAAGTTTAACTAATGGAGCACTTCACGTCAAGCGGGCCACGAAAATAATGTCAGACTCTAGATTTTATATGTTCGCATATTATATTTGGAATAATTGTACTTCTAAATGACCTGAATGTACATCATTATTTTTTTATGACTACTAATCAGCCTTTAGAGAAGTGAAGAAATTTTAGAAACGGATATTTTAAAAGCATGATAGAATAATTTTACCAGGTAGTGTTGACAAATGTTGATTCTCTCAGCTACAAGTAAACGAACCCTTGTCAAAAACAGCTGTTCGTTGTTATATTCGTTGGCCACATTCAGCTGTGCCAACTGTTGTGACAGCAACACATCGGGGAGCGCTATTATTGGTATTGAAGTTTCAGAAAAATTGTCAAGTTTATGAAATATCAAGCTTTGTATCAAATACGAATGGAAATTTTACCGACAAATTAAAAATTTTCTATTTTTAAACGCATTTTTATGCGCAACTTCATATTTATGTGCATCAAGTTTTGACTTAGCAGTTGGCAACTGTTGGGTACGCTGAATGTGACCAGTGAAAATTAATTGTATGCTATGACGGATTGTGAGCGCTCTCTTTCTGTTATATTTTTTGACAAACGTCCGTTTCCAACAGAAACGTCAATACTACCTTGGAGTAATTATATCATGTTTTAAAAGCTATTATCAAAAAAGATAAAAAATAAGGCAAGTAGTGTTTTTTGAGGAAATTATATGTATGTATGTTCTTCTTGACACTTATTAAAAATTTAAACTGCGACGCTAAAAGAGTAGCTTTCTTTGGCATGTTCTACAAATATTCGCGCCCCTGCACCTTCCTCCATTTTAGCTCCGAGATAAGTATTCGGTTAAATAGTCGGAATACATATGCGTAGTATTGAACTTTTATTTTATGAAAAAATTATTTATATAGCATAAATATTACTTACAAAACTTTTCCATGAAAAATAGGTAAAGATATGTAAAAATTTTTATTTTTTCCAAATATCTCAGAAACAGAAAATTTTGCTATGAAAAAAGAGCGGTAAAATTGGTTTTTAGGATTTTAAGGAGGAGAATGGAAAGCTAATGACAGATGTCCAGAGTACACTAACATTGTGAAGGGAACAGCTATAGGTCGGCTTAAAAATAGGAACTGTTGGTCTAGTTGCTGAGCTGTTTAAGAAGCTCATCTCTGCATAATTGCATTCACGAGCTGCTATGCAGAATGTGATCGGACGAATGCATTCCAGATGATTGGAACTTCAGTGCTGCCAAATCCTCAAGAAAGGTCATCGCACTCTTTGCGCCAACTTCCGTGGAATAAGTCTTCTTATATGGCATATTCGGTCCAGTCTATCGTATTATCTGAAAGATAGAAGTCCATCGTCAATCAACTGATTGGACCTTATCAGCGTGGCTTCAGACCTGGAAAAGCTATCTTTGATCAGATATTTACGCTTTAACAAATCTTGGAGTAGATTCTATGGTGTCTACTGGACACGACAACCTAACACCCGTTAGTTGACGTCTAATTTGAGCAGGGGGGCACCTTTGGCCTTCAAGCAACGGTTGTGCGTTGGGTTTGAAGCTCACCACTTAAAAAACATTTCAATGAAACAAATAAGAATAATGAAAAAAATAATCCCCAAATCTGATGACGACTACCGCAAACGAAAAACTGATAATGATTTACGGATATGCACCCGGAATGTCCGGACCCTAAATTGGGATGGTGCCTCTATCCAACTGATTGATATCTTGGAAAGATATAATTGTGATATCACTGCACTCCAAGAAATACGATGGAAGGGACAGGGTTGCTTACGGCAAGCATCCTGTTATATCTACTACAGCGGCCATGCGGAGAAGCACGAGTTTGGATTCGGATTTATAGTTGACAAGAGAATACGGCATTGTGTCCTGCGATTCACTTCTGTGAACGAACGATTTGCCATAATCCGCTTCAAGGCTAAATTTTCCAACATTAGCCTAATATGTACGCACGCTCCGACAAAAGAAAAATATTACGAAACCAAAGAAAGTTTTTAGGAGTGCCTTGAAGACGCATACGAGCGCTGCCCCCGTCATGACATAAAAATCGTGCTTGGTGACTTCAACGCCAAGGTGGGTAAGAAAAACTTATTTGGTCCAACTATCGGTAAGTTCAGCCAACACGAGAACGCATCCGATAACGGAATGAGGTTGATTGACTTCGCCGCAGCACGAAACATGGTCGTAAGTAGCACTAGATTCAATAATCTCAATATAGTCAAACGTATTAAAATTGAGGGGCTTCGCTGACTAGAGCATGAACGACGATGCTCTAATAAAAAAATTATTTGATTCGGTACCCAGCGGCGGTCAACGCAGACGTAGAAGACCGCATCTTCGTTGGAAAGATCAGGCCTGACAACGCTTGGAGTTTCCAACTGGCGCCAGCAAGCGCACGAAAAAAGGGGCTGGCGCAAATTCTTAGACGAGGCCAAAACCAGCCAACGGTTGCAAGCGCCATCTAAGTAAGTAAGTAAGTATGCTGATGATATAGATTCCATTGACCATATTACGCGTGAAGTCAGTTCTTCCAGGTTACAGACAACGAGTGGGATCTGCAGTGAAAGCAGAGAAGACGAAATATCTTGTGTTAACAAATAAATAGTCTCAGTTGAAAACATGTTCTTAGAGGTCATTATGATGCAGTAACCATAACGATTATAGCATTAAGATCAGACGAAAGATAAATCTTGCTAATAGGTGTTACTTTGCTCAGTAGACAATTAAGAACCAAAACTTTCTCTGGACGAACAAAACTCACGCTCTATTAGTCAACAATCATGGCCGTCCTACTATACGCATAATAATCTGAACGTTAAGCAGCACTGATGGAAGCACTTTTTAAGCGTTCGAGAGGAAAGTCCTTCGCAAAAGCTATGGTTTAATCTCTGTCAATGACGAGTAATGAACACGATAGAAACACGAGCTGTATGAGCTATATGCTGACATCGATATATTCAAGCTTTTAATAATTGAGTGGCTTGCTGGTTACGCCATGTCGAGATAATGAACGACGAAGCTCCAGCGAAATTATTTTTCGATTCGGTTCCCTGCGGCGGTTAACGAAGACTAGAAGGACAACGTCTCCGTTGGAAATACCAGGTATTGAATAAATTGACGATGCTTGGAACTCTAACTGGTTGCAGCAAGTGCATGATAAGAGAGGCTGGTGCAAATGCACGCCACTTTTTTTGCACTTTCCCTAGTATTTAACGAGTTCAATTGAATTTCTGGGATACTATAAGAAATCTAAGTAAATGTAGTGCTGCACAAAAACAAGTATTGTAAAATGACAATACTTTACAAATGTAGATTTTTTAGATTACATCTACATATAGACATCGTGAAATATTTGAGCACAAACTCCAGGTACTGTCAATTGCTTTACTGCATGTTTGTAGAACGTTAGTTTGTTTAATGCTAAAATAACTTTACATGAAGTGCTGTCTGTTGTATTACTTGAATGTATCCAGATACTCAAATATCGAACAAATAAATAATATTCGAGTTCCTAATGGTATTAAGTATTAAGTCAATGTTGCAAAAAAAAAACAAATCAAGCATACTAAGAGTAGTATTTTGTAATATAAACACATTTATTGCCTATAAGTGTATATCATAAACTACCAATGCATGCATGTATGTCGTTGTCGTTCGTAGGCTAACAACCTCCACTTCCTTTCTATCTCTTTATTCTACTTATGGCAATTCCATTCTACTCTGTAACAATACCTTTAAATACTCGTTAACACAAATTCAACCTTAATTATCACATTTCACTCATGACTGCTAAGTTTGATCACCCTTTAACGTATTACGCCAACTTAATAACAATCCATTCACTTCCATTCTTATGGCAATTTTTTTAGTTATAAATAAGCCAGAAAATTTGACAAATCCTTTTGCTCCAGAAATATCATCTGGTTTATTATCTTCATAAAATTATGAAAGTTTCATAAGTAATTGACTATGAAATTGTTTAATTTACTGTGTTGCAAAGCTCGTTTAATTTTTTTAAGTTAAAGTATGTCCTGTTCTATTTTAGTTCAATATAAAAAAGTCATAACTTTTGCAGCCCTTCAACAAAAAGTTATTTCGAAATCATTTTATCTCAATTAAACATTAAGTATACTGGCTTAAGCTGAGCAATTGTATGTTAAATAAACATATTTCAATTCTAATTTATTACAAGTACAACAGACGGCAGTTTGATTGGAATCAGTTGCATGTTGAAGCCAGCAGTTGGAAATTTCAAACGAACATGCAATTATCTTGAAGCAAGCGTGTTACAAAACAGGGGTTTCCATGTGCTACATTTACATGCAGAACTGGTTTAATTCTGTGCTAAACCAGGGTTAATACTGCACGCAAACGGAGTTGAATTGTGGTTGGTTTCGTTAAACCCAGTAAAACTACACAAAACTTGTTGGATAAAGCCGGGTTCTAGCTGTTAAAGACAATATTGACGAGATGCTTTGATATATAACGTATGTGCATATTAAAGCTTTTAAAAAGTTCGTTTGATATAAAAAGCTTGCCGATTTTTCAATGGATGGAGACCTTTAAACAAAAATTGGACTACTTTCGAGGAAGATCTATTAACAGCATTTCCAGATCAAGGAACATGGGATACAAAATTAATGCGTGCCGCCAATATGAAGAGTTCTGACAGCATTAGTGAATACGGTTCGGAAAAGGTATTATAAGTTCAGCAGCAGTTCGCGAAGGCTAAGGACTTCATCAATCTAAGGATCAAAAAGAACTTATGAACGATTGATACTTATGAAAAACTTTGATCGATACAAAAGCGAGATCTTAAGCAAACGTCAAGAAATAGAAAAACCACCACAGCATTTTCAATTTCTAGACAAATGTTTTAACTGTGACTTAACCGGTCATAAGAAGAACTAGTGTTGGAGGTCATAAGCCGGGACCTCAAGTGGTCGGGACCTGAAATGGTCGGGAACATAATGTTCGGGACCTTATATGGTCGGGACCTTAAATGGTCCGGACGTTAGATGGTCGGGACCTTAAATGGTTGGGATCTTAAATGGTCGGGACCTTAATTGGTAGAGACCTTAAATGGTCGAGAGTTTATATGGTCGGGAACTAAAATTGTCTTGTAACGCGAGTGACACCGTCGTTAAACGTGAGTGACAAAATATTCTTTATAATAACTCAAACAATTCGCAGATTTAAAGGAATTTTCAAGAAGTCAAAAAATGCAAATCACCCGGAAACGTGAGTGACTCACCATATAACGATAGTTTTTTGAAATGTGTACATATATATAAAACTGTTTGCATGAACTTATAATAGGGAGCCTAAGACTTATTATACCCATGTAATTTTATGTTAAAAGCATTTATGTTTAATGGTGAAAAATGTACGTTTACTGCTATGACTGAGTGACACTGAGTGATCAAGTGAGTGACACTTGATTTGCCGTCTTGTAATTTTTATTTCAACTCTTAAATTGTACTCACGTTTAATTATGGCTTTTTTGTATGCCATATTTTAAAAAAATAAGTTAAATATTCCGAGTAAAAATATAAAAATCAAATAATAATTTTTTTTTTCTGAGTAAAAGTACAACTCAAAAATCAGTTTTATTTTCTGAGTAAAAGAATAAAACTAAAAAATAAGTTTTATTACAGAGTGATAGAATATTAATCAAAAATGTGTTTTATTTTCAGATTTATAAAATAAAACTCAAAAAATAAGTGTTATTTATGAGCTCAAAAACAAAACTAAAAAATAACAGTTATTTTATGATTTTTAATATAAAACTTATATAAATAAAAATCTTAATATTTTTGAACAGCAAATGAAACAAGCATCAATTTGGTACACGTAACATTCTTCTCCAGTGCCTTTAACATAATCATTTTTTCCTTCAAAATTTTCAAAATAACAGTTATTTTCAGTCACTGAGTTATAGTGTTGAATATTTTCAAAAAGTTTTTAGTGGAAGTGCTTATCAATTAAAAGAGTTACTGTATAAAAATTATTAGATTTAGTTTTGAACACTGGGATTATGAAACCTAAGTCACTTGAACACTTAGGCACTTTTGAAAGTATGGATATTGGACTTTAATTTTTTAAATTAAACGGTTCAAAACATTTAAGTACTATTGGAATCTAGACAGCTCATATCCATATATGACGCGTTGAAAATAAGAAAGGAACTTATTTTGATTGCAATCAGAAAGGCAACGTAAATAAGTGTTACATAAAAAGGGAACAGGACAAGTCGTACGGTCCATCGAACTTTGTTGCAAGCGACGCAAGGTTGTAAGCAAACATCTAACGCAAGTAGGTAGTAGGAAAAGGATTTGGGGGAGAATGCTGCTAAGCATGTATGCTTCGAGTTTGTTTGATCATGATTGTGGCTTCGTGGCACATGTCTTTAAATTAAATTGTAAAGATGCAATAGGATAAATTATCAATGAATGTAATTTGTTTACACCATCATTTACTTTTATTCAATGTTTAATAATGTTTAAATTTTTAGATATATTTTCTTATACCAAACTTTATTGTGTGACAATATCAGTTTAACAGTTTAAACTATTTTTATACTTTGATTTTGAGTAGAGCGTACGATTGATTATCTTGTCGTTTACTTAAACATCAAATTTGCATGCATTTAAGAGCACTAGTGATTTTTCTTAAATTAATTTGATATATTTTTTGACAAAAAAGAGGTGAATATTTTTAATTTAAGTTGATATTTTTATTATTAAGTTATCTTCTATAAAAGCACTTGATTGTACCCAAGGAAAGCATTTCACCTACATACTTGAAAAATTTACTTTTTAAAGATTTACGGTTTTAAAATGTTAATTTTAAAATATCAAACGAATGTCTTAAAAGCTAATTTTAAAATGTTAATTTTAGAAAATCAAACGATTTTTTAGCACCTCATTTTTAAATGTTTATTTTAGAAAATCAAACGAACGTTTTAGAAGCTTTTTTAAAATATGCGTTTTGAAAATAAAAATAAACGTTAAAGGCCCAAGAACTGGGTTAAACATTTTCAAAAGGAGCACGTTTCTGGTAGTTTTGAAAATGTGCTTTTTCAGTGTATGTTGATCGCAACAAAATTCTTACATTGTTGTTATTTTTTATTATAAAAACTACGATTATTCAATTCGATGTCTCTCTTCGATGTTTAGCAGAAAAAATCTTAAAATTTTCTTATTTCAAAACCTCAAATTTGTGAATGAATATTCACAACTCATCAGATGTGAAAATAATTTCTTTTTTTTAAATTTTATAATAAAAAACATTTATTTTAACATAAGTCCAAAGTGCATTTCGCCTTAAACTTGTGTTTTTTTTAAAAATATGTTTTTTTTTTTAAAAAAACGTTATATTTTTGATAAATCTTTAAAAAAGTACCACTCAAAGCAATTTTTCATAAATTATTTTTTAATTCAAAATTTTGAATTTTACTCTTTATTAATGTGCTTTAATAAATATTGTGCTAAACACTAGATGTTCAGCACAAAAGTAAAAATGACTTGAATATTCACTTTACACAAGGGTACCCTTGATAATTTTTCATATTTAAAAACAAAAAATATTTTGAATAATTCTTATCTCTTAACCCTCTGTTAGGCACATGAGTCTGGCCAGACCTGTTTAGATTTGAAATTTGATTTAAGTATATTTTTAATCGAGCTAGCGATTTGAAATTTCATGCAGCTTCCTAAAATTTCATTGACTTTCGATCAACAATACAATTAGTACGAAAAATTGCACGCAAGGTTAATAACAAGGACATTGTAGTGCTCACATCGTATTCATACCCCATGAGTCTGGCTAGACCCACATACATTTTATATGAAAAACCATCCAATTTGAATATGTTGCTGACATTTTCAGATTTAACCTTATAATACAAATACAAATTATTATTACATAATAATACAAATTTTGAATAAAAACAAAATTTATAAAAAATAGCAGGGAGTGGTTCTTTTTTAAAGATCTATTAAATATATAAGGTTTTTGAAAAAAACCATATCAACACGAATTTAAGGCGAAATGCATTTTGAAGGACGTGGACTTAATTTAAAATTAATGTTCTTTATTATAAAATTTAAATAAAAAAAATTATTTTCATATCTGATGAGTTATTCATTCACAAAGTTGAGGTTTTGAAATTAAAAGAAGATTTTTATGATTTTTCCTGCTTAATATCAAAAAAATTTTTTTTAAGGAAATATTAGAAAATGCATTCCATATCGTAAAAAATGCCCATATTTGGTACTTTGAATGATTAAAACTATTGTTTACTGGTGCGATGAGATTTACAAGAAAAAGCACCTTTTTTGTATGGAAGCCCTATAAAATGTAAATTTTTTTCGTTAAAATATTTAAACAGGAGAATAGGCCATAAAAAAATAAAACTTTTGATACCCATATTGGGTACTTTTAATGTAATAAAATACTTTCTCTAAAGTAAATACATAAATGCATTTCAATAAAAACAAAATTTTATATAAAGAGTAAAAAAATTTAAAAAACAAAAAAATGTAAGTTTAAAAATTGCCTCAAATCCAACATAAATAAATATAAAATAATAATCTGAACATACTTCTTTGATATCGACTAAACATTACTAGAAATTACAACAACAAAATTACAACAAAATTTTCTTATGAAAAATTGATGCCATCATGTGTGGTTTTGTAAGAGCTTTCGTTTGGTACCAAAATTCTAAATTTTTCCATGGAAAAAAGCGAAATTATAAGAAAAAAACGAAATTTTCGCTGATTTTTAAACGCAAGTTTGAAACCCTAAACCATCGACTGAGCTCGTATAAAAAAATACGTCAACCTTAGATTTTTGTCTTCTATCACATATCCGAAAATCATTCAAATCGGAGACTGTCACCTGGGGACATTTCCATTTTAGTTTTAAAAGCTAAAATATTTATAAAAAATAAAATACGGTCTTTGTGATACTTTAATTGTAATTTTATTTTCCTCATATCTAAAAAAGGTAAGAATGGCGTACAATTTTTTCTTCGATTCAGAAAAGAATTTAAATAAATAATAAATAAAATTGATCTTATTTCAATCATGCTATGTTTAAGATTCAACCACAATGCTTATGTGTATCACAAAGCCACAATCATGATCAAACAAAGTCGAAGCATACATGCTTAGCAGCATTCTCCCCCCAACTCCTTTGCCTACTACCTACTCGCGTTAGATGTTTGCTTACAACCTTGCGTCGCTTGCAACAAAGTTCGATGGACCGTACGACTTGTCCTGTTCCCTTTTTATGTAACACTTATTTACGTTGCCTTTCTGATTGCAATCAAAATAAGTTCCTTTCTTATTTTCAACGCGTCATATGTCTTATGGTTGTTATGGTCCAAAATGTAAAAATTAAGTTTTCATAACAAACATTTAATATAACTTCGTAGCGCATTTGAATATTTTTAAATTTCATTATTTAATTTAAAAAAAAAATAAAAAATTTAAATTAAATTTTTTAATATAATCTAACTTAAGATTCAAATCATTTGTGAACTCAATTAACTTTGATTTGATTTTAATACGTTTTTTTGTTATTTTGGGTAAGCATATCAATTATTCATCTAATTTTGTTGAATCAAGCGGTGAAATTCCGAACTATCCTACTGCAAATTAGCGGTTTATTCATAATTTTGGTTGATGTTTTATTCTTTGTTGCCAAAAGCATCAAATGTGTTTCATTAAAGCAATGTAAGGACTGAAAAATTAAAAAAACTAGAAATACAAAAATGTACTTTTTGAGGTCAAAAAGGTTGGCTCAACAAATGACAAATCTATATATCACCTAAATATTCAATAAATATTTAAATATTCTCGAAAGTGAGTCACATTTGAAGACAATACAGAACATTTTTAAAAAGTTCTTATTATGAATAGCTATGGGTGGACATAATTAATAACTTAATATAATAAAAATTATGTCCACCCATAGTTCACATTGTGAAATGTCAAAGTTAAATGCTTTTTTATGGCAGTAGTTTTCTATAAATGTCCAAAAGCATTCTTAATATTGTTTTATATTAACTCTTCCAACGTCTGTCCAGTAAATATCCTGGCAGCTATTAAAACGTGCTTTACAGCATTCACGGGACATCCTATTAAAAATTTCATCACTGTCAGTTGTTGGAGAACAAAAACAAAATCAGGGCAACACGCTAGTTGAACAAATGTGTTCAATGCAAAAGTTTAAATCGCACACCACATAGCTTGGCAGCTCAATAAATATGCTGTTGGGATTTTTGGGGTTAAGTAATGGTGGTGTGGGTGGTGTTTCTACTGCTGCTGGAAAATAATTGATAGTATTGAGCGCATAGCTCAAAAGGACCATAAATCATTAAGTTGTTACTGCAAAACTGACGATAAACGTTTAAAATGCTGTCATGCATCTGAGATTACATATAAAAAAAGCTATTTTAATCGCTATTATGACAATAAAGAAATCCTAAAAAAGCAAAAAATTTAAAAATATTGCATTCTTCGTACTTAAAGAAACTCTTTTTACTTGAGAAGTCTTTGTTAAGAGTGGGAAACTGGTCGGTCAATGTCATGGGCATATGTGATGGGCAATAAATTACAACCGCTCGGAGAAGGAAAAACAGCGAAACTCATATGTTAAACTTTACCTTATCCTTAAGTATCATTTATATTCATGCGGTTTAATGCTATGTCTTGCAAATAACTTATTATAAGTAAACATATGTTGATTCGCATACATAAAAATAGCTGTTATTTATTTATATATTGTTTGCTTAGCCGTATTAGGCTTCTAGCACTATACATAATTGAAGAACTAAAAAATTTCATTATTATTATAAAGACAATAGAAAATGAGAATTAAGTGAACAATCAAAACAATACAAAATACAATAATAATGGTACATATATATATTTTAAAATTTTCGTCATATGCATACATAAATTATAAGATTTTTTAAAAATATTACATAGCAAATAATTGTGGCATCAAAGGAAACATGGTTGTGTTTACCCCACTTTAAGAAGCAAGGTGCTGGCCTAGAAAGTTGGGAGCTATCAAGGCAAACAAGGTTTGTAAGCCGCACAGTAGTTGAGCTTCATACGAAAATTGTTAACAAATAGAATGACTCATTGTAGACCAAAAACATTCGGGATATATGTTGGAATTGGCTATATTAGAACACAAAAAAATTATTTTAAAATCCATTAATAAGTACGCCAACCTTCCATACAACACAAATATTAAAAACGACATATTTTGCTTTGTATTTTGGGAGATAAGGGGCCGATCTTCACACATGGCAACGTGTCTGACTGCCTCAACTTGGCGAGGCCAGCATTATTCATGTCGAAATTCGACTCAAGTCGACTCAAACATCCGCGTTATGTCAACTGGAAAAGTCTAAAAACTATCGCCCGATACACTTTGGCGGCTAACCTGAGCGCTGGGATTCCTTTGGCCATCAAGAAAAGGTTGTGCAGCACTGGATTTGAAGCCCAAATCGTAATAAAATTATTTCAATGAAAAGTTCCAGAATAAATAAAAGAATGATCCCCAAATCTGATGACGACTACCGCAAATGAAAAACTGATAATGACTTACGGATATGCACCTGGAATGTCCGAACCTTAAATTGGGATGGTGCTTGTATCCAACTGATTGATATCTTGGAAAGATATAGTTCTGATATCACTGCAATCCAGGAAATGCGATGGAAGGGACAGGGTTGCTTACGGCAAGCATCCTGTGATATCTACTACAGCGGCCATGCGGAGAAGCACGAGTTTGGAAGCGGATTTGTAGTTGACAAGAGAATACGGCATCATGTCCTGCGATTCACTTCTGTTAACGAACGACTTGTCATAATCTGCTTCAAGGCGACATAAGAAAAAGATTACGAGACCAAAGAAAGTTTTTAGGAGTGCCTTCAAGACGCATACGAGCGCTGCCCCCGTCATGATATAAAAATCGTGCTTGGTGACTTCAACGCCAAGGTGGGTAAGGAAAACATATTCGGTCCAACAATCGGAAAGTTCAGCCTCCACGACAACACATCCGATAATAGAATGAGATTGAATGACTTCACCGCAGCACGAAACATGGTTGTTAATAGTACTAGATTCAAGCATCGCAATATTCATAAGGCCACCTGGCTGTCCCCTGATCAAAAAACATGCAACCAAATTGATCACGTTTTGATTGACGGAAGGCACTCATCCAGTGTTCTAGATGTACGCACGATCCGTGGTGCTAACATAGACTCGGATCATTATCTTGTCGCAGCCAAGATCTGCACAAGTCTGTGCGCAGCAACAAGAATACTCGTAATCCTACACAAAGAAAGCTAGACGTTGACAAGCTGCAGTCAAAACGGACAGCCGAAGCCTTCGCTACTCGACTCTTACTCCTGCTTCAAGAAATCACTCCTCCGATCGACGATATAGGCGCACAGTGGCTGCCGAAGAGGTGATAGGCTACCAGTGTCCTCGACGAAACCAGTGGAACGACCAGGAGTGTCGCGACGCCACTGCCGAGAAGGACACCGCCTACAAAGCCACCCTGCAGTCGGTTGTAACGCGTGCTGCAATGGAACGATACCGAGAAAAGAGAAGGGAAGAGAGACGCATTTTCAGGCGGAGAAAACGAGAGGTGGAAATGCGTGAGTGCGAGGAAATTGAGATGTTTGGCGACAGGCATGAGACTCGAAAATTTTTTGAAAAAATAAGACGCCTGGCCGATGGTTTTAAGACCGGAGGCTCTTCCTGCAAGGATGAGAATGGGAATCTAGTGACAGATATTCAGAGCACACTAATGCTATGGAGGGAGCACTTCTGTAGTCTTTTAAATGGCGACGCTGACAATCCCGTTAGTGGAGATGATATCCCCGAAACCACAATTATAGATGACAGCGTTGAAGTTCCGCTGCCCGACTATAACGAGGCCTTAACAGCTAAAGCTTGGCTTAAAAACAACAAAGCCGCAGAAGCCGATGGCCAACCGGCTGAGCTGTTTAAGACCGGTGGTGAAGCTCTGTTTAAATGCATTCACAGATTTCTATGCAGAATATGGTCGGAAGAATGCATTCCAGTTGATTGGAACCTCAGTGTGCTCTGCCCAATCTACCAGAAAGGCGATCCCACCATTTGCGACAACTACCGTGGGATTAGCCTTCTTAATATTGCATATAAGCTCCTGTCCAGCCTATTGTGTGAAAGACTGAAAACCATCGTTAAACAACTGATTGGACCTTATCAGTGTGGCTTCAGACCTGGAAAGTCCACCGTTGACCAGATCTTTACGCTCAGACAAATCGTGGAAAAGACCCTCGGAAAACACATCGACACACACCATATTTTTGTCGATTTCAAAGCTGCCTTCGACAGTCCAAAAAGGAGTCACCTATACTCCATCATGTTTGAATTTGGTATTCCTGCGAAGCTAATACGTCTTTGCAGGACGACACTAAAGAACACCAGCAGTGCAGTGAAAATCCTTCCGTTCGTTACCAAACGAGGTTTCAGACAAGGCGATTTCTTATCGTGTGACTTTTTTAATTTAGTCATGGAGAAGATCATCGGAGCAGCTGATCTGAGAAGCAGTGCACAATATTCTATAAGATAGTTATGCTGCTAGCGTATGCTGATGATATTGACATCATTGGCCAAAATACGCGCGAAGTCAATGCAGCATTTTACAGGCTAGAAAAAGAGTCGAGTCGAATGGGTCTTGCAGTGAACGCAGATAAAACGAAGTATCTTGTGTCAACAAACAAACAGTCCCAGCGTCTTGGAAACCACGTCACTGTTGAAAACACCTTCTTTGAGGTAGTGAAGTACTTTGTTTACCTGGGATCCAGCATTAACTCCTCCAACGATATCAGTATTAAGATTAAACGAAGTATAACTCTTGCCAACAGGTGTTACTTTGGGCTAAGTAGGCAATTGAGAAGCAGAGATCTCTATCGACAAACAAAACTGACACTCTATAAGTCAACAATCATGCCCGTCCTACTATACGCATCACAAACCTAGACGTTGAAAGCACTTTGGGAGCGTTCGAGAGAAAAATCTTTCGCAAGATCTATGGTCCAATCTGCGTCAATGGCGAGTACCGAATACGATGGAACCACGAGCTGTATGAGCTATATGCCGACATCGACGAAGCTCCAGCGAAACAATTATTGGATTCGGTACCCAGCGAAGGCCAACGCAGACAAGGAAGACCGCATCTTCATTCTCGTGAAGCTTAGCGTTATGTGATACAAGCAAAAGTTGAAAAATTCAATAGCATACTATTTGGGATTGTGAAACAGTCAGCACTAAAGAAAAGAGACCCGACCATCTACGCCAACTACCGAAGTATCAGTCTTATTTATATCCCTACGATTAAAGCGGCATACAAAAACACTGATTAGACCTTATGAAAAAAACCCACGAAATTTAAATCGACAACCACCATCTCTTTGTTGATTATAAAGCGGCTTTATTATAAAGCCGATTCGGGATTGCCTGTACGCAACAATGTCTGAGTTCCGTATACCTGCAAAGTTGATTCAGAATGTCTGTGCAATACATGCAGCTCCGCCAAGGTAGGAAATGACCTCACCGAAACCTTTAATACCAAACGAGGTTTCAAACAAGACGACCCGCTATCATGTGATCTCTTCAATTTCATCATGTAGGGGATCGTACAAAAGACAGGTATATATCTCAATGACACCATATTCTACAATGGTGTCCAGCTTTTTGCGTACACTCAGAAAAAAGCTTATCGGAATATGATAAAAAAGGCATCATATTTAGAGAAAAATGGTATAGACTTTGCTCCAGAGAATGCTATTCTCTAATTTCGATACTAAAATTCTCTAAAAATGGTAAAAAGTTTCCATGAAAAAGAAAAATATATCGTTTTTTGAGAAAAAACTTTTTATTTTTGAGAAAAGATTTGTTTTTATTGAAGAAAATACTTCTCTTAGTGAATTTTTTATCAAAATATAAGAAAAGTTTTTCATTTTCAATAAATTTTTCTCTATAAATGAGAAATTTTTGTGCGAGAAAAATACTTATCATTATTAGAGACATTGAAATATTTCCATTTCCTAGAAGTAAAGAAATATTTCTTCGAAAATGTGAAAATTTATTCTAATATAAGAAAATTTTATTTGAAAAAGAGAAAATTTCCATATCGAAAATAGAGAAATTTTTTACCGGAGCAAGGTATGTGTTTTTTTCTCAGTGTATGCTTATAATATCGATATTATCGGCCGAGCCAAGAGAGATGTAACTGTTTTCGCCGCTATCGATAATTAATCAGTCAAAGTGGGTTTGACAGTGAATGAGGGCAAAACAAAATATATGCTGTCTGCAAATAAGGACAAGCGCGGCATCTTACTATTGCTAATAGGTGCTCATAATAATTTTTGTTTAAACTATTCGAAAATTGAATAAAAGAAAGAATATTTGGCATTTTATGTTAGAAATATTGCAAAATAAACAAAAGTAAGTATATCGACCTTCCTTTCAAAGTTCAAAATTATTCAAAATTTTGTGTACTTTTAATTTTAGAAACGCTATTAACTTTTTATCCTCTCTTGTATTCCTCATTCTCATCCTTTTCTTTAGCCACCTGCTATTTTCTGTACTTAGAAGGTTGCCTTTTAATTTTGTTTTTTGAAATGTAAAGGCCGATTATTGTTCCCAATCAGCTTTAATTTTTTTTCAGTAAACAAAACTTGGCCTGTTAGAAAAGGATAATGCTCACCTACATTTTTTTACATAACAAATACAATAATATGTTGAAGTTTATTGTCAATTATAAATGTTCAATACCATGCGCTCGATTTCAAATTGAGAAATAATTGCGTTGCGTTGCGTTGCCTTTAGGTATTAAAAGTTTGAAAGCTGTGTTTCATCATGAGGAAAGAAGCTCTTTCCATTTATGAGAAAATAAAAAATTTCATGAAATTGATAACAGTTTAAAAATTGATTGATGGGTGTGAAAGTGTCAATCCTCATGCTAGCTATATTTACTTAAACGAAAAAAAGTTTAAGGTAAACTTTTGAATCAACTTTACCTAATTTCGAGATAGGAAGATGATGATGAAGATTAGAGGTAGCTAGAAAAATGTAAAGAAGTTTTTCTGAAGCGGTTAAATAAAAGGTCGATTGATGTTAATTTCGAAAAGCTTTGATTAACGCAAGCCTTGCTACGGGCATCAAACTTGTCTATTGTTATAGGTTATGGTGAATTTAATTTTGCCATTAATCTAAAATTTGTAAAAAATAAGAAATATTTTATTTAGGTCAAAAAGAATAAAACGAAAATATTGGGTCGCTTTAACACGAAAACTTAAGTCAAAACAAGGATTTTAAAAGGGAAAAATTATGTGGATTGTCTTAAATTAATCGCGCTGCCACTTCAGAAAATATCGTAAACAATGCTTAAAAAAGAGAGACCAACCCTTGATTGTTCTGGCCTTGTTTCATTTTAAACATTTTTTTAAGTACTTTAATAAATGTATCAAAATAAAGCACCGACAAAATTTTAAGCGCTTAATTTGAGTTTTTTTTACATTTTCATTTAAACCAACTTGCATTAAATTTATTGCTCAACATACTGAAATCGCCTAACTTTGACCTATAAACGAACTAGCTATTTTAAAGGTTAAACATAATTGAAATAAACGCGATTTGAACATTTTCATTTAATTAAGCTTTATTTAATGTTATTGCCAATCCCAATATATCTATAATTGCCTGAAGAGGGTGGCCACATAAGGTGGTTGTCATCAAGGACTGATAGATAAGCTGCAATATCCTTGTGAATTGCCGCGAGCACTGCTTGACAATGCCAATAAAAATAAATTTTGCATGCTTATTGTTATTGCTTCTGCAGTTATGTCGTCAAATGCCAATTTAAAACGTTGCTGTTTAAATATAAGACATAACATATTCCAAAACCAAATATTATACTACATTGATTTTAATGCAACTATTTATTTGAATTACAATATATTTGATTTCAACAACATTTCTGCCAAGTGTAATTTAAAAAACAAATCAATTGAAATTCGAAAATTCCATTTAAAATTAAGAAAATATAAATGGAAACTCAGAAAGCATTAAATATTATTCGGCGAAGTTCAATTGAAATTTAGAAATTTTTAAATTTTCGAAGTATGGGAAAGCTACATCAACATGTGAATTCGAATCTGAGACAAGTGTTAAGCCTTAACCTCAGTCGATTCGAGTTATCAATTAATGCATTTTAAATTTCAGTTGATTAGTAATGAGGAAAGCATTGAAGAAAATTAAAAGTGACCATGGAGAGGCCAATCGAACCCACGATCTATAGATTGGCACTCAAGTACGCTTATCACTCGACTACCGAGGCCGCAAATGGGCTAATGCGCTCACAGAATTTTGTCTTAGATTTTCGCTTTGTTATCCGGTACCGTGGATTTATGGGAAATCAGTGGGGGCTGAGCTACAGCTGCCGGACAGATCACAGGTAGCGGATAGTGAATGGCCTCTAGATATAGAGGTTAGCCGGTTTTTGCGGACTTTGACAAGTAGCGGGTGATCAGCTAGGGTGTAGAAGGGTTTAGTGTTGGCCAGGCACTGCGTCTTGATCGAAAAAACTACAAAGCTCACAACTAGCACTGTCAAGGCTATTTGGAGCCGCTTCAAAATCTCCATGTCCAAAACTTCCTGTCTTCTCTAGACTCTAATCTTGAGGGGTCTTTACAAGGTCTTGAAAATGGAATATGTGTAGGGTTTGAGTCCCCACCACATTATAACTGCTTAATGAAAATTAAACCAGCCTCGGATATGAGCACCTACTACGTTGACGAACACCGAAAACGAAAAACAGACAATGATTAACGGATATGCCTCTGGAATGTCCGAGCTCTTTGTGGGTTAGGTGCTTCTATCCAATTGGCGGAAACCCTCGTAAATAGACTGACATCACCACCATCCAGAAGATGCGATGGAAACGACAAGGCTGCTCTAAGAGACGCTTCGACGTAAGCCGGAAACCACGCCACCTTGTTTTCCGGTTCACTCCTGTTAGCGAAAAGCTGGCCACAAGCCGCATCAAGGCGGAATTCTTCCACATAAGCCTAATTTGCGCGAACATCCCGACGAAGGAAAAGGACGATGTTGTCAAGGATGCCTTTTATGCGAGCCTAGAGAACGTCATTGCCCAGCACATGACATTGAAATAGTCCTCAGCGGGTCCTTATGAGGGCGACCTCGGTAATCGAGTGGTAAGCGTGCTTGACTGCCAATTAGAGATTCTGGGTTCGAACCCCAGGTAGGCCATGGTCCTACGCTTTTACCTTTTTTTAATTCTTTCCTCATTTCTTATCAACTGAAATTAAAAATTCATCAATATATACGACTTTGGAAGTTGTAGTTCGTGGTAGAGATATTTGTGGAATGAGATGGCTTAATAACTCGAATTGACTGAGGTAAAGGCATTACACTTGCATCAGATTCAAATGAGCATGTTGATATAGCGCTCCGCCACAAACACACATTCTGCACATGTTTCTCTTGATTTACCTTTCTCTCCTATTTACCTATCTATCCATTTTCCGAACCAAGGCAGACTTGACTGAGGTTTAACACCTGAAATCCTTAGTTCAAAGTTGAAAAAAAAAACGCGGAGGTTGGAAAAGAAGGTATCTTTGGCTCCTCTGTCGGTTAGTTTAGTCTCCACGCGACCACTTCGAACAACGGTCTAAGACTGATCGACTTCACTTCTTCAACGGTCTAAGACGGTGCGAAACATGGCGGTAAGTAGCACCAGACTCAAACTTATCGATGTCCACAAAGCCAGTCTATCTCCGATGTTGAGATAGACGGAAGAAACGCGTATTGGATGTGGGCACATTTCGGGGATCAACATTGACTCCGACCATTATCTTCTTGCAGCCGAGATCTGCATGCGATTGTACTTTGTGAAGAAAATGCGCACAGGTATGCAACGAAAGCAAAATGTCGCTTAGCTGCAATCCCAACAGACCGCTGAAGCCTACTCCGCTAAACTCGCGGTTAAGCCCAATCTACCTAACTCCGCACTGCTGCTGAGGAAATCATTGGTTTTCGGCACCCGCAACCTCATAACCATTGGTATGACCAGGAGTGTCGCGACGCGACAGCAGCAAAATACGCCGCATATAAAAAGACGTTGCAGGCAGCTGCTATGTGCAAAAACTATTGCGGAAAGAGGAAGGAAGAGAGAGGCGTTTTTAGACGCCAAAAAGGGAGCAGGAAAAGAATGTGCTTGAAAAAGTTATGGTGTATCAGGGCAAGAAGGTTTATCAACGAAGATTTATCCACGAGGTCTTCACCCAGAGTCTAAACCAACGTTTTAAAACCGGAGCATCCACTTGTAGAGATGAAAATAGTGATCTGGTTACAGATATGCAGTGTGCATTGAGACTATGGAGGCAGCATTTTTCCAATCTGATGGCGGGCGATCAACCCAACAATTCCGCCCTTGGAGAATGTAGACCGACACCACTAATCGACGATGATGGAGTTGAAGTGAACTCCTCGGCAAAATATGGCTAGCGAAAAACATGGCCGGCGATTGGTACGTGCTGGTACTTGTACGACTTGTGCGAAAGGAGACCTGACAATCTGCGCCAACTAAAGAGGTATCAGTCTTATTTCCATCGCATACAAGGTTCTTTCGAGCGTATTGTGTAAAAGATTAAAGCCGCATAAAACACTGATTGGACCTTATCAGTGTGGCTTTCGTCCTGGCAAGTCCACCATAGACCAGATTTTTACTCTACGCCAAATCCTGGAAAAAAGCCACGAAAATCAAATCAACATCCACCATCTTTTTGTTGATTATAAAGCTGCGTTCGATAGCCCGATTCAGGATTGCCTGTATTCAACCATGTCTGAGTTCGCTGTACCTGCAAATTTGATAAGGCTCTGCAGGATGACGTTGAGCAATACATGCAGCTCCGTCAAGGTAGGAAATGAACTCTCCGAAACCTTTAATACCGAACGAGTTTTTAGACAAGGCGACTCGCAATCATGCGATCTCTTCAATTTCATCATGGAGGGGAACCTACGGACGGCAGGTGTACATAGCAATGGAACCAAATTCTACAAAGATGTGGAGCTCCTTGCGTATGCTGATGATATCAATATTATCGGCGAACCAAGAGAGATGTTACTGCTGCTTTCACCCGCTATCGGAAAGGAGTCAGCCAAAGTGGGTTTGACGTTGAATGAGGGCAAAACAAAGTATATGCTGTCTGCAAATAGGGAAGCTCGGCATCTAGGCTCCCATGTTAAAGCAGGCAAATATAACTTTGATGTTGTCAAAGAGTTTGCATACCTTGGCACCGCCGTAAACAGCAACAACAATGACAGCCTGGAGATTAAGCGAAGAATAACAATTGCTAATAGGTGCTTCTACGGGCTAAGTAAGCAATTAGGTTCCAGAGTCCTCTCTCGATCGACAAAACTAGCACTCTACAAGATGCTCATCATACCTGTGCTTCTCTATGGCACTGAGGCATGGGTGGTATCGCAAACAGATATAGCCGCTCTTGGGGTGTTCGAGAAAAAAGTTCTTCAAATCCGTGGTCCTGTTCGAGTTGGTGACGACTATCGCATTCGAATCAACCAGGAGCTGTACGAGTTCTACGATGACATTGATTTAGTTCAGCGTATAACAATTCAGCGAGAACGCAGGCTGTGACATGTCTTTCGTACGGACGAAGAAGCTCCAGCGAAGAAGGTGTTTGAAGCAAAAGCCGAAGGTCAACGACGAAGAGAAAGACCATGCCGATGGATTGTCCAGGTTGAGGGTTGCCATGTAAGCCACCTAAGTAAGTAAGTAGGTAAAATTCAAGTAAACGTAGAGCAAAGTTTCGTTAATCAAGTGCAACATTTTGTACTGAAATTTTCCTCTATATGCCATTGAATGGCGTTTGGGGCAAGAAGTCATCAGTTCTACAAGAGATAGTCAAAGGATACTTATACTTGAAAAATTTTGTATAAAAAATCCGAGATGGTACTTTTTACTCAAAGTTGTCAAAATGGTGTATGGAGCACATGAATCCCAGGACGACGATATACTTTCATTCTGTCAAATCTGTTGATTTGGATCGGCCTGACTTCTGAGATAGAGTGAGTGTAGGAATGGTCTTCTTAGGGTTAAGGTGTTTCTTTAAAAAGTTTGTCAGCTGTTCTATGGCTAAGATCAACTCTCAGATTCTTTCTAAAACATTTCAATTGTGCAATGAAGTACTAAAATTGAACTGCTGATTCTTTTTTATTCTCTTTTACTAAAATCAAATGCTACAATAAATATGCAAATACGATATATTTATAGAGCGTGCTGCTCCGTGTTCTATATCGCTCAAACTGTTCATAGTCGTTATTGCTATGCTTTTATAAACATGTTCAGTCTGAGCCAAACCTGCTTCGCTGAGACAACCATATATCGCTTAAACTGTTAACTGGCAGCCTAAAAGTATGCACACAAAATTTATTTGATATCTATCAGTAAGAACACATTAACGACGACTGGAACACAACAACATTTGAGGTGAATGTAAAAATATTGTCATATCGTCTGCTATTATGATGATTATTTTGCATACGACCTTCGTATGTTTGCCACCTCTTCAAAGCCATCATTTAGCTTTGAGTAAGTTTTGAATCCACCCTCATACTTGTTGCTTATTAGTTGCTTTAAAGTGTAGTCTGTGATATGCAACTAAGTTGTTAAATTTTTTAATGATATATGATGACTTTGACATATGACAGAGCAGAGTACACACTGACATAGTAATATATTGAATAATTTGAAAAGCACACAAAGCAGAAAAGTTTGCATGCGTAACTTTAAGCTGAATAACACTGCATAATAGTCATAAATTATTCAATCCATGTCAAATATTGAGATTTTGCCAACGCTATTGAAACTGTTATTTCATTGAGATGAATTAATTTGTACTAGATTATAAAATTTACAAACTCGTCTTCGTTTAATAACTGTTCAGTGATTTTTTGGAGTTGCAGTGATTTTTTGGAATTTTCTGTTTAGTGAAATGAGTTGAAAGAAAAGCGTATATTTCAGCAAGTTAATTCACGACCTTTGAGCATATTACAGCTAATTTAAATTTGAAAATGTCATTGACCTTGCGATGATATTAATTCGATCCAATAGTTTAAATAACCGTGAATAAATTGTTTTTATTTTCTCAAACATTTTTATGGCTAGCCATTACATGCAACATTCCAGTCACGTGTTTATGTAGTAGTCTCGGCCCCCAATCATTCCGGCACGGTGCCAACTTTGAACATTACGTTTTATGTTGCACATTATTGATGTTGACAATTTTTTAGCACAAGCAAAATGTCCTTAAATCAATTTAATGTACATTTTCATGATATTAATAAATAGCTGTTATTTTTGTTTTAAAAAAGTTAAAAAGTTTATATCAGTAAATATGTTCAATATTATTGCATGTAGCCAGTGTGAAAAGCTATTTGGACACGTTATTACCGAAAGTAATTAAACGAACGGGAAGTGAGGGTGGGACTTAATTTATTAAGACTGCAAAAAGAGAGTAAAAAGTTCGCAACTTAGGGTTGGGTTGATTTATTAAACTTCTACTGTATGCTAGGGTTTGTTTTTTAATTTTCGCTGATTGTATTATATTTATAGCTGGTCACCAATAAGACAATTCCCAAAGATACATTTTGCCCACTTTCGTAAACGTCTCGAAAACATAACCTTAATTTCCTTAATAACAGCTTAACATTTGTATCTCAAGTACACTTAATATCTGCTAGTTTTATCGTAGCATTTTTGGCTACTTAACGGTTTTTTTTCATTATAAACTGCATTTATAAGCCACAGAAATGCCCTTGATAAAATCTTTGAAATGACAAAATAATACCGGAAGAACAAAGTTTCTTCTTCTTAGCTTCCTTTGTTGCGCTGTCCTTTCGCAGTTTTTGTTGCAGTCAAGTGGGACTTCGTTGACTTCGTTTGCGACATGACAAAGGGTCAGTCAGCGTAGCAAGGATGAAAAAATAGGATGGAAATAAGAGAAGGAAATCATTTAAATGGCCCGTTATGAAAGAAATTTCCGTCTAAAGAAAACAATAGCTTTGCACAATTATCGTTTTGGAAGCTTAGAGATGTTTGTAATTTTATCCGAATGAATACTAGCCGATAATATTTTTAAACTGAAATTTAAGTATGTCAATCTCGATGAATTTCTTTTCAATGCTAAATTTTTTTTGTAATTATTTTATAGAAATCAAGGTTGAAAAAGATATATTTATCATTCGCAAAAGAGCGAACAATTTCACTATAGTAATAAATAAATTTCCAAATTTATAGTTTTGAAACATCTCACGCAAAATAATGACGATTACATCATTCAAAATTGCCATTTTAACAAGAATGCCAATAGAAAAAAAAAAATCGCATTGTGGCTAGGAATCGTTGTTTTAAAGCTCGCAACATTTCTGCACGAAACTCGAGTTTGAGAACAAGTTCTTCTCACTCCCAAAATGAGCAAAACCTTTTAGTCATTTGTTAAAAGAGTAAAGAATCAGACGTCTTCGTCTATTCCAACTCTTTAACAAGATGAAAATAAGTTTTTCTCGGTTAAACTTTCACCGAGCCGGCTCATAGAGCGGACCTGTTTTCTGGATTGTTTACAAAGAAACTCCACAATCCGGGCTAGTAAGCAGTAACTGAATTGTGTTGTGAATACATCTCTACAAACTTCGCCTGCTGGTGATGAAAGTAACAAGTATCAGTATCCCAAGATGCTGAAAAAGCGGACAGTTGTAGGTATATGTAGTTAGACTTCGGTTTAATTATATATATCTACAGAAGAACTATAGATTTTCTAGAACTATAGACGCCCGGATTTGAGTTGTAAAATCATGGAAGTGGGATTTAAAATTGGATAAATTTACTTGCGTATCAGTATTTACATGCGTATATTTGCTCAAAAATAAAAATTGTTCTTTTTTTTTATATATTTTTTTTTTGCTAAAAGTAAAACGGGTTCTTTAATTTGTTTGTCTTTTTTTTTCTCTTCCTGCAAGGATGAGAATGGGAATCTAGTGACAGATATCCATAGCACACTGATGTTATGGAGGGAGCACTTCTCTAGTCTTTCAAATGGCAACGCTGACAACAATTTCGCCAGTGGAGATGATATCCCGGAAGCCCCAATTATGGATGACAGCGGTGAAGTTCCGCTGCCCGACTATAACGAGGTCTTAACAGATATAGCTCGGCTTAAAAACAACAAAGCCATAGAAGCCGATTGCCTACCGGCTGAGCTGTTTGAGAACGGTTGTGAAGCTCTGTTTAAATACATTCACAAGCTTCTATGCAGAATATGGTCGGAAGAATGCATTCCAGATGATTGGAACCTCAGTGTGCTCTGCCCAATTCAAAAGATAGTCGATCCCACCATTTGCGTCAACTACCGCGGATATTTTCTTCTTAATATTGCATATAAGGTCCTTTCGAGCGCATTGTGTGAAAGACTGACCACCCTTGCCAACCAACTGATTGGACCTTATCAGTGTGGCTTCAGATCTGGAAAGTCCATCATCGACCAGATCTTTACGCTACGACAAATCTTGGAGAAGACTCTAGAGAAACAAATCGACACACACCATCTTTTTGTTGATTACAAAGCCGCCTTCGATAAGGTAAGGAGTCACCTATACTCCATCATGTCTGAATTTGGTATTCCTGCGAAGCTAATACCGCTTTACAGGACGATACTGAACAACAACAGCAGAGCAGTGAAAATCAAGAAGGACCTTTCCCTTCCGTTCGATACCAAGCGAGGTTTCAGACAAGGTGATACCTTATCGTGCGACTTCTTTAATGTAGTGATGAAGAAGATCAACCGAGCTGCTGCCTTGGGACGCAGCAATTTTTTATAAGAGTGTAATAGTACGTTCAGATTGATTTTTAAATACGCATTTAGAAGTTTGAAAATTCAACCAAATGTCAAGTGTTCAAATTAGGGAGAAACGCAAGGCTTATTTATATAAGGTTGCATACATTTTTGACGTTTTCTCATTTCGGCACCCTTATTTTGAAATGAGAGCAAAAGAGCGTAGTCATTTGAGTAAAGAACTGACACGGTTGCCTGAATATAATACTATTGGTAGTTTTTTGTAGTACTATTTGGTAAATAGAATACTAAAATTTTTGTATAGTACTTTTATTGGTCCTTTTTTTATTCGGATGTCCTGATAAAATTAAATCATTGAGTTTGATCTACCCCCATAATTTTAGTTTTGATTGAAGGATTTCAGTACTATGCCCTAAAAAAGGTTTGATGAAATTAATATATATTAAGAAAATCAAGAAAGACAGACAAAATAAATATTTTCATATTCGAAACTTTCATTGCATTGGACAACGGTGTTCGTAAAAACCACTTTTACTTCCAATTTTGAGAAAAATTAAAAATTTTAACACATCTTGACTTAGTCAACACAATAAAACAGAAAACTGCACAAAACCCTGAAAAATAATTTTTTTTTCTCGAGCAGCACAAAACCCTACTCTGCAAACGTCAAAATATTTTTGTTTACATAAAATAAGGATGCGTCAAAAAATGTACGCAACCTTAAATAAATCAACCTTGGGAGAAACGTAAAATGCGAATATAAATTGATAAGGATTCGAACATGCCGATCATTTATAAGCAAAAAAAATTTGACAACAAACAAAATTGACAACTAATGAAACGAGTTCAAGTCAGAGATGAGCAAAAAGTAGCGAGTAGCAGTTTTTCGAATATCGAATCAGGGTCGCAAACTGCTAAATGCTCATTTTAAGTAGCATTTAAGTGAATTAACTTGACAGAATTTCTATGGGTAAATTCGCATTTAGGGAAGCATTCATGAAATAAATGCAAATTAAGCTTTAAATGCGCATTTAGCTTCTCCTGAACATACTATTAAGCTGCTAGCGTATGCTGATGATATTGACATCATTGGCCATAATACGCGCAAAGTCAGTGAAGCATTCTCCAGGCTAGAAAAATAGTCGAGTCGAATGGGTCTTGCAGTGAACGCAGATAAAATGAAGTTTCTTGTGTCAACAAACAAACAATCCCAGCGTCTTGGAAACCACGTGACTGTTGACAACACCTCCTTTGAGGTAGTGAAGGACTTTGTTTACCAGTGTTTACCTTTGTATTCAGTATTAACTCCTCCAACGATATTAGTATTGAGATTAAACGAAGGATAACTCTTGCCATCAGGAGTAACTTTGGGCTCAGTAGGCAATTGAGAAGCAGAGCTCTCTCTCGACGAACAAAACTGACGCTCTATAAGTCAATAATCATGCCCGCCCTACTATACGCATCAGAAACCTAGACGTTGAGCAGCTCTGATGAAAGCACTTTGGGAGCGTTCGAGAGAAAAATCCTTCGCAAGATCTATGATCCAATCTGCGTCAATGGCGAGTACCGAATACGATGGAACCACGAGCTGTATGAGCTATATGCCGACATCGATATGGTCAAGCGTATTAAAATAGAGCGGCTTCGCTGGCTAGGTCATGTCGAGAGAATGAACGACGAAGCTCCAGCGAAAAAACTATTGGACCCAGCGGTGGCCAACTCAGACCGCATCTCCGTTGGAAAGACCAGGCATTGGATAATACAACAACGATTAACAGAGCACGATTAAAGACGCTGGTGCAAATTCTTAGTCGAGGCCAAAACCGACAAACGACAAATGTTTTTGTTTGATTGTTAAAATTAAGATCAAACTTATTTTTTGTTTGAATAAAAAAAAAATCAAAACTGATTTATATTTTTATTTAAAAAATAAAAATCAGAAAGCGATTTTTATATCTGAGAAAAAAATTTAAAATCATAAAAAAATGATAATTTCTTAATTTTTTTGATATTGCTCATAATGATTACGGTTCTTGGCATAAATATTTGAAACTAATGCCCGTATTCACCAACCTCGATATAGAACTCGCTTTATTTCAGCAGGCGTTTTAGTTTACTATTTTTTTCGTATTCACCAAGCAATCTACATTTTTTGTTTCGAACTTATGTTCGAACTTTTCGAATAGTAGTTTGCCATACAATATTTGACAAAGCAAAGCCTACTATTAGATATTGTTTTGTTTTTAGGTTGGAATCGATTGCTATTTTATAGAGAAGTCAGCGGTTGCTTAAAAATAAAATATTGGTGAATATCAAAAAGGCAAAAATAGCACGCTAAAAAAAATAGTAAGGTTGGTGAATACGGGCCTAAAAATTGTTACTTGAACAACGATACTTGGTAACGTTATAGATAAATTAATTTGTGTGACTGTCATTCATGAAAAATATGTTGTTTCAACAAAACTTAACTTAATACAAAATTTTAGTTTTTTTTTATATATATAATTAGTACTAAACATAAATGTCAAACACATGTGTTTACTTTGACAGCTATCCCTCTAAAATAGCTATAATAGCTTTCCCTAATAATTTTACAGAAAGATCTTAATTACGTCTTAAAATGTTATGTAATTAGGTTGTAATACAGGTTGTAATTAAAATCGTCAATAAATTCAGTAGTTCAAACCATACTTTAGTTTTTAAGGTTTTATGGAGGATATTCTAACAGAATAGGTTAAAACACGATTTTGAAAAATTATGAGTTACTTCCATTCTTTATTAAGGTGACGATATGTATTATATTATTATAATGTGTAAAACGAAATAAAATTTTATTTAAACCAGGCATGCACGTTAACGTTAATTTTAACGGTAACCGAAATATTTTTTTTGTTTCGTTGAAACGAAATAAAAAAATAACGTTAATTCAAAAAACGAAAAATATTTATTTCGTTTCGGAGAAAACGATTTAAAATTTTTTCGTTTTTTTCCCAATCAACCGTTGAAAATAACGTTAATTTCAACAAAAAAATTTGGTTTTTTTTTGTATCAGAAGAAATTTTTTTTAGCATAGGAGAAAAATATAGAAAATTTTTCGTTTTTCAACGAAACGAAATTTGATTTGATAAATTTTTAACGTTATTTAAAAAACGAAATAATTTTGATAATTTATTTTTCGGCCTCAACGAAACGAAAAAATTTTGTTGATTTCGTTGTGCATGTCTGATTAAAACTAATGTTTGGAGCAATTGAGACTCAAATACAAAAAAAAACTAGTAAGGTATATCTTCGACTTGCCCGAAGTTAAAATACCCCCACGGCCGATTCTTATGGGTAGAAGAATCTTAAATTGGAGAGCTTTTTGTAAGAGATTTTGAAAGATTTTATTATTTTTATGTGTCTAAAATACATACATATGAAATTGTTTTCTTGCAGCTTAAATATAAGCCTTTTTATAAAGTTTTAAATTTTGGGGTTGTATGGGAGGTGGGCGTGTTAGATTGTGTATGACGCCCATTTTTCAAACATACCTCAGTTTTGACATAGAATACACAAATATCGAGTTTCTGTCTTGTAACTTTAATATTAGCCTCTTTATAGATTTTTAAATTTTGGGGTTGTATGGGAGGTGGGCGTGTTAATGTGTGGATGACGCCCAATTTTATAACACACCTCAGTTTTGACATTAAATACACAAATACCGAGTTTCCATTTTGTTACTTTAATATTAGCCTCTTTATAGATTTTTCAATTTTGGGGTTGTATGGGAGGTGGGCGTGTAAATAGGTGGATGACGCTCATTTTTCTAACACACCTCAGTATTGACATTGAATACACAAATACCGAGTTTCCGTCTTGTAACTTTAATATTAGCATCTTAATAGATTTTTCAATTTTGGGGTTGTATGGGAGGTGGGCGTGTTAGTGGGTGGATGACGCCAATTTTTCTAACACATCTAAGTTTTGACATTAAATACACAAATACCGAGTTTCCATTTTGTAACTTTAATATTAGCCTCTTTATAGATTTTTCAATTTTGGGGTTGTATGGGACGTGGGCGTGTTAATAGGTGGATGACGCTCATTTTTCTAACACGTTTCAGTATTGACATTGAATACACAAATACCGAGTTTCCGTCTTGTAACTTTCATATTAGCCTCTTAATAGATTTTTCAATTTTGGGGTTGTATGGGAGGTGGGCGTGTTAGTGGGTGGATGGCGCCCATTTTTCTAACACATCTCAGTTTTGACATAGAATACACATATAACAAGTTTCAGTGTTGTAGCTTTAATATTAGCTTCTTTGTAGAGTTTTCAATTTTGGGGTGGTATGGGAGGTAGGCGTGGTTTTCATCCGATTTAGCCCATTCTCGAACTTGATCTTGGTTTTTTTAAAAAAAGCTTAAATATCGAATTTCATTACAATAGCTTCAAAATTACGGCTGTAATCGTGTCGACAGACAGACGGACAGACGGACAGACAGACGGATATTGGCTAAATCAACTCAGGTGGTGATGCTGAGCAAGAATATATATACTTTTTCATACCTACCACGCCTCCTTTTGGGTGTTACACACGTCGTGACAAAATTAATATACCCCTTACGCAGTACGCGTGGGGGTATAAAAATGTACACCTCTTTAAACGTAAACGTGATTTGTTGAATCTGTTACGACTTAACCCGAATCAACTAGCTGTGTATGTGAAACCTTTCAAAAAAATCTCAAGAGAAATGTTAATATTCTATTACTTACCGAGTATTGCACGCAAATGACCCTCAAGTGTCTGCAGTATCGTTTGCTTGACCTCCTTCACAGACTTGCCCAGAAATTGTTCGCTAGCGGTACCGAGTAGTTCGTCAGCCTGATGGTGAAAATAATACACGTTCATCATCTAAAAGAAGAGGGAGAGAGAGAGAAAAAAGAACGGAAAAACCGAAAAGCAGGGCATCAGAAATCAGCATCCTTTTTTATTTTGACATATGTAGGTATGTGTGAATTTTTTTTTTCTAAAATTTTTTTTGATTTTGTATTTTGTTGGCTAAGCAATTGACATTTTTGTGCTATTAATGATGATAATGATGATGCTGTTGTTGTTGTTGTAGTGCTTGCGTATTTGACACTTTGACAATTGATGACAAGTGATAAGGGTGTGTTGTGAAAAACAAAAACAACAACGAAAGTTGTCAAGTGAAGTGGTTCGTTCTTTTGACACATATAGAGAAAGAAGTGGACTAAAAGTAGAATTTCGCAATTATTGTCAATTTTTTGACATTTTGTACCGGACTTTGCTGTATTGTAAATTTAATGCAAAATTAATAAAATATTACTAAATCATTTAATTTGTTTTCTCTCGTTTTGACTATTTAACGTTAAAACTAAGTGATCTAAATTAAAATGTTTCCATAAAATGCGTTCTAGTCGCATAGTTTTAAAATTTCAAGGAATGAAAATCCTTTCAAAATCAGATATGAAATAATTTTAACAGTATTTGCAATGAAAACTACATTTTGAAAGGCGAAGTATGGAAGCAGCTATTCTTTGTGAAGTTTCACCAGAATTTAAAATAAACAGACATTTGAGTCAAAATTGATTTATTTGCCTTAATTTTTGAACTGGCATTAATATTAAGTTAATATTTAATTGTTTGCCAAAAGTTTATATTCACTTTATTTAATATTACAAGTGAGAGAGGTAAAAGAAAAGTGATATACGCACACACACACACACACACGCACACACGCGCAAACACATTCAAAATGGTGCAAAACTAAAAAAATCGCTATGAAAAAATATGAACTATATGACAATGATACAAATAAAAAGTCAACCAAAACATACCTTTTTAAAAATTTTTAATTCAAACAAAGAGCTCAATAGACAGTGACAAAAACTCCGACAGTTGTTGATTTCAAATGAAAAAAAAGAGAACATTTTAATAATTAAAAACCATACTTAATTATAATTAAAAAAATCAAAAGTTCTTAAACACTAAATAAAACTAAGAGATAAACATAACATAAACTAAAATTTAAACTATAGTTAAGGTGATGAGATGAGGAAATAAAATTTAAGTAGAACCTTTTATCAAATTTTTTTTATAGATTTTTTTGCCACATATTTTGATTTCATCTAATGGAAGTCTGTGCAGCTTTCTCACAAGATCGCGTGAGAGTTGTTAATCCTTAAATATTTTCAGTTCTTCAATATTGCAGCTTTTTCATAGTTATACAAAAGAGAATTTTTTCTTTAATAAATAAAGCAAACACAGGATACATAACGCAGGATAGATACAAGTATATTAAGTGATATATTAAATTTTTACTTTGGGTTTTAAAATTAAAGTTTCGTAAAACTTTCAAGGAAACCTTAAATTGTTCTTATATTAAATTTCTTAAAATCTGAAGTTTTCAATAATTTTTTTCTAATTTAACTAATTGTTATGTTCATGTTTTATATAATAACTGCTTAAAGAAATCTTTGTGCTCATAATAATAATATTGATTTTAAACAAAAATCATAACCATGTGCTTCAAATGGGCCTCTTATGATAAGGTCCTTGTTTATTTTATAGTGTCTTATATATAAAACTATATGAGTCCTGTTTTTGGACAAAATTTATTTCTCATCTAGCCATGCCTTAATTTTCTGCTCACTTAAAGTTTACGATTACTTATCTGGTTCCGAAGAACGTTGAATTTTCTTACCATAATATTATGTCGTCGACGCTCAGGCTGTGATTGAAATAGATAATCTTCTAACTCACTGGGATGGCTAACGGTTTTTTCCTAGTGTTGAAAAGAAATTGAAAAGGGTTTCGTCAAATAACTATTTATAAAACATGTCCTTACTATACCCATCACTGTGAAAAGTATGACCTATCTGTCCTTGATTTTTATGTCATGTGCAGTTTGCTATAGAACAAATGCAGTCTAAACTTTAGTATTGTTGAGTTAAATTCAAGCGTCTTTGGAAAGGAAAGCTATCGTCGTGAGTGACATATAAAAATAGTGCTTTTCCTACTCATAAAATTTGAGATAACCTTAGACATGTTATAAGATGCCCCTAAATATATAAGATGCCCCTAGTTATAATATTAGCCATTCAGGCTTACCTTGCGTTCCTCAAACAATCAATAAAATCTTATTGATTTACTAGACTAATTTCTGAGTGTTGATCAGAGAACGCCTTTTAGAAAAAATAATATTCATGAATGTATCAATTCGAATCTCAATATAAAACAACATCTGAACATCGCAAGGGATCACACAAAAGGAGACCGCGTTCAAGAAGATGTTCATTGGTGAGAGAACATCCACATAATTCATACTTCTCAAATTCGATTCGGAATGCACTTCCGATTTTATCGCAAATTCGACTTTATCGCACATGTTATATTTCACAAATAAGTTCGAGAGCTTGACATTTTTAGAATGAGGTCAAAATAAAGAATTAAAGAATTCAGAATTTAAAGTTAGGGCGAGTATTTAGATAAAGATGTAAAAGATAAGAAAAAGGAGTTACAAAAGGAAAAGGATCAATGTAAGGATAATGATAAGGATTCAGAATAAGGATGCGGTGACCGTGGCATGCAGGTTAAGTGTGTGGCTTAGCATGCTCGGAGCCCAAGTTCGATCCCCAGTCGCAGCGAAATTTTTCTAATTGGTCACCACCTCTCTGCAGACAATGGCAAACCTCAGAGCGTAAATAATGCCATGTAAAGTTTCTTGAGAACATGAATTTAAGCCGTTCGGAGCTGGCTAGATTAGAACGATGATTAGAACAAGGACTAAAATTTGAAAAGGAAATGGATTAGAACAAGGATTTTGAAAAATAAGGACATTGATGGGGAAAAAAATTTGAACAAGGAATAAAAAAGAAGAGCATTAGGATTAGGATTAGGGCAAAGGTTAAGACGAGGGTAAGGATGACGATTAAGCCAAAAATTAAGACAAGAATAAGGAGAAGCAATAAGACAAGGTTAATTACAACTTTTAGGACAAGGCTAGGGACAAAGATAAAGACAAGGAAAAGAAAAAATTGAAAAAGGGATAACGACAATGATAAAAATAAGTATTAAGACAAGGGTAGGGATAGGACTAGGTCCAGGATCAAGACAAAAATTTGGATGAGGATGCGAATGAGCCAATGATTGGGACAAGTATTAGATAAAGTATTATAAACAGCAAAATGACAAGAAGATAAGGATAAGCTCAAGCATAAAGACAGGGATTAAGACACAATTTAAGAAAAGTTTCCTTTAATGTTTTAAAATGCCCATAAGTTGAATAATAAATAAGATATCATTTTGAAAAATTAAATATATATTTTTTAGTAAAAAAATTACACAAAAAATTTGTTTTTGATTTTTATATTTACATACTAGCTGGTACCCGGCGCATTGCTGCCGTCCTTGTCCATTATCTGTTCAGTTTGCCAATAGAAGGCCATTAGCAAATAGTTTTACCACTCTGAGTTTCAATATTTTGTGACCATTATTTCCAAAGTTATTAAATAAAAAAATAATTTTCTATGAACGCAGCCACGCCCTTTGGTCAATACCCGTTTTTGTTTGCGAGTACTTTCGAGCAGTAGGATATCACCAAATAGTTACTCTCAACCGACTTTCTTTAATATGTGACTATGTTTTGCAAAACGATTTAATGTAAAATATGTGTCTTAAATGTGTGGATCCACACTCATTGCACAATGCCCTTTCCAGTACCAGGATACCACCAAATAGTAACTCCATTCTCAGTTGAATGTTCTGTACCTTTTACTTCTTTAGCTATTCTGTATCGAACATTTTAATTGTATGGGTGAAGCCACTTCCCGTTTTTCAATGCCCGTGTCTGTTTTATAATTGAAAGACCTGGCCCATCAGTTACTTCATACCAAGATTCAACGTTAAACGACATTTACTTCCTAATCAAAAAAAAAATTGAATTTTATGGGCGGTACCATGCTACCCTTTCCAAAGAAGGGAAATTTGACAGTCGAAGGCCAAGACTCAATAGTAAGTTCGTACCAAGTTTCATTGATGTGTGTTTTATAGACGAAAGTAAAGCCGAAAATTTGTGTTCTTGAAGTGCCACGCTCCTCACGAGTAGGAGGATGAAAAATACTTTACGACCTATTTTCATACCTACCAAATAAACAAAAAAAATTTCATTAAAATCGGTTCAGCCGTTTCGGTGGAGTTCAAACACTAACACCGTGACACGAGATTTTTATATATTTGATATGGCTACTGGAATTATTTTAAAAAAACATTAAAAAACCATGGCGGGCGTGATTACAACTTACTGGGACATGGGATAAAAAACCAAAAAATGGGGTTCTTATCAGCATAAAAAAAAGATAATGAACTAGAAGACTCAATTTTGTTTGAAAAATAACAAAATGGCTGAATTTTTTCGAAAATTGTCAATTTTTTTTGAAAAAAGTCAGCCAAAAACTCAAAAACTATAAAACCGAGTTTTCTGTCCATAGTTCATTCCAGGCATCGACAAATGTTAAACAACATATTCAAATTTCAGTACGATCGGTCGAGTAGTTTTTGTTTTATCACGCCCGCCATGATTTTTTTTATGATTTTTGAAAAAAATTCCAGTAGCAATATGTGTGATTAAAATAATTAAAAAAAAATGTTTGATGTCTGAAGGAATTCAAATGAATTTTTTTTTTCATAAACATAAGACTGCATCGACTTGTATGAGCAAATAATGTGGGAATCTCTCAAATTGCATTTTAGTGCATTTTTTTCACATCCTTTGCACTGAAGACCCACTAATTTAAGTAGAAAACCAACAAAAAGTTAAAAGTAAAAAAAAAAATGAAAAGAAAATCAAGTTTTGAAATCAATCCCTTGGATACAAAAATAAAGAACTGCCAATTTTTTTTTCATACGCAAATATTTCAACACTTTTGTTCCTTTTTTGTTCACACTGACAGTATCAAAATGTACTTTGTGTTAATTAATAAAAAAAAAAACCAAACAAATTCTTTTTTCATTCATTTTTCTACCAAAATTAACGTTTGTAGTGCTATGTTTACTTCATCAAGAAATTGATTGATTATCATGATTTTCTATTTAAGGCTCAGTTTCAATTTAAGGCCAAGTTTAAAAATTTTCCAAGCTTGAAAGTTTTTTTTTTATTATTTTGAAAAACATCATAAGAATGTGTAAAAAAAATCTTAATATATAAAAGACAAGCGTCCTGCTCCGTGCTCTATATCGTAAAACATGTTCAGCCTGGACCAGAACCTGTTGTAAAATTATCCATTTGAAATGTTTGTACTTACTTAACCTTTTGCTCTATATCGTTAAACCTGTTCAGCCTGTACAAGAACCTGTTGTAAAATTATCTATTTGAAATCTTTGTACATACTATACTTTTTAAAACCTGTTCAGCCTGGACCAGAACCTGCTGTAAAATTATCAATTTGAAATGTTTGTACTTACTAAACCTTTTAAAACCTGTTCAGTCTGGACCAGAACCTGTTCTTAAATTATTTATTGAATTCTTTGTACTTGAAGACTATCGTCACTTTCCTCAACTACTATGCCTCAAACATAATGTCTTGCTATTACAGTGCGTCTTAAGTAACAGAACCAGAACCTATTCGGTCTGCATAAGCTGAACAGCAATTATTACATTCAGTGACGTTGGTGTCACGGTTTTCTGATCCAAGTTTTAGCGATTAGCTACTCAAGTTAGGAAATGGAGATGAAGATATCATAGAAATTTCCGATCATTTTGTTTGTAAAGATTCGCTTATTAAATAGATTTTTGGCGATACTTTGAGTCCGAATAACATCAACCGTTATTTCAAAATTGCTATCCTGTGCCCAAAAAATTCCGATGTGAACGAAGTCAACGAGCAAGTTCTAAATATTTCAGTTGGTGACTCAGTGAGAGATCTGAGCACGGATTAAATTGAAGGCAGTGATGATAACGATAAACAAAATTACCCTGCCGAGTTTTTGAATGAATTTTCCTTCGGGAATGCCACTGCATAAGTTAAACCTCGAAATTGGAAGTATTATAATACTTCTTCGAAATTTCAATACCAAAAGAGATATCTGTAATGGAAGGTGGTTAGTTTTGAAAAACCTAAAAACTTAATTAATCATCGCACAGGTATTGACAGGCGTACTGGTGAACATTAAATAGTTTTCATACCTAGAATTGATTTGGCCCCGACAAACACAGATTTGCCTTTCACTCTCCGGAGGCGACAATTTCACTCTCCGGAGTTAAACTGACATTTTCAATGACCATAAATAAATTGCAAAGTTAAATATTGCAAAAAGTAGGAGTTTTTCTAAAAGAACTGGTATTTAGACATGGGCAGTTTTAGCGGGCTGATGATGTAAAACTAAGCATTATAGATGGCAAGGGACAAGGTTAATTGGTTAAAATTCTAAGAATTTTTTTACTAGAAATGTTGTATATAAAGAAGTTTTATAAAAATAATTTAATAATCATGTTTTGAAATAAAAACCTTTGTATATAAATCCAATACATTTTTTGTCGCATTTTGTACTCTAAATGGTTCCTTCCCGTCGTAGAACGGGCTTTTACACTAGTGTTAAAATAAAATTCGAACCAGTTTAAGAGATATTTTAGTTTTATAAATAGTAAACGCTCTGTGAATGGGTACGCTTCTCTTTTAACCCATTTTTCTCGAAATTACATGAATCGAAATTGAACGGCTTGCACTCTAATTCGAAAAGTATTCATCCGATTAACTTAAACTTTGGTAAACTTTTTTATATAATTAAATATGCGTGAATCGACAAAATCAAATAAAAAATACATTTTCGTGCAGGAAAAATTGGGTTTTTTTGGGAAAATTGGGAACAAATGTTTAAAAGAGAGCTCACGTTCGCGACTTAAACTTTTACGCGCTGTATACCCATAACTATTAAATGTTAATAAATAAAAAATGTTAATTTAAGACTTAACTAAAACGATACAAAAATTAATTTGATTTTTAAAAAATAAAATATACAGTAATTGACTGAATTTGATAATTAAAAAACCTGCTTTTTTACTCAAAAATTTGGCCAAAACTGGGCCAAATTTGGTTTTTACTCAAACTGGGCCTGAAATGTCACTTTTAAATATAAAATAGCGTTGCTTAAAGAAAACGATTCCTATAGTGAGTATAACTACCATATCGATTAAATACAGCTTGAGAGATCTTTCTTAAAAAGACCTAGGAATAGTTCTTGACCCCGAAGTCGACTTTACAGATCATATATGGGCATTTCTATCGTCGCGAACGCGACATTCGTACGCTTTTGAGGAGGAAAACAATAAAGAAAAACAAATTTTCTTTTTTTTCAAGTTTTCAATAGTATTTTATTAGCACTATATTTAGAAAAAAAAGTAAGGTTATTTAGCTTTTATGTGTAAGAAATGGAACTAGTTTTCGACTGCATCTAGAAAAATGCAGATATCTGCGAAACGCAACATAATATTTTAAAGCGGGTAAATTAAATAAGATTAATGTACACTGAGAAAAAACACATACCTTGCTCCGGTAAAAAATTTCTCTATTTTCGATATGGAAATTTTCTCTTTTTCAAATAAAATTTTCTTAAATTAGAATAAATTTTCACATTTTCGAAGAAATATTTCTTTACTTCTAGGAAATGGATATATTTCAATGTCTCTAATAATGATAAGTATTTTTCTCGCACAAAAATTTCTCATTTATAGAGAAAAATTTATTGAAAATGAAAAACTTTTCTTATATTTTCATAAAAAATTCACTAAGAGAAGTATTTTCTTCAATAAAAACAAATCTTTTCTCAAAAATAAAAAGTTTTTTCTCAAAAAACGATATATTTTTCTTTTTCATGGAAACTTTTTACCATTTTTAGAGAATTTTTAGTATCGAAATTAGAGAAAAGCATTCTCTGGAGCAAAGTCTATACCATTTTTTCCTGATCGCGAACGCGACCTCTAACATATTTTACATCATGTTTGTAATAAGAATTAGCTAAAGTAATTTCAGCTAAAAATTGCATTACCCACCAAAAACATCGTGTGTATTATTTGTGAGTTTTATATTAGTAATATTAATAAAAAAAAAAAAAAATACATATGAGGCTAGTGAGAAAAATTATGATATATTATTGTAACCCCATCTGTACTACGTATGTGGTTATTTCCTTTATGACGACGATTTTAACGCTCATATGGAGGCGTGGAAGATATAGAAAAGTGCTTACATTATCCTGCAGTATTACCATCTAGGTTGATTTAAGCATGTCCGTCCCTGTTTTTGTATGCCCCCCTGGTCTGTGACATGATTACATCCGTTATTACTAAGTTATCGTAATGAAATTCGATATTTTAGCTTATATCTTAAAAATAAAGATCATGTTCGCAAATAAGCCAAACAGGATGAAAACCACGTATACCTCCCATACAAATTGACGTTCTTTAAATGGGAAATTTCTTAAAAAATCAATCCAATGATTTGAAAATTATCCCTTGAGCTTTAATATGAACTATTAACACTTTGTTTAAAATTCAGTTAAATCGAATGTGGTGACCGTGGCATACAGGTTAAGTGTGTGGCTTAGCATGCTTGGAGCCCGGGTTCGATACCCAGCCGCAGCGAAAAGTTTTTTTCAATAAACAATTTTTCTGATCGGTCACCACCTCTCTGCAGACAATGGCAACCCTCAGAGAGTAAATAATGCCATGTAAAGCTTCTTGAGAACATGAACTTTAGCCGTTCGGAGTCGGCATAAAACATGTAGGTCCAGTTCTCGGTCAATTGTGTGGAAACATTTAATAACACAATTGATCATAAGAAGCTCGGTCAAAGTCCTTTCAAGGGCTGAAATGGCCAATTTGTTTTTTTTTTTTTAAATCGAATGAAACCTTTCCATACTTCCCATACAAAGTGTATTTAAAAAACGGAGCATGATCGCGAACGCGATACACTTCGATAATCAATATTAAATGTTTAGTATGATTTTTACTCGTAGTAAATTTTGTTTTATAGTGACCAAATTTGTTTTAAGTTACAATTTTCAGATACTTGCTTCTGAACGCTCACGAAGTTCTGATAACAAATGATGATTTAGGTACAAGAACGCGACATTCGAATTGTAGTTAAAGCAATATAAAAAATTTACCGTAAATCGAGCTTTGTTTGGTATCTTTTTATTTTTCATTCTTTGTTTGTAGTTTAAAGATGGATTTTATGTGAAGAGTGCAAGCATAACGTTAATAAATAAACGTTAAATACTAAAGAGAAAAAGCCCTTAAAAGCAGCTAAAAGCAAGAAAAACATATTTCTCAGATATGAGTCTAATTTTCTCAGAATAACAACTGAAATAAGTTGTAAATGCAGTAAATTCTAAAATTCAAGCATTTTTATAACTTAAACCTGTAAGGTCAGGGTGTATTAACTTTGTGCAAACGTTTGTAACGCATAGAACGAAGCAAGTCCGGTATAGAAAAGTATATATATTCTTCACCAGCGTCACCACCTGAGTCGAGCTATCTATGTCCGTCCGTCCTTCTGTCCGTCTGTGTGTTGTCCGTATACACAGGATAAGAAGAAGAAGTTGAGATAATTAGATGAAACTTAGTACACATGACCACATGGATCCAAGGATCTGCACTATTGAATATTTTTGGAATCCGCTCACGGACACGCCTACCTCCCATACAACCCAAAAATTGAAAACGCAATTAATAAGCTCATAATTAACCTACAACAATAGAACTTGGTGTGTATGTGCTCTGTATTAACACAAAAATGTTTTCGAAAAATGGATGTCATCCGATCACGGACAAGCCCAACTCCCATACAGCCCAAAAATTGAAAACGCAATAAATAAGATTATGTTAGTCACATAGAGATCAAATTTGGTATGTTTGTATTTTATACCAAAATTAAGGTGTGTTCAAAAATTGGGAGTAGTCCGTCCATGAAAACGACCATCTCCCATAGCGAAAGCATAATAAAGGCAATAACTGTGAACTACAGGAATAAAATTTGGTATGTTTAAATTATTCTTAAACATTTAAATGCATATAAAATATAGGCTTCATCCGCCCACGAATGCAAAAAAAATAATATTATTGAAAATGGGCGTGTTTCAATAATATTTTTTTTTTGTTTAAAAAGTAGGTCTAGGGTATTTCATAGTCGGCCTAGAACGACTTTAGACTTTCTTCACTTGTTTTTAACTAATAACAAAAAAATTATTTGTTTTTTTGTATTGTATTAATAAAGCAAATGCTGTGCTTGTTTTATAAACCGTTTCACCCTAAAGTCTCTATGTACATCGCTGGCCAGGCCTCACCATGATTACAGTTCCATTATTTGGAACCCATCTATTCACCCGCATTCTGTAACAATCGAACAAAATTTAGAAAAAATGCACAAGATTTATGTTTTACCAATTAAACTGGAACCTACTTGAGCCCCCTTCATATAGAACCAGGTGTGCTCTCATTGGATAAAGTTCTCTTAATTGTACAAGGAGAGGCTCATCAATCATTGTTCTTCGAGATATCTATCATCCATTTTCATATTTCATTGTATTCATTGTATATATTTTATTCTTATTCATTTTTTACTACAGGCTATTCCTAAGAATAAGAAATGTTAAGTAACCTGTAAGAGTTGAAGTCTCTGCTTGACGAAATAAATAAATACATAGATTTACTATGATAAATGAGCCATTAGAGGGTCTCCAGCACAATTGTTGCTCAAAAATGCAATTCAGTGACCGCTAAAATTGGTTTTAGCATTCATAATGTTGTGTTAGAAGTTTGCAAAATGGTGTAGTTTTTGCTTGTAGAGCACCCTAACAATTTATTGGGCAAGTAGCATCTTCAATTTTAATGCAACAAAAAAAATAATTAGTAATAATAGATGTAGAAGTATGCTCCTAAAGGTATTCAAAAAGTGTATTTTTTTAAAAAAAGGGCAGGATTTTGAAAAAAATCACCGATTTTTGAGATGTTATACTTCACTTAATGAAAATATATTTTTTCTGTTTTCAAAACACTTTTCACTGGTTGCATGTCTTAAGTAAAAGACATCGGTCAAAATATACATTCAAGGCTACAAAACTATAATCCCTATATGAGCCTTTACACAGCTATACTAGCCTATAGATATTCGCCTGTATACTCACCTGTATAGGCGGACTACACGTGCATATTATGAAGAACACATCTTCTTTAATTGCTTTATGTCAGAAATGGTATTTATAAGGTACAAAAGTGTAAGAAAAACATTAAAAAGGTCATCAAAATCCTTTCTGCTACATGTCTTAAACAGCGCTAATAGAAGTAACGTAGCTTCTATAACTAGCTTTCGTAGAGCTTGTTAGAATTTTCTTTTACTTGTTTTCGGAAATTTGAAATAGAAAACTACAAAAAGAAAAAAGGAATTCAGATAAAATAAATCAGATATTGCTCTTATATTTAGTAAATCATTGAGTCTTCATCCAAACCAGTCTTCATGTCCAGGATACATTTCAAGTAATATTTGCAGATATAAATAACCAGAAAATAGTTGAACAAAATTATTGTTTTAATATTGAATTTTACTTTTGAAGGGAGAAAGTTTTCTCTGGATATATGCAATCTGGCTAACAAACTTGAGTTTAAACTTGAGAAAATCTTGAAACTTTGGGGAAGGTCTTATAGGTATCTGAAACGAAAAACTCTTATCAATTTTTTTAAGGTGCTCAACTTCGGAGCGGCACTCTTCCTTAGATCTTATATTATTTCGGGTAAGTAACTTCTTTTCAGTCATGTAGTACTCGCTGAAAAGGAGATGAAAGTTTAACGTTGCTAGATAATGCGATAATGCGGAATAAAATCGTTAAACCTGACATATTTGATATTTCTTTGAAAATTAACCCTAAAATGAAGGAGTTAAAATCTGAAACTTTTAGCAATTAAAGGCCTTCGCCATAACAGGTTTGTAAGTCGAGTGATGCTGCTTTTTCTTTCCATAAAGATAAACTTTAACTGAATTCAGAAAAAGTTTAATATATCTGATATACATAAGTAATTGCCCTAAAAGCAACTAAAATAACTTGACACAGTAAAACCTTTCCGAATTTATTTGTAAAGAAAAAATAAATTTTGTCACTCACTCTAGAAGTCAAATACTGGTTTTACTCAAGTAATCAAGTTTGTAGTTAGGACTGTCTGAGGTTATTTTTTTGTTAAATTGTTAATACATTATGTTAGGTATGGGTTATGTTAAAAAGTAAATTTAGAATTGTTAGTACCAATTTTATTTTGCTTTATTTTTGACATTATCTTGCAATTATATTAAGCTTTGCACTTATATAAAAAAAAACTATGTCTAGTATAAGAACATTAATAAAAGATAAACTTTAAGTTTAAATAACAAGAAGCTTGTATGTACAAGCTTTTTTGGTATTGTTAGAACTTCCATACGTTCTTGTGAGAAATGTTTTGCACTTTAATTTTTAATTTTTTTTTTAATTAAAATTTGGAAGTATATTCGAACGAATTAATTAAAGATATTTATTTTTTTTTAAAAGTTGTTAAAAACGAGTTTACCAAAATTTTGGTATTTACAAGCATGTCTTTAATAAAAATTTCCTGCTAATGCATAATTTTGTTAATTAAATATTAATTTAATTGTTTATCTAAAAGGATGATGATTTCAATATTGATTTAACATCAAAATTTTTGAGCCCAAACTTTGTTTTTTCTGTTGATTTTTTCAAACTTAGCTAAGGCTCCCGATAGTATACAAGTAGGTTTAAAATAAAAAATAGAAATCATAATGTTAAAAAACACTTAAAATAAATAAAGAACTTTATAAGTAAAAACATAAAAACTAACTTTAAACTCGAATTTAAATTCAATAAATTAAAAGCACATATAACAGCAAACAAAAAACAAAAAACGAACAATCAACAGCGTCAAACTAAAAAATTATTTTTTTTTTTGATTAAGGAAAACTTATGAAAATACAAAAACGTTTAGAAAATAAAACACAAGAACATAGAAACGCGGTGTCGTTAAAGCTAATATTTACAAAAGAACTTTTCGGTTAAGCCGTTCTAAAGGTTTTCCAAGTACACCTATAAAAGTAAAAAATGTAAGTACTAGTTCTAAAAAAGTTTACAATACAACATCTAACATGAATGCCAGCGTGTGCTTGAGTATAGAAAGAAAAAATTTCTATAAAGTCTTATAAACTTACTTTGTTTTTATAATTTTTTCTAGGTTTTTTAATCTACGCATAGATAGAATGAATTTTTATTAAATATAAAAAAAAAAAATTTGTTAATATTCTGTTCAAAAGTTCTACATAAATACAAATTATAAACTAATAATGAAATTGCATGCAAAATAAGTTAAAAAAATCATCACTATTTTATTCAATATAGAATTATTATCAGTTTATACGAAGCAACATGCCATACATTATCATTCCGGGTACCTACAACTAGAAGAATCAGTTAAAATCATCAGTTAAAAATTAGAAAGAAAATAATTGTTTGTTTTTTGCTAGAAATTTGGTTAATTTAAATTTTGTTTAAAGAAAAAAAAAATAAAACTACAAAATAAAGAAAAATATATACGTTGGGTTTTAAGAAATAAGTCAGAATAAATAATACGTGCCATGATAAATAAGAAAGCTTTACCTTCATTATTTTACACTGCGCTACACCAGTCACAGTTAGCGGCACACCCTGTGCGGTTTCAACATTCTCGCACATAGGATTTAAGGTCATGACCTCCAGAGAAAGTCGTTGCACATCGGTAACCAGCCACCAGGCCCAAGCCCAACCACCAACAATTGTGCGTTTTTTGGTTGAACCGCAACAACCACCTGAAAGTAAAAAAATGTTTTATTATTTGAAAATAATTGAAAATAATTTTTTTATTTTTTAATAAAGTTGATATTTATTTTATTTATTTTATTTATTTTATTTATTTTATTTATTTTATTTATTTTATTTATTTTATTTATTTTATTTATTTTATTTATTTTATTTATTTTATTTATTTTATTTATTTTATTTATTTTATTTATTTTATTTATTTTATTTATTTTATTTATTTTATTTATTTTATTTATTTTATTTATTTTATTTATTTTATTTATTTTATTTATTTTATTTATTTTATTTATTTTATTTATTTTATTTATTTTATTTATTTTATTTATTTTATTTATTTTATTTATTTTATTTATTTTATTTATTTTATTTATTTTATTTATTTTATTTATTTTATTTATTTTATTTATTTTATTTATTTTATTTATTTTATTTATTTTATTTATTTTATTTATTTTATTTATTTTATTTATTTTATTTATTTTATTTATTTTATTTATTTTATTTATTTTATTTATTTTATTTATTTTATTTATTTTATTTATTTTATTTATTTTATTTATTTTATTTATTTTATTTATTTTATTTATTTTATTTATTTTATTTATTTTATTTATTTTATTTATTTTATTTATTTTATTTATTTTATTTATTTTATTTATTTTATTTATTTTATTTATTTTATTTATTTTATTTATTTTATTTATTTTATTTATTTTATTTATTTTATTTATTTTATTTATTTTATTTATTTTATTTATTTTATTTATTTTATTTATTTTATTTATTTTATTTATTTTATTTATTTTATTTATTTTATTTATTTTATTTATTTTATTTATTTTATTTATTTTATTTATTTTATTTATTTTATTTATTTTATTTATTTTATTTATTTTATTTATTTTATTTATTTTATTTATTTTATTTATTTTATTTATTTTATTTATTTTATTTATTTTATTTATTTTATTTATTTTATTTATTTTATTTATTTTATTTATTTTATTTATTTTATTTATTTTATTTATTTTATTTATTTTATTTATTTTATTTATTTTATTTATTTTATTTATTTTATTTATTTTATTTATTTTATTTATTTTATTTATTTTATTTATTTTATTTATTTTATTTATTTTATTTATTTTATTTATTTTATTTATTTTATTTATTTTATTTATTTTATTTATTTTATTTATTTTATTTATTTTATTTATTTTATTTATTTTATTTATTTTATTTATTTTATTTATTTTATTTATTTTATTTATTTTATTTATTTTATTTATTTTATTTATTTTATTTATTTTATTTATTTTATTTATTTTATTTATTTTATTTATTTTATTTATTTTATTTATTTTATTTATTTTATTTATTTTATTTATTTTATTTATTTTATTTATTTTATTTATTTTATTTATTTTATTTATTTTATTTATTTTATTTATTTTATTTATTTTATTTATTTTATTTATTTTATTTATTTTATTTATTTTATTTATTTTATTTATTTTATTTATTTTATTTATTTTATTTATTTTATTTATTTTATTTATTTTATTTATTTTATTTATTTTATTTATTTTATTTATTTTATTTATTTTATTTATTTTATTTATTTTATTTATTTTATTTATTTTATTTATTTTATTTATTTTATTTATTTTATTTATTTTATTTATTTTATTTATTTTATTTATTTTATTTATTTTATTTATTTTATTTATTTTATTTATTTTATTTATTTTATTTATTTTATTTATTTTATTTATTTTATTTATTTTATTTATTTTATTTATTTTATTTATTTTATTTATTTTATTTATTTTATTTATTTTATTTATTTTATTTATTTTATTTATTTTATTTATTTTATTTATTTTATTTATTTTATTTATTTTATTTATTTTATTTATTTTATTTATTTTATTTATTTTATTTATTTTATTTATTTTATTTATTTTATTTATTTTATTTATTTTATTTATTTTATTTATTTTATTTATTTTATTTATTTTATTTATTTTATTTATTTTATTTATTTTATTTATTTTATTTATTTTATTTATTTTATTTATTTTATTTATTTTATTTATTTTATTTATTTTATTTATTTTATTTATTTTATTTATTTTATTTATTTTATTTATTTTATTTATTTTATTTATTTTATTTATTTTATTTATTTTATTTATTTTATTTATTTTATTTATTTTATTTATTTTATTTATTTTATTTATTCTATTTATTTTATTTATTTTATTTATTTTATTTATTTTATTTATTTTATTTATTTTATTTATTTTATTTATTTTATTTATTTTATTTATTTTATTTATTCTATTTATTTTATTTATTTTATTTATTTTATTTATTTTATTTATTTTATTTATTTTATTTATTTTATTTATTTTATTTATTTTATTTATTTTATTTATTTTATTTATTTTATTTATTTTATTTATTTTATTTATTTTATTTATTTTATTTATTTTATTTATTTTATTTATTTTATTTATTTTATTTATTTTATTTATTTTATTTATTTTATTTATTTTATTTATTTTATTTATTTTATTTATTTTATTTATTTTATTTATTTTATTTATTTTATTTATTTTATTTATTTTATTTATTTTATTTATTATATTTATTTTATTTATTTTATTTATTTTATTTATTTTATTTATTTTATTTATTTTATTTATTTTATTTATTTTATTTATTTTATTTATTTTATTTATTTTATTTATTTTATTTATTTTATTTATTTTATTTATTTTATTTATTTTATTTATTTTATTTATTTTATTTATTTTATTTATTTTATTTATTTTATTTATTTTATTTATTTTATTTATTTTATTTATTTTATTTATTTTATTTATTTTATTTATTTTATTTATTTTATTTATTTTATTTATTTTATTTATTTTATTTATTTTATTTATTTTATTTATTTTATTTATTTTATTTATTTTATTTATTTTATTTATTTTATTTATTTTATTTATTTTATTTATTTTATTTATTTTATTTATTTTATTTATTTTATTTATTTTATTTATTTTATTTATTTTATTTATTTTATTTATTTTATTTATTTTATTTATTTTATTTATTTTATTTATTTTATTTATTTTATTTATTTTATTTATTTTATTTATTTTATTTATTTTATTTATTTTATTTATTTTATTTATTTTATTTATTTTATTTATTTTATTTATTTTATTTATTTTATTTATTTTATTTATTTTATTTATTTTATTTATTTTATTTATTTTATTTATTTTATTTATTTTATTTATTTTATTTATTTTATTTATTTTATTTATTTTATTTATTTTATTTATTTTATTTATTTTATTTATTTTATTTATTTTATTTATTTTATTTATTTTATTTATTTTATTTATTTTATTTATTTTATTTATTTTATTTATTTTATTTATTTTATTTATTTTATTTATTTTATTTATTTTATTTATTTTATTTATTTTATTTATTTTATTTATTTTATTTATTTTATTTATTTTATTTATTTTATTTATTATATTTATTTTATTTATTTTATTTATTTTATTTATTTTATTTATTTTATTTATTTTATTTATTTTATTTATTTTATTTATTTTATTTATTTTATTTATTTTATTTATTTTATTTATTTTATTTATTTTATTTATTTTATTTATTTTATTTATTTTATTTATTTTATTTATTATATTTATTTTATTTATTTTATTTATTTTATTTATTTTATTTATTTTATTTATTTTATTTATTTTATTTATTTTATTTATTTTATTTATTTTATTTATTTTATTTATTTTATTTATTTTATTTATTTTATTTATTTTATTTATTTTATTTATTTTATTTATTTTATTTATTTTATTTATTTTATTTATTTTATTTATTTTATTTATTTTATTTATTTTATTTATTTTATTTATTTTATTTATTTTATTTATTTTATTTATTTTATTTATTTTATTTATTTTATTTATTTAACAGTCGGTCGCTATTATTTCAAAACACTGTTAGATTGAATGACTTACGTTTAGTTTTATTGAATGAACACGGAGAGAAATTTGAGGTGAAAACAATCCCAAATCAATTGAGCCCAATTTATGACATTTCGGTATTGATTATAAAAAAACCATGATCATTTGTGTTCAATGCATGTCATTTATGAATTGTGAATAAAACAAGTTAACATGCTCTTATATGTCTAATCTGAGAAATTAAGGGATGTGACATTATATTAATTTTAATAATAGAAGGCAAAAGATGACAAAATGTAAGGGGTTCAGGCATCAAAGGAACCGAAAAAAAACGATGACCAGACGCAAATTCAAAATTATATTTTCATTGTCCAAATTAGATATTTGATCCAATTTGGACAGGAAAATATAATTTTTTAATTTTAAACAGCAACGAAAACCAGTTCGAATGTTCATTTTTTATGAGCAAAAACAACAACATCAAAAATTAATTTTTATGATCGAGCCTAATTCTGGCATTAATTGCAGAATTCAACCGACTGTTGATTTGTAAGTTTCATTTGTTGGATGGTATTGAAGAGCGAAATGTGTTATTTCAACCCATGGTTTGTTTAATATAGTAGCATTTTTCCCCTGAGTGTAAAGTTGTCAAGTAAACTGAGTTAAAGACTGTCCCAAAAATAACTGTTCTTTTGTTTTTTTTTTATTTAAAAAAAACCAATGATGTTTTTTTAAAAATTCTTTCAGTTTATTATTAAGTGATCATTACAAAATAAATGAAAATTTTGTTTACACTGAAAAAAAAAACAAAAAAAATTATGCACTTTTTGATTAAGGTCCTCCATTAGGTTTTTTACCGACCTTTCGTTGACCTTAGTGTATGCCCGATGCCATTATGTTTTTCGCAGTTTGTTTGGTCTTATTAAGATTTCTTTTCATTAAAGCCCAATATCTTTCGATTTTTCGACGAAGTTCGGAACAATTCGGAGGATTGGCTTCTCTTGGTACCACAGTGACATTATTGGCTTGGTACCAATCCATCGTTCTCTGGGCGTAATAACATGTTGCTAGGTCAGGCCTAAATAGTACTGAACCTTGGTGCTGAGGTATAAAAGGCAGCAAACGCCGCTCCAGACAATCTCTGATGTAAATTTTAATGTTTTTTGTGCGATCTGTCACAAATTCCTTACTTCGAAGGCCACATTTGCAAATGGCCTGCCACACCATGTATTTATTTGGAAATTTGGTATGTTTTTCGGTGGTAAATTTTGAAGATGCTCCACTCTTTCTAACCGCAGTATAATATCAGTAGCAGAATTCCCAAAAAGTTTTTGACAATAATCGTTGTCGATATCGGTCATTGTGCGTGCCACTTTAATAGAAAATGACAGTTTTTGTAAGCTAACAACCTCGAAAGTCGTTATTTAGCCGTTTGGGAATTCCACTACAGGTAACTGCTTGAAATCCACTTTCCAGTACGTTCCATCGTCCATGATCACGCAATCAAATTTGGGCAGGTAATCGCGATACAGTTTTCGAGCCCTCCTCTTGGCTTCGGCGTCATTTTCTTCTGACCTATCAGGAACTTTTTGTACTTTATAGCTCCTTAAGTTGTACAATTTTTAATCCGTTGAACACTTGACTTCGATGTTCCCGCTTTTGCTGCCATATCATGAACCAAAGTGCCTGGATTCTGAGTAAACAGCCGCTTAACGTTCTGGGCCACCGCTTGGTTTGCTGGACCACTTTTTCTCACTGAGCCTGGCGTTTTTGATAAGCCTGGGGTAAGCTGTTTGTATTGTTTTATAGTCCTTCCGACAGTTTTTACGCACACGCCAACTTCCTTAGCGATCTTTCTGTACGTGGTGTTTGAATTTTCCAGGTATTTGCAATTAATGGCCTTTCACTTTTCTTCTTGTTGAGACGACATCTTTTCAGTAGTTCTTTTATTTTACTTATGAGTATTTTTTTTTTAATCTGCAGTATTTATACTTTATTTAGGTACCAAATATGTTGCTATAGAGGTAACACTTTTTTATAAATAACCTAAAAACAAAAGGACAGTTATTTCTAGGTCATTCCTCATATAATTTTTCGGAGACTTTCTTTTACTTTATTGGAATGAATCCTTTTCCATAAAAACCCAGTTTTGTATCCAAATTTTTCTTAAATAGTCAAAATGAAATATACGAGTATAGCTGAGAAATTAATAGACTTTGCATGCCCGGAGCTCGAAATCGATTCCCACTCGCGGCAAAAGGTTTTTTTAATAACAAATTTTCCGATCGGTCACCTCTCTGCAAGCAATGGCAAACCTCAGAGAGAAAATAATGTAAAGCTTCTTGATAACATGAACTTAAGAATTTCGGAGTCGGCATAAAACATGTAGGTCCAGTTCTCAGTCAATTGTGTACAAAACATTTAATAACACACACAACACAATTGATTATAAGAAGTTGGGTCAAAGTCCTTTCAAGGGCTGAAATGGCCAATTTGGTTTTTGTTTTGTGAGTCAAGAGAATGTTCTTTTTTGGTTCAAGATCCTTTTTCTCGATAGGGTTTGGAGAATAGTAAGAAGCAAGGCATCAGTTAGCAGAACTTCAATAAAATACTTTTTTCCCTCGTTCTTGATTATCCTAATTTCTAGATGTTAAGGCCAAGCTACGGGAGATTTAAATTTGACGGAGTAAAATTATCTTTAGATATAAATCCATTATTTATGAATCAATTAACAAAAATGTGCCTTTCCAAGAGCATGCCCAAAAAAGAGTATTTTAATTTACAAATTAAATCTTATTTATACAGTCAAAAAAAAAAAATAGAATCAATTGGGGAAGATAAAAAATCAAGTTAAATAATTTTATTCTTGGAATCAGTGTTCATATCTGATATAAGGCGAATGACTTTTATTTTACTAGACATTTTTCAGCCTTTATACCGATTTGGTCAAAAGAATTTGAATATAAAAAATAAATTTACGAAAAAAACTCTTTTTTTTTTTCATTTTCGCGAAATGAGATTTCACTAAAAACATATCCTTTCTTGGACAAAGTTTCTTAAAATCAACCGAACTTTACTATTTCCACTGAGGCAGATCAGCAAATTTTCTGCTCATATAAATTTTAACACTTTAATACTCTCTATTAGATTTTTGTGTAACCATTTTCCGAGCTGAAGGATGTGAGTAATTCTAAAGTTTAAATATTTGAGGTCATTTAAAAAGTCAAGTTTCAAGTATGTAAGATGAATTTAATATGGCGGAAGTTGACTGAAAATTGAAATAATATAAATATAATCAAATTCTGAATACTTTATTTTATGTTTCAAGAAATTTTCTGCCAAATAGAAAAAAAATCCTAATTACCTAAATTGAGGTTAAGGTTAGGTTAGGTAACATTGAGGTTTACATTTTCACTACTGATGATCTATATTCCTTTTCATGGCTGGTCGTTAATTTTTGAAATTTTACATCTTTTTTGTTTTAACTGACCTCTGTTTTATTATCAATACGCTCAAAACCTACGAACAGGAAAATAATATAGATGCCTAATAGTACTCGAAATATGAAAATACAGACCTGAAAGATATTTAATCCCTACAGGTATTCTTTGTGCATTGAACTTAAATCAATATCCTAAAGATTAACTTTTTAAAGCTCAATGAAAAGTCGGTTTTTTAACACACAGTATTTCGGTTTTGAGTTAAAAAAAAAAATAGTAAAAAGAGTTTTTCTGGAGGAAGCCCTGATATTCAATCATTTGAAGAGAGTAAAAATATAAAAGAGAAAAGTTTCAGCCTTTCTTCTTTCATACAGAGAAAGACTAAACAAAATGAATGAAGTCCCATAAGTAACAAGCATTTCCAGAAACCGTCAACAAAATCAGCTAACAAAGTTCAGGAAGATCCACACGCAAGCAAGAAGCTACCAACAGTTGTGGTTTGAACGTCGATCGTGCAAGAAGTGGCAAAGAGTGGCAAATTAGAAAGTTACAAATACAAACAAAATAAACTAAAGTGAAAAAAGAAAAAAAAAAAGCTCCAAACATAACGTGTAGTCATCAGTCAGATACGTGCGTAAAGGTCGAGTTGTTAATTATTACAAACAAGAAGACAAAAAAAAAACAAAATAAATAAATATTGTTAAAATTTCTCTGAATGAAAACAAGCAAAGATGACGAATTTTAGTAGTTATTGAAGTGAGTAAAAAAATTGGTGATTTACACAAAAATTTAAAAAGAATCAAAGTAAGGCGAGTAAATAAAAACCAAACCAAAAAACATTTGCAACAACAAAACAAAAAAATAAAAAAAAAATACCAACTAAAATATCAAAGGAACAAGTTTAAGAAAGTATTTCTAGAAACTACTTAAGAACTTCGTATAAAGAAAATAACGCAATACTTTGACCTAAAAAACGAAAGTATTAAGTTAATCATAAAGAATTCAAACGGCTAACAATGGCGACTCCCACATTCAGATTGTATACGTGACGTTTGACAGACAAACAGTCCGAAAGACGACATTTTTTCATATTTAGCATTTGACTAAATGTGACAAATAACGGTTAGACAATGAAAGTGATCAAGCGGCTAAGAAGACATCAAAATAAGTGGCTATGCGAGCGATCTGGGTGAATTTTAAGCAAGGCATAAAAAAGTGCGAAAAGCACAAATTATTTAAATAAAAACGGTTCTTTGTGCCTAAAAAAAGGGAATAAACTGTTAAGTTATTCCTAAGTGCTGCTTATCATGACGTTCTTTTAATCAAAACATGAAAAGGTCAACGATTTAATTATATCTAATTTAAATTTTGACATAAAATTTACTCTGCAACATGTTGCAAATGTTGTTGATTGTCGGGAAAAACCTGTTGAATATAAAGAAGAAAAACATAAAAAAATGTACTGGTCACAACAGGTTACCAACATGTAACCAACCACATGATGGGAAACACAATTGCTTTGGTCGGTTTAGGAAAGGAAAAAAAAAAAACGTTTAGCTCTCTTCGTATTTGAGCAACGAAATATTTGAGATACGATAGTTACGAGTACATCTTGGAGCTATCGCAAGCTGCAGACTACCAACAACAACAACGTTGAAATTTCACTTTTTTTCTTCTTTTTTTTTTGAAATGTTTTGTTTTTCCTTTATTGCGTTGCACGTGAACCTTGAACGATCAGCAGCCATGCTTGGAAAATTTATGCATTTTATGCCGGCAAATTTATAGATATCTTGCATCTCTAGTTAATGTTAGTTTTATGCAAGTCAAGATGTTGATTTGTTTTGACAACATTAGACTACCGACAAACTCTGATTTGGCGTGAAGCTGTTGTTTAAAATTTAACCGCTGTGCAGCGTTGCCAAACCTATTAATTAAACGTGTTGCTGTTTTCCGCTCCGCTTGCGATCAACATTAAATAATAGTAGATTATTTTTATTTATTTCTTTATTTTCAGGCATTCATTTTAACTGTGTCTTAATAGTCTGACAAAGTGTTAAGCTTCTGATGTCAATGAACTCATGCAACAAGTTTTTGAAGAGTATGTTTTTAATTGCTTTTAACAAGTATTGATAGTTTTAGAGTGGATTAAGATGATCATATAAATAATAAACATGCCATGAAATGTTCACGTGCCAGAGTTTGAAATAAGTGTTTTAAACGAATATTTTTTTTTATCCTCGCGATGTAATATTTTTTTTGTCGCGACCTTAACGCTTTTTTCAGACTCCGTCAAGTTAATATTTTTGTTTTTTATCCGAACTACTTCGCTACGAACGAAAAATAGTTTACAAAAATGATAAAGCAAAAAAAAAGATTAGGAACTCCAAGATACTTCAATAATTCTTCCTATATTTTTAAAAGCAGATCGCTTTTTCTAAAAAAGTTTGGATAAATAACATTTACGGCATTTTTAAATACCTTCTTATAGCAAGAAAAAAACGAAATTGATGTGAGAATGCAAAATCATCATTTGGAATGAATGCATGATAACGCATATGAATGCAGCGATGAAGGATTTACGAGGTGATTCGAAACGATTTGGCCAAACAGTACTTTGAGCTCATACAAAAGTGAGGATAAAATACCAGGATACGTGCGATTGTTATGAAATTTTGCATATTTATGACCTTTTGATTGCTAATTTCAAATATTGAAATGTATCAGATTCTACGTAAATCAAGTATATGCGACAAAAATTAGGTTTTAAAAAAAGCACGAAATTTTCCTGTAAAGTTATTGGAACTGGCAAAGAAACGAAAAAAATTAATAAAATAATTTTGAACGTTTAACTTTTTAATACTCAAAACCGTTTGGCAATATCTTTTTTTTTAAAAAAGATATGCATATAGTTTTCCATGCACTTTTTCGACAAAAATGCTACTCTAAATATAAAAGAAAAATTTGTTTTGCAAAAAAACAAAAAAAATATTATTCGTATTGGTATTTTTTTTTTTAAATCAAGTCAATAGGTCAATGCAAAATATTTTAATTGCATTAATAAGCCACATGAGTATTTTTAATTCATATTTTCGTTTATTTCACTCTCAATAAAGCTCATGAAAACGAGGTCTTCTTCATGTAACTTGTTCTTGAATTTAATATTTTTGTTTGATGACAGGCAGGAGTCTGTAAAAACCAACATATGAGTCATCAAATCCTTATTTTCATTTTCTCGTGAGCTTTTTGTCGTATGATTTAAACGCTTCTTCCGATAAATTTCCTGTTAAAAAAAAAGTTCTAAATAAGTATTTTAATTTTTTTATAAATATAAAAATAAATTACCTACATATAATATGTTAACCAAAATATTTTATGACTTCACATCCATGCATCAAAGCTTTGTGTACAGAACCGGGCATATAGTACCAACTGTAGCACTTTAAATACAAGTTTCTAGTGTCCATTAGAAGCTTACTAAATTCCTCCGTTCTAATTTTTCTGCCACAAGATAATATACGTAAAACTAGTCTGAACTTATGGATTAAGTCTTTATTTAAACCAGTAATTTCTGCAGAAACATCAACATTGGCGAAGAACTTTCTAGCAGTGTTATCATCATTACTTGTGCCATGGCCCTGTTTGATGTAATCTACAAGCAGACCCAACCTCTCTCTGAAATCTTTTTGAATATGTTTTTTCACATTGATACAAACAGCATGGCTTCTTGCACTCTGGCAGAGAATATCGCAACAAAATAAAGTATAATTTTTGAGTAAACATCAATTTTAGACCATTTTTCAAATTACAAATATTTTTTGATTTTTTGATAAATGTAAGTAATTTTTTCAAAATAATTTCCAATTTTGAAAAATTTGTTCATAGTTTTTTTAAAATTTAATAATAAAAACAATCGAATTGTTTGAAAAATGTGCGCACAACATGTTTTTCTTTGAATGCTGTGCAAATTCGAAAAGTCCACCAATATGAAAACCCTTTAACTCTCCGTTGGTTGGATGGGTCTGGCTAGACCTTTTTCGATTTTAATTGCATTTTAAATATATTTCCAAGTAAGCTATCGACTTGAAATTTCATGACTTTGGCTTTGGCTTTGATTTGTAATCACCGTATAAATTTGACACTAATAATCTTCCCACCGTCCAAATGTTATAGGAATATCTGACCGACGGAGGGTTAACTTTAAAAGGCTGTTAATTGCGTGAAACTTTCTGTATTGAAAAAAGTTTTTGATTCATCATAATGAGAGCATTTCCTAACATTTGATATACGTTTTGTTAGGTTTTGTAACTTAAAATTTTTTTATTTATTCCTACTGGTCAAAGTACTGTGGGGCGTGCTCTCCGGAGACTCGCCCGGAATTATTTAGGATCGGCACTGAAGCTAAATTTAGCCTTTTACAAACTAAATACGTGTAAAATGAAGAAATGAAAACTATTGATGGTTCCTTAATCCAGAACGCAGTTCAAAAAGTGTTTTTGAATAAGTTTCCCCTAAATATACCATTGTTTAATTCAGATGAGTCCTCAGCCAGCGATGAAGAGTGTGAAATACAAGGTGGCGCAAAATTAATCATTCAATTTTGTTTTTGAATAAAATTTTTAACAAATAAAAAAAGGAAATTTGAGTGATGGAAAAGGTGATATCCGGTCAAGTGGCTGCAGCAAGTGTTGATACACATTCGTGTCCGTTTTGTCGCATTTTCCATAACTTTCCGAAAGATTTCCGGTGATAACTGTTCGCATTCCTGTCGAATATTTTCGTTAAGGTTTACGATTATTGGAGTCTTGTTGGCATAAGCCCGCGACTTTAAGTAGCCCCAAAGAAAAAAGTCTGGGATGGTTCAATGGATTGATCTTGCTGGCCATGCCAAATCCATTGTGGCTCCTGCTGTGTATACAGTTGCACCGTCCTGTCGAAACCACATGTTTACGAAGCCCCGCTCATTTCATTCCGGCAGTAAGAAGGCGCTTATCATGGCCCTGTAGCGTTCGCCAGTTACAGTGACTTCGTTGCTAACGGTGTTCTAAAAAAATAACGGCCCAATCACACCTCCCCCGTAAAAGCCGCACTAAACAGTAGCTTTGGTCAGAAGAAAACATCTATATTTCATCGGCAAAAAAATTCTCTATTTTTGAAAAAAGAAATTTTCCCTTTTTCAAATAAAATGTTCTTCAATTATAATAAATTTTTACATTTTCGAAGAAATATTTCTTCATTTGTGGGAAATGGAAATATTTCATTCAAACATCATTCCATTTCTTTAACCTAAGGTCTACACGAGACAATTAGTTATAAAAATTTCAATACCCTCACACAGTTTTTATTAACTCACAGATATTTTCTCAGTCGGCAGGTCAATTTTCTCAACAGTCAGGCAGACAATTGAACTAACAACGGTTTTGACGTAGACTGATAATTTTTGGCGTTTCCTTTTGAAATTGGAGAGAAACTTGACAAGCAAACGTAGTAGAATCACGGTAGCATCGTGAATTTTGTGGTACCCTGTGCGAAAAGGCCCTGGGCTTATAGCAGCGTAATAATGATAAGTATTTCTCTCGCACAAATTCTCATTTATTGAGAAAAATTAATTAAAAATTAAAATTTTTTTCTATATTTTGATAAAAAATTCACTATGCGAAATATTTTCTTCAATAAAATAAATCTTGTCTCAAAAATAAAAAGTCTTCTTCCGTACTAACGATATTTGTTTATTTTTATCTTTTTCATGGAAGCTTTTAATCATTTTTAGAGAAACCATTTAGAGAAAAGCATTCTCTGGAGCAAAGTCTGTATTCTCTAAATATGCTGCCTTTTTTTATCATATTCCGAGAAACTTTTTCTGAGTGTAGGTCAAGCCAAATTGCATAAGTTTTTTTTTCATATTTCCCTGCGGCATTCTTGATGAAGCGAGTAAAAAAGAGTGGAGCCGCCGTGCACAAAAAGAAAAAGCTACGGAAGAAGGAATCAATATAAAATTGCTAAAATCAACAGACTCTTCAGCTAGCGATGAAGAGTATCAGGTACCAAATTCTTTAGCTACTAACTTGAAAGATATTGGTCTATGGCCAGTAACTATACAGTAATTTCCAAATCTAAATAGCTACTTTGGTGCAATTCTTCGTGACGGTAAATTAACAAATGCTCGGAACAGAAAACTAACGAAAGATTAGTTTTTTCGTACTCTGCCAAATAAAGAAAAAACTTTGCGTTCGTGGTTAATGTATTCTCCTTCAAAAAAGCTCTTTACTGCTTTTGATTATTTGAAGAAACAGTTCAGTCGAGTCTTAAATCAGGAATCAATAAGTGGTGGAAGAATAAGTTTCGCCTTTTTACCAGTAGATAATTTTGACTTACACCGTATTAGAATTAGGTTGATGATATTTTTTTGTGTATTCCAATTATTTATATAATTGAGAACAATAAGAGATTATATTCTAAAGATTTTCGTTAAAGCTACTATACGCACATATGTATGAAAGCAATGCTTTCAAAACCCTTTATTAATATAAAGAATTTTTATACCCCCACGCGTACTGCGTAAGAGGTATATTAATTTTGTCACGACGTGTGTAACGCCCATAAGGAGGCGTGATAGGTATAAAAAAGTATATATATTCTTGCTCAGCATCACCACCTGAGTTGATTTAGCCATGTTCCGTCTGTCCGTCCGTCTGTCTGTGGACATGATTACAGCCATAATTTTGAAGTTATCGTGCTGAAATTTGATATTTAAGCTTTTTTTTTAAAAACTAAGATCAAATTCGAGAATGGGCTAAATCGGATGAAAACCACGCCTACCTCCCATACAACCCGATTGATGAAATCTCCATAAAGAAACGAATATTTACGCTAAAAAACGTTAATTCGGTATTTGTATAGTATATGACAAGTCTCAGATGTGTTAGAAAAATGGGCGTCATCCACCCACGAACATGCCCACCTCCCATACAACCCTAATATTGAAACCTATATATAGAGGCTTGTGTCGAAGCTATAAAAGTAAAATTTTATATTTATTATTTTTATATAAAAATTAAGACGTGAGAGGAAAATGGGCGTAGTCCATCCAAGAACACGCCCACCTCCCAGACAACCTCAAAATTGAAAACTGTATAAATAGGCTTATGTCGAAGCTACAAAAGTAAAATTAGATATTTATTCTTTTTATAATAAAACCAAGATGTGTTAGAAAAATGGGCGTCATCCACCGATGAACACGCATACCTCCCATACAACCCATAATATTGGAAACTCTATAAATGGGCAAAAATTTAAGCTTCAGACCTGAAATTAAGTATTTGTGTATATTATATCAAAATTGAGGCGTGTTAGAAAAATTGGCATCAACCACTCAAGAACACGCCCACCTCCCATACAACCCCTCATTGAAAACTTTATAAAAAGGTTTGTCTTTATTTTGCAGGAAAACAATTTGATATGAATGTATTTTAGACGTCATCAAAATAGTAAAATTTTTTGAAATCTCATATAAAAAGCTGCAATTTAAGATTTTGTACCATTGCAAATCGCCCGTGGGGGTATTTTAACTTCGGCCAAGTCGAAGATATACCTCACTAGATTTTGTTTTATATGAGAGGGGGGGGCAGTTGGGAATCCATCCCGTTCGGCTTAACCTCTCGGAAGGCCGCTGACTTGTAGTCTAAAAAGATGCCCTTGGCATTTATTTGAGGTAGCATCATGTTTTAAAGAAAACAATAAAATAATTTATATTCAGATATGTGTATGTATTAATAAGTCCCAAAGTTTGAAAAATCTAGATTTTAAGCTTAGTAACTTGCATCTTCTATGCGAAACTTCTATTCGAAAAAAATATCAAAAACTCATGCAATTTTCTGCTTTTGCAAATACTTGTCCACGACGACCTTAACTTAATACTCTGTTTGATTGGTAAAAATTCTGCATTTTTTTATGGATCCCATTGCTTTTCTTTAGCTTCATGAGTAACCTTTCTTCTGTGTACGAAATATCTAATCCATTACTTCTAATGCTGCTAATTTTATAGCGCAAGACATAAAAGATTTGACAACTGTGCAACCTTATCCAAAATCCAAGTAATCATATGCAGTACGGATATTTTTTAAATAAACAAAATGTTTGTGTCCAAAAATATGAATGCAAAGTAAATGTCAACAATACATTTGTTTAATGATGGTTACTCGAAAGAAAGCTCAGATTTTGCCTCGTAGATACCGTAAGGCAACTTTTAAAACTATTGAATCACACCTGACGGAAACGCGTCACTGAGAGTGCAGTAAGCAAAGGCAATAAATAATTTTTCGGTTGACAAGCTTACGCCATTTGGCACGTTTACAAACTTTTAAAAATAAATCTAAGGAAGTAACGACGATGAAAGTGGAACGAAATGACTGTGGCGAGTTGAAGTAGTGGTTGCGCAATGAAACACAATTCGTGGTTTAAATTTATAAACAATATGAGTACGAAGACAAAATAAAATAAAAAACGATTTTATATGCAAGCAACAAAAAAAAAAAAAAATAAACGAATTAATTTGTATAAACTAAAAATTATACAAGTTTTGTAAAAATAAATAAGAATATGTTTTAATTTTTATTAAATATACTTTATAAATTAAACTAGCTTTAACTTTGTTTTTGTTTTTATTTTATTTTTAGGTTTTTATGCAAAATGCATTCTAATATCTTTTTGGCAAACATTACAAAAGTAACGCTAAATCATTTGGCTTAAGTGAGCAACGGAACTGTGAGCAACCATTTGAAAGAATGAGCGCCATTGTAGGCGCAGCGACTGCAATTGGTGGAGCTGTTACTGCCGCCACCAGCACAAGTTGGTTCATACCAATGCTTGTAGCAGCGATAGCCTATTTTCAATACGAAGAGATCATGGATCCGGAATCGAAACCGAGTGATCTGCCCACCGATGAGATACTCGATCACTATGATTTCATTGTAATAGGTGCTGGATCGGCGGGTTCGGTTATTGCTAATCGACTGACTGAGCTGGAGAACTGGAATGTGTTGCTGCTTGAAGCCGGTGGCGATGAGACTGAAATCTCGGATGTGCCGCTTATGGCGGGCTATTTGCAATTGAGTAAAATGGACTGGAAGTATAAAACCGAACCAACGGGCAAGTCATGTTTGGGTAAGTTAAGACTAAACCAATATAGACGAAATGGGGCGAACCTGATACGGTCCTAAAGAACATTTTACTCATTGCGTAGCGTTTCGTCTTTATTCGTTATTTATCTAGAAGAAGTAGAGACCTTGTTTAAAACAGTTTAATTGAAATATTTGTCTTTTTGTAGCCATGAACAACGGTCGCTGCAACTGGCCGCGTGGCAAGGTGCTCGGTGGCTCTAGTGTGCTGAATTACATGCTTTATTTGCGCGGCAGCAAAATCGACTATGACAACTGGGAAGCTCTGGGCAATCCCGGCTGGGGCTACCGCGATGCTTTGTACTACTTCAAGAAGTCAGAGGATAATACAAATCCCTATCTAGCCAGCACTCCATACCACTCTACAGGTGGCTATTTGACGGTAGGTGAGGCGCCCTACCATACGCCATTGGCGGCCAGTTTTGTTGAGGCTGGTGTTGAAATGGGCTATGATAACCGTGATCTGAATGGCGAGAAGCAAACTGGATTTATGATTGCTCAGGGCACTACAAGGCGTGGCAGCCGTTGCAGCACCGCCAAGGCGTTTTTGCGTCCCGCACGACTGCGTCCTAATTTACACATATCGATGTTCTCACATGTGACGCGTATCATGATTGATCCAGTCTCAAAACTGGCATTCGGCGTGGAGTTTGTCAAGGACCAAAAGATGTATCATGTGCGTGTCAATAAAGAAGTTATACTCTCAGGTGGTGCCGTTAACTCGCCACAGTTGCTGATGCTCTCAGGTATTGGGCCACGCAAGGAGCTGGCTAAGCATCGCATACCTGTTATTAAAGAGCTGAGTGTGGGCGAAAACTTGCAGGACCACATAGGGCTGGGTGGTTTAACGTTTCTGGTCAATCAGCCCGTTTCTATTGTTGAGTCGAGGTTCCACTCCATGTCAACAGTTTTGCAATATGCGGTATTTGGCCAAGGTCCACTTACCATACTGGGTGGTGTGGAGGGTCTTGCCTATGTTAACACTAAATATGCCAATAACACTATTGACTGGCCTGACATTGAATTCCACTTTGTTTCGGGCTCCACAAATTCAGATGGAGGTGGACAACTACGCAAGGCTCATGGCCTGACGGACGCCTTCTATCGTACTGTCTTCGAGAAGATTAACAATCACGATGCTTGGAGCATTATTCCTATGCTTTTACGACCACGCAGCACCGGATCAATTAAGTTGCGCAGCGGCAATCCTTTTGACTATCCTTACATACTGCCCAACTATTTGGCAGATGACTTTGATACAAAGACTCTGATAGAGGGCGTTAAAATCGCCGTGGCCTTGTCGCGCACCAAAGCCATGCAGCGCTTCGGGTCACGCATCTCTGCCATTAAATGGCCTGGCTGTCAGCATTTGCAGATGTTTACCGATCCTTACTGGGAGTGTATGATACGACAGTACACGGTGACCATCTATCATCCAGTGGGCACCTGCAAAATGGGACCCTACTGGGATTCAGAGGCTGTGGTCGATCCACAACTGCGTGTCTACGGCATACGTGGATTGCGTGTAATCGATGCCAGCATCATGCCAAAGCTAGTGAGCGCAAATACCAATGCACCGGTGATAATGATAGCTGAAAAGGGATCCGACATGATTAAAGAATTCTGGATAAAAAATACAATTATTTAAACAGGAGCTGTCTATGAATTAAGACATGAGAGCGAAATTTCTGTTTTAAAAAATAAACCATTTGAGTCTTTCTATGAGCGCCTGTATATTTTTGTTGTCGTGAATTTGATTTTCATCACTTGTATTGTAATTGTAAATGACGTTTCTTAAGTAATTATTTTAAGTTAAGTTATTCTTATAAAGTGTATTATTTAAAATAATTTATAATTTTCTTTATTAATTCTATAAATTGAAACTAATATAGAAAAAGTAACCGGCTTTTTATTATTATTTCTGTTGCTTTGTTGTCACTGTCAAAACGTGCTGTTATGGTCAAGCTTTTCATGTTAACAACAGTTAACATAGCGAGTTACTCTTAAAAAATGCGAAAACTTTAACCAAAACTTTAACAGTTACTGTTAAAAGCGAGTTACTGTTAAAAAATGCGAAAGCTTTAACAGTATCATATCAGTGAGGTCTTATGTTAATGTGCAGCGATGCCGTGATTTATTTACATATTTATTAAGAGATTATCAGCAGTAAAAAATATTTGTGACACTAAAAAATAAAAAAAGGCAAAGTAGACATTAAAAAAAGGCATTTATTGGTTAGCTTTCTCCTTCTTACACATTATTTTTATAGAAGCAGACACGGTTGCCACGTGTTCATTATTTTTCGTACCAAATTTTCTAAAAAAATGCACCAAATAGAAAAAAAAAAAATGTATCAACTTCTTTTTAATATAACAGTTTTATTAACATTTATCTAACTATACCCAATCCAGCGTAAAACTTTTCAAATGTAGTTCTGATTTTAATAATTTTTTTAGATTTTAAGCCTGCAGATGTGAAAAGTGGGCGGTTTAAAAACCGATTATATTTTAAGTTGAAGCTCATTCAAACTTGCATAAAATTGATGTGGTTTTTTTATCTTGGGAAAGACTGCCAAAAAAATAAAAATCAAATTTCAAACAAATTAAAAATAAAAAAAACTAAAATATTACTAAAAATCTATGATGTAGTTTGCGAGAGTCATGAGAGAGAGAGAGAGAGAGGGTGAAAACTAAATCCATAAAGACCTATCCATTCACGTTAGGATTGAATTCTGATGCAAGATGATGAAAATTGTTAATTAACATCAATAAAAAAATTTTACTTTCTGACATAACTTGTAAGAAAATCGAACTTGCCCTAAATTTGGTATCAGATATTCTTTCTAAAAATTCTAATAATTAATCTTTGGGAATTAGAAAAATTTTTCAAAAAATGTTTCTACTTTAGTGATAATTAAAACATCCTTAAGTGTCAAAAATTTCTTTGTTCAATAATATTAAAAAAATTTACACAATTAGAAGAAGTTGTCACTATAAAGTTTAAAAAAAAAATGTTGGTGAAAGATTAACAAAATTTGAAAATGGCTAAAAAAAAGCAAAATAAAATGGCAAAATGTTGTAAATAAGGCAAATATGGAGAAAGACTCAAAACGCGTTATTTTTTTTATCCCCGAATTATTATAACGACAACAAAAAAAAAGCCACAACAAAATCCGGGCTTCAATTATGAGAAGATATAAGATTTTTAAAGATTTTCAAACTTGAATAAGAAAATTCGAAAATTGGTCAAAATTCTCCATTTTTACAGAAGAATTGTGAAGAATTTGTTACTGAACAGATCAAAACAAATATAAGCAAAAGTTGAAAGAAAATGTTAGTGGTATTGATGATATGATGTATTTGTCATATATTTATCAAAAATATACAACCTACATTCTAGACTATGAACATATACGTTGTAAATTTTTAAAATTTTTTATATTGTTTTTTTTCTTTTAAGTTATTATTTATTTATTACAAATGACCTCGGAAGTCGAGTGGGCCAGGCCATGAGCCTACTCTTTTACTCTTTTGTTTAATTTTTTCACATTTTTATGAAATTAAAAATGCATTAAAATATACAACTTTGGGAGTTGCAGTTGATTGTAGAAAAGTCTGTTAATTGAATTGCTTGGTAACTTGAGTTGATTGAGGTAAAGAGCATAACACTTGTTTAATATCCCAGATAGATATGTAGTACAAAATGTACTATGATATGGAAACTATATGTGTGTTATCGGTATTCCAAAGTTTTGTTCCAAAGCAACCAGAGTCATACTACAATAGCATACAAGAAACCAGGCACGCACCCAGGATACAATTTTTGGGGGCTGTTATATTTTTATTTTCAGACTTCTAAAAATTTTTTTATTCATTTAATAAGTCAACAATGTCTATTTTTTCATTTTGGTCCATTTCACTTGAAATGTTCTCAATTTTCTTTTCTACACCTGCGAACATTTAACAGAGCTAAACTACTGATAGTATTTCCCCAGTTTACATTTTTATGTATGTTTTGAAACTTTGTACCGACGAAAACGTTCATTCAAATCGACAGACACTGGCAATATTGTACCTATCCATATAATTATACCGAATATCGAATTGTAATTCGATTGATTGTAACAGATTTGCATTTATCGCAAAACATTCAAAAGTCCAAATGTTTTAATATAACATTTGTACAAAGGAATATTTTTCCATCTACACGGACATTTTCTCTAGCAGCTGTGTTTTGTTCAAATTAATGAATTTGGGAAAATATTCTGAATTTTTTACAAACAGCTGACTAAAGTAAAAAAAAATCGTTGTTGGAGTTATTCTCAAAAATGATGTAAAAACGGTAGAACAACTGAGCGTCGGCAATATTCTTGGGGCTTTATTTATTTCTTTGTTAAATTGTAAATTTTGTTCATTCTCGTTTAATGTGGTGAAAAACATGACAAATATACTCGTGCCGAAGCAAGTTTAAAAGTTAACTTTTTTAATTGAAATAACTTTTTTCTTTGCGTTTTACGAAATTTTTTGATATGTTATTAAATTTGTGTTGATATTTATAAAACCATGTTTAAACTAAAATATAAAGGTTATTTTTTGATGGAATAGAATGAATAGATGGAATTGTATTTTGAGTGCAATCGCTAAAGAGAGATTGTCAAGTATTTTTGCTTTTAATTTTTTTCAAAACTGATATTATGTCAAAAAATATAGGCCCTCTAAAAATATGTTCTTTTTTGTAAAGTTTACAAATTTTACTCATTTCAAACGACTTATACTTTTGCTAACCAATTGCAACCAATCAAATCTTTTAGTTTCAATAAGTCGAATCTATTTTAAGAATAGAACCATCAAATGATTATGCAACAAACTGCAACAATTTGAGTTATTTTTGATTTAAGTTCACTCTTTGCACAGGTAGGTTATTTTTTTTTAACATAGGTCAAGTACTAAAGGTAGTAAATAATGTGTTAATAGAACCCCTTGGATGGTATTTAACAGTGAAATCAGTTATTTCAACCGATGATTTGTTTGATATAACAGCATTTGTGCTAAATAAATCGATAGTTTATCACTTAAATAAAATTCGATAGATCACCCAGTAAAACTTTGTTGGGTTAGCCAAGACCCAAGTAGGCACCAAACTGTCGAAGCCCTTATATGAAATTACATGTTTTATTAGAAACTAAAAGTTAAAGCATTTCTAACTTATTTGTTGCTAAGTAAGAATAAAAGAAACTAAATTAAGCTGAAAAATTGCAAAACTGCAATGCTGATATGGGTACATTCAAGAATTTTTGCGTCAATGGAATTGATTTATAAAATAACGTTTACGTACGAATCGTTTTAACTCGTTTTAACACTTGACTCACAATCAATGGCTACTTGATATTCAGATTATTTCCTAAGATTAGTCGCGTACATTCTTGTTGGTACGACTGAATTTTCATTAATCGACCAATACTCTGATTAGAACTGGAATTCACTGGCAATAATTTGTTTAATCTGAAGAAATTTATTTGTCTGACTATCTGCGAAGTGAATCTTGTTATTAAACGGCATGTAATAACGACTTCTTAAAATAATGTAGTGGACGATAATTAATGCAAAAATAACTACATCGACAGATAATACTGTAATGGACTTTAATATAAAATTTTATCTAAAGCAGTATCTAAAGTCTTTGGAAAAAACTTAATGAATTATAATATTATTAAAAAAAAAATATGCTCTGAGAAACACTGAACAAAAAAACTGTCATTTGTCAAAAAAAAAAAAAAAAAATTGAAAATTAAAAATTAAAAATGCACCGAGTTGAAAGACTTATGAAAAATGGCAAAACGATTTTTTACCAGCTATTTGAAGTTTTAAAATGAAAGTTTCGATTCTAAGTATTCAACATATTTTTCGCTCATGTTATATGAGACGGTTCCATCAGAACTATCAACATTAGACTAGAAAAATGATTACTATGGGTGGATGGAATAAAATAATATATACAAGACGTTACATGTATTGGCAAAGATCCACAACGCCACCTAGCGGACATTAACACAAACAAAAAATTTCGGAGCATACACAAACATATGGTGTAAATATAAGGTGGATAGCTTCAGTGGTTCAACAGTGATGGTCAAAAATACATGCGCATCAATGACAAGATTGGTGTCGTTGTACCTTATCAAGGTATCAAGTTCAAGATGTATCTTGAATTTTGAGAATTTTTGTTAAAGTAATTTTTTTATGAAAACGCATACATTTAAGACCGTTGGGTGCGAGTATTTAATTTCTGGCATTAGTTTTTCTCTAGATGTCCACGTTTTTAAATAAAAACTTTTTGAAAAATATATCTAAGAAAAAAATGCACAAAATTGAATTGTTGTGATAGGGTAAAGTGCACCCCCATACCCCTGTTTTTGCATAAGTTTTTTTCAGATATCATTGTATTTATATTTGCGAGGTTAAGATAAGCCAGATGTCCTAGTGTACCTGTTTCGCTAACGAGATTTCCTTTCTTTAAACGGAGAAGAGCAGAACATTTAATAAGCATATGTCTGGTTGTTTCTTCATCCTCAAGGCATTGTTTACATAGCGATGCGGTTTAGAGATTAATTTTTTGAAGATTTATCTGTAGTTTATAAGCATAATTCTGGTCATCACACTTAATTTGTTTTTCCCTATGTTAATAAGGTACTTAGATTTCTGGGGTGATAGTTCTGGAAAATTAGTTTAGTGCAAATCTATCCCAAAGAGTTCTTCAAAGAATCTTGAGATTTGCGGGATAAGGTTGTTTTGTTGTATTATTGAAGAGGGTCTTTCCAACACCACAGAATCGTTCCGGTTCTGTGATTCATAATTCTGCTTTAATTCCGCTGAAGAAGTGGCTCTCATTAAAGTGTCTTCCAAAGATTCCAGCTCCAGTGCCTTTCTCCAATTTGGAACTGCTCGTATACCACACAAGGTTGTTTTTGGATTTGGTTAATTTAACGTGTTTCCCAGTTAGATCGAGAGGGGATAACTACGATGAAGGTTTTGTTAAAGCAGGTTTTAAAAGCATGTCATCTAAAGGCATGCAGAATTGCCCTTCTTGCTTTAGGGTTTGAATTTAGGAAAGGTTTCTCTTTAGAAGATGATTAGGGACAACACATATAAAAATTTGTGTAGGCTGAACTTCGCCTCCAGCTGGATGTTTATGTGAATTGGTATAAGATGACATTGAGAGCCGCTGTTAACGTGGACCTGATACAGTCTGTCAGGTACACACATATCCCTACACATCTTTGAACTGGGTCTAAACGCTGGATGATTGAAGCTTCTAGGAATTTCGTCCACCACATACAGATGCATATGATAGTGTGGGTCTAACGATCAACGTTTAGAGATTGTACATCATCTGAGGGCTTTTTTCCCAGTTCTTTCCGCAAATTCTTCTACAGGTCCACAAAAAGGCTGTTGATCAGCTGATAATGCCGTCTTTGTGGAGGTTCCAGTACAGTTTTATGTTCAAGACCAAAAGAGTTCCGTTTCTTCCCAAAGAATTCCGGGCACGTAAGGTTATGCTTACGCTGTTTTCGTTTAAACACCATCTCTGTATCGTGTTCAGTGGAACATCAGACACTGTTTGATAGTTGTAAAGAAAATAATCAGACCGAAACAGATACTTGGTAAATAATTCAGATGATTTTAGTGGAGAAATGTATTTCTTTCTTAGTATTCGGGCAAATGTATGCAAAAATAGACCTGCTGAGGTCTATAAATACATTCGTATCTATATATTGTTAATTTTGGATAAGTATTTTCACGGTGTAGAAGCTTTGATAAAGATATCGTTATCTTTATTAATGAGCAACAAGAAAATGCGTTGAATCTTTTTAAGCAACAATACAAGTGCAAATAAAGTTAGGAATCAATCTTTTTGATAACTCCCAAAATATTATGAATTGCGTAAAAATCAATGTCCATAATTGTTATCTATTATAATATTCAATTATATATTATTATCATTAAATAATATAGGTACTTATAGTTATCTCATAAAATAAACTCTAACAAAATAAATACTCTGGCTTAAGAAAATAAATATAAAAGAAAGATTTCACAGCGAAACTAGTCAAAAACAAGCCAACGTGCCAAGAATTTACATGAAAGTTAAGAATATAATTGTTCTCAGTTAAATATCCACGGCATGAGGAATAATTTATTTGGTAAGTGGCAGTTACTGAGCTTAACGGAAGAACGAAGAAGTCTAACTAATTTTATAACTCTTCAGCGACACTATGTTGTCTGACCTGGACCATAGCCATGGCGAGCATCTGCATGGAGGAATGCAAAGCACCAGGTATTGGTGTTCCCGATAGTATGGTGCAGAAATTGGTTAAGGCAGTTAAGGCTGGAGAGTGTAGTTTATATGATGCAAAGCTATGGCCAAAGGATTATGCAGAACAGGTATTGCAAGATGATGGCGTAAAGGAGGTCTTCGATTATGTTGTAGTGGGTGCGGGTTCAGCAGGTTCGGTGGTCGCTAGTCGCCTAAGTGAGAATTCTAATATAAAAGTTCTAGTGCTGGAGGTAGGTGGAGATCCACCTAAAGAATCAGAGGTGAGCACAAGGTAGTTTAAGTGGTTAAAAGTTTTTAATACATGAATTGATTTTAGATGCTGCTATCCAACCCATTATTTACGACGGAGTACATGTGGAAAGATTACTCGGTACCAAACGCAAACTGTTGTCTGGCTATGATTGATGAGAGCTGTTATTGGCCGCATGGAAAAATGATTGGCGGTAGTGGTGGAGCCAATGGCAATATATTTTTGACTGGTGTTCCAGAAAACTATGACAGCTGGAGACAGTCTGGAAATAAAGGCTGGTCATGGAAAGATGTCAATAAGTATTTTACAAAGGCTAAAGAGCAGAGAGGCAATGCCAGCCATCCTATGGGCGGACTAACACTGAACTATAACAAGAACCTTACTGAGCATCAGCCTGTGATAGACTTGATTTATCAAACAGCTCAAGAAATAGACTTGCCAGTTGTTAACAATTTTTATGAGGGCCGTAATATTGGCGTCACAACTAATGTATTAACAACCACAGAGAAAGGAAGACGTATGAGTACTGGTAAAACTTATCTAGCAAAAGTGGCACACACACGGCCCAATCTAAAGATTATCAAGAATGCATTTGCCACAAAAATCAGATTTAATCGATCCAATCATGCAGTTGGTGTGGATTTTATGCTCCAGGGCAAGTTCAACTACAGTGTTAATGTAGGCAAAGAAGTGATTCTCTCTGCAGGTGCTTTACGTTCACCCAAAATATTAATGCACTCAGGCGTTGGTCCAAGAGAGCATCTTAAATCACTTGGAATACCTTTGCGCAAACATTTGCACGTAGGTGAAAATCTACAGGATCACGGTGTAATGCCAATTTTTTTCAAAATTAATCGTGGAAACTTGAGCACTTTCGATGAACGCGCGGAATATCAGAATCTATTAGACTATTTTCTATACTCGGAGGGAGCTCTAGCGCATACATACACTCTATTTGCGTACATTAACACTGATTCAAATAGCACCAGTCCATATCCAGATATGCAGATGTGGACGCCATTTACAATTCCAGGTGGTGAAGTGAGCAGAATCGAAATAACTATACCTGGTGTTAAGCGCGAAATAGCCCAAATCATAGAGTCGGCCGCCGGTCAACATGAAATTCTTGGTTTTTATATTACGCTGATGAAACCACAGACACGTGGGCGCATGAAATTGCCTTCAACTAATGTATTGGATGCTCCACATATCGAGTATGAGTACGGCAAGCATGCTGCGGATAAGGCAGCAGTTTTACGTTTTGTCCGTTACATGGAGCGTATGCAGAATACCAACGCCTTTAAGGCATACGACATTGAACTTATTCAACCGCCACTGCCAAACTGTGCTGGTCTTGCTAATAACTCGGACGAATATTGGTTATGTTATGCCAAGTATTTCCTTATTGGTTCTTTCCATCCAGCGGGAACATGTAAAATGGGCCCCAAAAAAGATGCCGGTGCAGTTGTGGATTCACACTTACGTGTACATGGTGTACGAGGTGTGAGAGTCATCGATGCCAGTATTATGCCTACCATAACCAGCGGTAACACGAATGGACCAACTATTATGATTGGTGAAAAGGGTGCGGCCATGGTATTGAATGATTGGAGGAAGTAGGGAGTAGCTCGATATTGTTTTCAATTTTAAAAGATCATAAATTATGCACCAAAAGACTTTGATATGACAAATTATAGTAAATAACAGTGTAAAATAATTTTTTTAGTTTAGTCCTTAATTTTTCATTTCTAATTTACTTGAAAATAAATGATAGATATATTCTAAATAGATAGATTTTGTACATTTATTTTACATGTTACGGTTAACTCGAAGAAATAAACAGAATAAATTTCATGAAATTTACACTCTTTAATGTTTTGATCGTTCTGGATCAAATGGGCAATGCCCATTGGGCATAGGTGTATCACGATTTTTTATTTAAATGTTAGGTTATAATCGTAAATACTTCTGAAGGTTTTGTGATGAAAATTTATTCAATACTATGAATGAAAAAAGTCAGTAAATTCTGAAACTTATGTAGATATGATAAGACCAATAGGGTGATAAGTCAATGTTGATCTCATAATTGAGATAGCTGCGATATTTTCTACGATATTTGTTTTTTTTTTTAATTAAGCTCAGTACTCTGTTCGTTTGCGCGAAATTTCGCTCGCAAAATTTATTTTTTTGAAATTTCAAAATTTGAGAAAGTCATGATAGAGAAAATAAAATAATAAATAAGAAAATAAAATTTATCAAAAAATTTACGACAATTGTCACTTTTCACTTCAAAATCAATAGACAATTCCATTAAATGGTTGTCAAAAAATAGGTCTGTTCCGGTACTCTAAAATTTTAGTCCAATTTACCAGTTTTAGTCCGAGAAGCGTACTCGAAAAAATGGTAAAAGAGCGTGCAATCGAGAGAGTACAACATTTCCCCCTCCTTGTCAAAAGTTGCAAGTTTTAGTCCGAAAAATTTCTTCGAGTAAAAATCGTTAAAGTGTCAAACAGCTTAAAATCAGCTGTTTACAAGTTAACGAAGAAATTGCAATACATCAAAACTTCTTTGAAACTATTAAAATGGAACCCAGAAACATGGGAAAATGTGTAAAAACTAATATTAATTCTTAGCTTGAGAATTAATTTCAATATTATTAAACATCTTAGGCATTTCGTCTGCAATGCCAATTCACCACATCAAGCCAATGCTGGACCAACTATCTTATTTGACAGTTTTTACAATTTTAGCCCGAGAAGCGTTCCCGTACTTTTTTGTGTTTTTCTCTTTTTTCGAAAGATGTTTTCTCATTCTCAGACTTTTGACAGTTTTACCATTTTTAGTCCAAAAAGTACGGGAACAGACCTAATGTTGCAAGAGAAATGTTGCGAGTATTTTTCAGAGCGAAACAGAGTTGTGAGAGTTGTCGAACATGTTGTGAAAAATTTAACACATATTTCACAGCTATAGGTTTTCGTATGGAGATTTCAGTGAAATTTGATATGCAATTGAACAGAGTACTAGGCTTTAGAATCAATCGGCTTGTATGAAACGAAAATAGAATTATGGGGGTAAAATCAAATTCTGAATTTTAAAACATAATGCGTGACATGTTAGGGTTGAATTTTTTTATGGACTTGATATTAAACTAAATTTTTTGAAAGATGAACTCAGTTAAGATTCATTTTTGAAAGAACACTGGAAACGGCTAGATATGGTTCAACCAACACGATTTGTATAAAATTTAACTTCACGGGATTTCAGTTGGAAGCTGATCAAGGAAAAATCCATGCAAAGCTAAAGTTAAGTTTCATTTTAATTTTATACCAACAAAATTATACAAGTGTTTAATAAAGCTGTTAAAATATTGCCAATGTATCATTAAGGCAATGAAACAACAACAAAAACTTGTCTAGAACTTGACAATTCCTTTATAATGTTAATTTTTTATAAGTATTTTTCACGGTGTTGAACATATAATAAAAATGCTTTTATCTTTACAAATGAGTTGGTAGAAAATGCGTGGAATCTCAGTTTTTAATAAGCAAAAGATTCAAGATATGTACATTTGTAGTTAGGAATCAATCTTTTTGATAGCTTCAAAAATATTATAAATAACGAATAAACCACTGTAAATAATTGTTATCTAATATATAAACATTTAAATGTTATTATCATTACGAAATACTATTATTGTTATCTTTTAAAATAGCGAAATAAATACTCTGGTTAAAGGCAAAATAATTATAAAAGAACGATTTCACAGCTAAACTAGTCAAAAACAGGCCAACGTGCCAAGAATTTACATGAAAGTTAAAAAAATAATTGTTCTTAGTTAAATATCCACGTTATGAGGAATAAATTATTTGGTAAGTAGCAGTAACTGAGCTCAACGGAAAAACGAACGATTCTAACCAACTTTATAACTCTGCAGCGATATTATGTTGTCTGACCTGGGCCATAGCCATGGCCAGTGACTGCATGGAAGAATGCAAAGCACCAGGTATTGGTGTTCCCGATAGTATGGTGCAGAAATTGGTTAAGGCAGTTAAGGCTGGAGAGTGCAGTTTATATGATGCAAACTTATGGCCCAAGGACTATGCAGAGCAAGTACTACAAGATGGTGGCGTTAAGGAAGTCTTTGATTATGTAATTGTTGGTGCGGGTTCAGCAGGTTCGGTGGTTGCAAGTCGCCTAAGTGAGAATTCCAATATTAAAGTTCTTGTGCTGGAGGTAGGTGGAGATCCACCTAAAGAATCAGAGGTAAGCTTCAAAGAGATTTTAAGTGGTTACAAATTTGAACTATTTGCATTTCTTTAAGATGTCTATAATGTACTTACTGCTTAACTCGGAATATATCTGGAACGATTACTCGATGCCGTGCACGAACTGTTGTCAGGCTATGATTGACGAGAGCTGTTATTGGCCGCATGGAAAAATGATTGGCGGTAGTGGTGGGGCCAATGGTAACATTTTTTTGACTGGTGTGCGTGAAAACTATGATAGCTGGCAACAGGCCGGGAATCCTGGGTGGTCTTGGAAAGATGTTAATAAATATTTTGCAAAAGCTAAAGAGCAGAAAGGCAATGCCAGCCATCCAATGGGCGAATTAATACTGAACTATATTAAAAATCCTCCCGAAAACCAGGCCATGATAGACATGATTTATCAAGCAGCTAAAGAAATAGACTTGCCAGTCGTTAAAAATTTTGATGAGGATCGTAGTATTGGTGTCACCACAAATATATCTTCAACAACAGAGAATGGAAGACGTATGAGTACTGGTAAAACTTATTTAGCAAAAGTGGCACACACACGGCCCAATCTAAAGGTTATCAAGAATGCGTTTGCTACAAAAATTAGATTTAATCAATCAAATGGTGCCGTTGGTGTGGATTTTATGCTTCAGGGCAAGTTCAATTTCAGTGTTAATGTAAGCAAAGAAGTGATTCTGTCTGCAGGTGCTTTAAGCTCACCCAAAATATTAATGCATTCCGGCGTCGGCCCAAGAGATCATCTGCGAACAATGGGAATACCGTTACGCAATCATTTGCAGGTTGGTGAAAATCTACAGGACCATGGTGTGTTGCCTATTTTTTTCAAAATTAATCGTGGAAACTTAACCACTTTTGATGAACGTGCGGAATATCAGAATATTTTAAACTATTTTCTATACTCTGAGGGAGCTTTAAATTCTTTCTCTCTATTTTTCTACATTAACTCTGACCCAAAAAGTTCTAGTCCATATCCCGATATGCAAATATGGACGCCATTCACGATTTCAGCTGGCGATCGAAGTATAATCGAAAAAGTAATTCCTGGCATTAAGCCGGAAATTGCCCAAATAATACGGTCGGCCGCCGGTCAACAAGATATGCTCGTGTTTTTTATTACGCTTATGAAACCGCAAACACGTGGTCGCATAAGATTGCGTTCAACTAATGTTTCTGATGCACCACAAATCGAGTATGAGTACGGCAAGCATGCTGCGGATAAGGCTGCACTTGTTCGTTTTGTGCGCTACATGCAGCGTATGCAGAATACTAATGCCTTTAAAACATATGACATGGATATTATTCAACCGCCTCTGCCAAAATGTGCTGGTTTTGCTGTCAACACGGACGCATATTGGTTATGTTATGCCAAGTACTTCCTCACTAGTTCCTGGCATCCAGCGGGAACTTGTAAAATGGGTCCAGAAAAAGATCCTAATGCAGTTGTGGATGCACGCTTACGTGTTCATGGTGTACGAGGTGTGAGAGTCATCGATGCCAGTATTATGCCTACCATAACCAGCGGTAATACGAATGCACCGACTATTATGATTGGTGAAAAGGGTGCTGCTATGGTAATGGATGATTGGAGGAAGTAGGTAATTGCTTAATATTGTCTACACATTAAAAGATAATAAACTATGTACCAGAACTCGAATGAACTGTTTAGTATAATCATTAAATTTATCATTTGAAATTCAAATGAAAATAAAATATTGATGCCAATCCTCTAACTCTGGGTCGGATTTGTCAAAATTAATACAAATTCAGCCGGATCGATTTTGTTAGGTGTTACATAAGCTAGCTGGAAGTAAGTTTTTTTTTTTGGATGGGGGATTTCACCGCCCCATGGAGCGGTTTTGGTTCTCCTGAACAACCCTTTTTTGGCCAAAAAATCAAGTTTTTTGAATACCCAAGAAAAGCAAAAAAAGTAAAGTACACAAATATTGGTTAAAAAAAATTTTGAATTGTGTTGTCCTTACAAACTCTTTTGACACCCCAAAAAATCGATATTTCGTCATTTTCGAAAACATGCGTTTTTAAATACCTACATATAAAATATGAATTTTAAATGGTATTCACATGGATTTATGCTCATTGGAAAAGTATTGAGCTCTTCTTTACATTGATGTAACGTATGGTGGCAATTTGCTGAAATTATGAGGCCTGCTACACTATGAGACACTATTTTTGTACACGGCATTCTTTTATATTTTCCTTATAATTTTGGGGTCTCTAAACACAAAAATTGGAAAATATACGTTTATTTTTTTAAAATAAAGTTTCCAAACTTTTTCCAAAAAAAATTCCAATACATTTCAAAACATCTTGGATACTACTTATTCACTTTTATTACGAATACTTTTTTTTTGAGTTTTCGATTTTTTATGAATTTTTAAAAACCTTTTTGACTGAAAAAACAATTTTTAAAAAATTTTTTTTTGATATCGCAAAGACTACTCATCCAAATTTGAAAATTTTTAAGCAAACAAGAATAAGTTGTATCCAAGATATATTTAAAAATATATACTACTATATTTGAAAAAAGCGAGAAAAACTTAAAAATTTTTTTCTTTTTAAAAAACGTATCCATACATTTTTGCAATTTTCGTATTTAGAGAACCAAAATCTATAAGAAAAATCTGGTAAGATGCCGTGTACATAACTTTTTTTTTGATTTTGGAGCATAGTGGTATCATATACAAAATTTGGTTTTTGTATTGTTTTTAAATATGGGTAAATTTTCTTAGAAAGTGGTAAATTTTTTCCCAAATAGTGGTAAATTTTAGTTCGTCTCTCTGGCAACACTGATTCGAACATCGCCAGGGGCCACACAAAAGAAGACCGTTTTCAAATATATGCTCATTGGCAGGAGCACACGGAGATTCTAAACAGTCATGGTCTGTTTTCTTTGGTCTTCTGATGATTTTTTTGGTCTTCATCAGCGTTTTAACATAGTGGTTGTTCTTTTGTACACTTTGCCCCTACCCGAAGCTAAGTTGGGTGTTCTTTTGTACACTTTGCCCCTACCCGAAGCTAAGTTGGCATCCTTTCCTGCCGATTGTTGATATTCATACCATAACGCTACCGCCAACATGTTGTCTTTCTATGGCATCTTCGGGTCGATGCCAGTAATATTGCTTTCCATCTCACTGAAAGCGATAAAGTGCCGATTCTTGATACCAGATTCCTCGTTTAGAGATAATATTCATTTAAATTTTTGTGTTGTTCGACAATATTAACCGTGCCTTGGCCTCTTCCTAAACCGACAACTGGGAGGCAAAGTCATGATATGGTATTGCTTAACGTGGTTTGCCTTGTGAAAAAAAATCTATGGAATAATGAAAACAGAGGACTATCTGAGCATCTTAGAGACCCACCTTCCAAATTTTGTTAAAAATTATTGCCTATCCTGACGAAAAAAATCATATTTCAAAAGGATGGCCACTTAAAGCACACCCCGAAAATTGTAAGAGAATAGCTGAGTGAACAAAATTTGAATTCGATGACGTGGCCAAGATTTATTTAACTATTCTATGAATATAACAAGTAGTTTCATACCAAATGTCGGATTTTAAGGGGTTAAGAACAATTCGGTTATTTTCAAAATGTGTTTATTTCCAAAAAAAGGAACAGTGCATGATTCCTTAACAATTAAAAAAACAGGCACCATGACCTGCTTCTCCGCGATCTAACAATTATCCTTAACTTTTCCTTTTATCAAATAGGATACATTTTACGCCACAAACGACAATTATTTAAAAAAAAATGTTCAAAAACGGTTTCAACTTATGTCGCATCAGCAATGAAGAGGCTACCTGAAGTCTGAGGATTTTGTTTCTTTTGGTTAGTTCATATGAAAGCTATCGATTGAGTTTTTCCAATAGGAATGAGACGGCAATTAATGGTTAGTTTTAATACATTAAGCCTCCCAGCAGGGCGTTGTAAAGTTGTCGATATATTTCGCTCAATTTCTGTTCGCAGTTCATTTTTATCAATACTGCTGCCTTGTTGACCGCGTTTTTAATTGTTCAAGCAAAAAATTGCCTCTAGGAAGTTGGCAAACCATTGTTGCACTGTGCGTTCGTTGTAGGTTTCTGGTCCGAAAACCTGATTAGGTTCATTCGCCACTTCATTTTGTCCGTTTTTATATATAAACAGGTAAAGGACTTTTATATTACTTTTTTTCGCAACAGAAAGTCAACAAAAAGAAATAAACAGCGAAAAAAAAAATTTTTTTACAAAAAATGTTGTACTTGGCTGTGTTGGTTTTCATAAGAAAAGTGTTTGATTACCCGGTGAAAGTGAGATCCATACACAAACGAAATAGAATAGCATTTGAACACTACAAGGTGTTTCTTCGTTTGGTCGCAACAAACAATGGGCACCATTCCGAAGATATTATCTCTAAAACATCAGGTACAAAAAATTTGTACAGTATGCTTACAAATGTTTATTCTGCATTATCTCTGAAAATATATACACCAATCTTATAAAATAAAATGGTAAAATATACTTTTTTTATTCACTTTTCGAATAGATTTAACAAAAATTATGAAAATATTATTTTCCTAAAAAAATTAACAAAAAACAAAAAAAGCACATTTCATGAAGCCAAAAAAAAAAACTTGTACACTCTTTATATAACGCAAGTTTCATATAACGCAAGGAACCTTACCATCTCTTCATATTAGGTTGAGATACCATTATCAAATCCAGTTTTTTTCCATTTGTAGATGTCACTTACAGTTTGTACGTAGTATTTTAAAAGTGTACGTGCAATAGACCGGATCGAAATTAAGATTCCGCCGGTCGGGGTCTCAAAAGTTAGAGGAACTGATTCAAATGATTTCTGCTTACTTTTTTTTAAATCGGAGAAAAACCGCCGAAGCAATTTCGATTCTCCTGAAGGTCCTTTTTGGGAAAAAAAACATGTTTTTTGCTTGTAACTTTTTATTTTCAACAGTATACCCCCCTTAATAAAAATTGTATACCCCCTTTAGAACCCCACTGTAATTACTCGATTTACTCAGAAACTCACTGGGATATCGTAATTTCAACGATAAATAAACTTTTTGCTAGTTTTTCACGGTTTTTGTCCTTCTTGCTCAATATTCCCTGAACCTCCAAACTATTGGCTAAAACAATTTAGTTCACGTGATTCTAGGTCAAAAGACGAAAAACATTATCCCCCATGGAACCATCAAAGTCACACTGTGCCCGAGATACGGGCCCTTAAATATTGGGTTGTTTTTTCACCCCGCGATACAGGAATAGGTAAAAAAAATATCAATACAGTTTTAGGGTTAAAGAATGACTTCTGTACAACTGCAGAAAAGTACTACGCCATCCGCCCTAAAGTCCTGATATAAGACCAATCGAGCACTTGTGGGCTCATATAGATAAAACTAAGAAAAAACCGTAAAAAACACAAAAAGGCTTAAAAATGCACTCCAAAACATATGGGCGAAAATTACCCCTGACATCACACAAAGTTTGTCTCTATCAATGCCAAAAAGGTTACAAGTCGTTATAACTGCTAAGGGTCACCACAAAAAATACTTATTTTAAAAAAGTATTTTGTTTTTTCAAGAATTTTTTGAGTTTTTTTGGCTTCATGAAAATTCCCATTTTTTATACCCTAAACCTGAAAGGTCAGGGTATATTAACTTTGTGCAAACGTTTGTAACGCATAGAACGAAGCGAGTCCGGTATAGAAAAGTATATATATTCTTGATCAGCGTCACCACGTGAGTCGAGCTATCCATGTCCGTCCGTCCTTCTGTCCGTCTGTGTGTTGTCCGTATACACAGGATAAGAAGAAGGAGTTGAGATAATTGGATGAAACTTGGTACACATGGTCACATGGACCCAAGGATCTGCACTATTGAATATTTTTTGAATCCGCCCACGGACACGCCTACCTCCCGTACAACGCGAAAATTGAAAACTGCATAACTCAGCTCATAATTAGCCTACAACAATAAAATTTAGTATGTGTGCGTTTTATACCAACACAAAGATGTCTTTGAAAAATGGACGTCATCCGCTCACGGACACGCCCACCTCCCATACAACCCAAAAATTGAAAACGAAATAAATAAGCTTCTGTTTAACCTACAGAGCTTAAATTTGGCACATATGTTTTTTGTAACAAAACAAAGATAGTTTTGAAAAGTGGACATCATCCGCCCACGGACACGCCTACCTCCCATACAACGCGAAAATTGAAAACTGCATAACTCAGCTCATAATTAGCCAACTACAATAAAATTTGATTTGTATGTGTTTTATACAAACACAAAGATGTCTTCGAAAAATGGACGTCATTCGTTCACGGACACGCCCACCTCCCATAGAACCCAAAAATTGAAAACGCAATAAATAAGCTTCTGTTTAACCTACAGAGCTAAAATTTGGCACGTATGTTTTTTATGACAAGACAAAGATGTTTTTGAAAAATGGACGTTATCCGCCAACCAACACGCCTACCTCCCATACAACCCAAAAAGCTTAAAACTCAATAAATAAGGTTATGTTTGTCATAGAGAAATTAAATTTGGTATGTATGTATTTTATACCAAAACTAAGGTGTGTTAAAAAATTGGGAGTAATCCGTTCATGAACACGCCCACCTCCCATAGCGAAAGCACAATAAAGACATTAACTGTGAGCTACAGGAATAAAACTTGGTATGTGCAAATTTTTCATCACCATTTAAATGCAATTAAAATATAGGCTTCATCCGCCCACGGAGACGCCCATTTACAATAAAAATTTTTTTATTTTTCAAAAGTGGGCTTAGGGTATTTCATAGTCGGCCTAGACCGACTTTAGACTTTCTATACTTGTTTTTTGTTAATCATTTTACAAAAACAGTACATTTTCATAATTTTTGATGAAACTATTTGAAAAGTGAATAAGATAAAGAATATTTTGCCATTTTATTTTATATCGTTAGGGTACATATTTTCAGAGATAATGCAACATAAACAAAAGTAAGTATGCTGTACAATTTTTTTTTTGGTTCACTGTATTTCCATCTGATGGTCTACATTTTAATAAATGTCAATGGTTAAAAAAATCAAAAAAAACTTTATTCATTAAATAAATAAAAATTATTACTTGTGCGCCCTATATAGTGCATATGTTATAATAATAAAAGTGGAATCTGCGGTAATAATAGTTTAATATTTCACAAGTGTTCATTGTGTGAAGTTTGTAAAATAATGCAAAATAAAAGATGCTTTATTATATTTAACAATTTAAAAGCTCAATCCGTAATTCAGTAATATAATGAAATCTTTCAAGACTCATGACAACTTTGAGTTCATTGAGATAATTCTTTCATATTCGATAAACATAAACTATTTTTATACTTTAAACAAAAACTAATTTATTTTTTTTTTAATAAAAACTGTACGGATTGTCTTCATAGTATATAAAGAGAAGAAAATATTATTTTAAATGCTTTTATCTTTATGGAGAAGCTAAAAGTGGGCCCTCATTTTCTTGTAGTAACCGAACTTCTTGATATCTCTCAAAAGTTTATAAGTAACGCACCAGCCATTGTATAATATTGTTATCTTCTAAGACAAATTGTGTGGTGTTATAACTTAGCAAAATAAATACTTTGGCTTAAAACTAAAACAAATAAATGAAGCTACAGTAAAATTAGTCAAAAATAACTCAACGCACTCAGAAATTGCTTAAAATTTCAATATTTGTCTTCAGTTCAATATCCACCGCAGTATGAAGAACACCATTTTTGGTAAGTTTTAATAACTTAACGTTACGAATTAACGAAGGAATCTAACTAATTTTATACCTCTTCAGCGACACTGTTTTGCCTGACCTGGACAATAGCCATGTCTAGTTTCTGTCTGGAGGAGTGCAAGGCACCAGGTATTGGTGTTCCTGATAGTATGGTGCAGAAATTGGTTAAGGCAGTTAAGGTGGGAGAGTGTAGTTTGTATGATGCACAGCTGTGGCCAAAGGATTATGCAGAGCAGGTACTAAGAGATGGTGGACTGAAGGAGGTTTTCGATTATGTGGTTGTGGGTGCGGGTTCAGCAGGTTCGGTTGTTGCTAGTCGTCTAAGTGAGAATTCTAAAATAAAAGTTCTTGTGCTGGAGGCAGGTGGGGATCCACCCAAGGAGTCAGAGGTACGTAAAAGTAATTGAAGCGGTTAATAATGTAAACTGTGTGCATTTCTTTTAGATGTCTTTAATGTACTCACTATTGCGATCGGAGTATACCTGGAACGATTATTCGACACCGTGCGCGAATTGTTGTCAGGCTATCATTGATGAGAGCTGTTATTGGGCGCATGGAAAAATGATTGGCGGTAGTGGAGGTGCCAATGGTAATATCTTTTTGACTGGAGTTCGCGAAAACTATGATGGTTGGAGACAGTCCGGTAATCCAGGCTGGTCATGGGAAGATGTTAAGAAATATTTTGCAAAAGCTAAAGAGCAGAAAGGCAATGTCAGTCATCCCATGGGCGGACTAGTACTGAACTATATCAAGAATCTTCCTGAGCACAAGCCCCTGAACTCCTTGATTTATGACGCAGCTGAAGAAATAGGCTTGCCAATTGTTGAAAATTTTGATGAGGAACGTAATATTGGTGTGACAACTAATATATGGACAACCACAGATAAAGGAAGACGCATGAGTACTGGTAAAACTTACTTAGCAAAGGTGGCACACAAGCGTCCTAATTTAAAGGTTATCAAAAATGCGTATGTCACAAAAATCAGATTTAATCGATTCAATTGTTCCGTTGGTGTTGACTTTATGCTTCAGGGCAAGTTCAAGTTCAGTGTTAATGTAAGCAAAGAAGTGATTCTTTCTGCAGGTGCTTTAAGTTCACCCAAAATATTAATGCATTCCGGCATCGGCCCAAGAGACAATCTGCGCACAATGGGAATACCGTTACTCAAGCACTTGCAGGTTGGTGAAAATCTTCAAGATCACGGTGTGATGCCTATCTTTTTTAAAATAAATCGAGGAAACTTAACCACTTCCGATAAACGCGCGGAATATCAGAATATTTTGAACTATTTTCTATACTCAGAGGGAGCTCTAGCCAATGTTCACACTTTATTTGCCTACATCAACTCTGACCCAAAAAGCTCTAGTCCATATCCCGATATGCAGATATGGACGCCATTCTCGGTTTCAGCTGGTGATCGAAGTAAAATTCAAACAGCTTTACGTGGTCTTAAACAGGAAATAGCCGAAATCATATATTCGGTCTCCGATCAGCATGAAATGATTCTTTTTTACATATCACTTATGAAGCCGCAGACACGTGGCCGCTTAAGATTGCGTTCAACTAAGGCATTTGATGCACCACAAATCGAGTATGAGTACGGAAAGCATGACGCGGATAAGGCAGCAATTGTGCGTTTTGTGCGTTACATGCAGCGCATGCAAAATACTAAAGCTTTTAAGGCATATGATATGGAGATGATGCAACTACGTCTGCCAAAATGTGCTGGTTTGACTAATGACTCGAACGCTTATTGGGTATGTTATGCCAAGTATTTCCTCTTAGGATCCTTTCATCCAGCGGGAACTTGTAAAATGGGTTCACAAACAGATCCCGAGGCAGTTGTGGATGCACGCTTACGTGTACATGGTGTGGGAGGTGTGCGTGTTATCGATGCCAGTATTATGCCTACCATAACTAGCGGTAATACGAATGCACCGACTGTTATGATTGGTGAAAAGGGTGCGGCTATGGTATTGAATGATTGGAGGAAGTATGAAGTTGCTTAATATTGTCTTCATATTAAAATATGATAAACTATGCACTACAATAAGACCTTGAGATGATTAATAACAGGAAACTAAGGATTTGAGCTTATTTTCTCATTACAATACTTAACTTTTCATATATAATTTATGTGATAAGAAATTTTAAACATGTGTTTCTATTTCGATATCTAATTAATAAAAGTGCAAGATTGTAATTTTGTTGATTAGCTCGGCTTAAACGTGAAGACGCCTGTACATAGTTGTTTCAGTGCAGTTTATGTATTTAGTTGTTTTAATCTTTCTGAATGGGCTAAGGTTATACCTCTACGCCAACTCCTTTCTTTTGTTTTCTGTGGAAGAGCCAAAGATTTTTCTGGTTTCACCAAAATTAGTATTATCCTAACCAGTTTGAGTGGAATAGGGTTCTAGAGATTGCAATATGGTCTGTTAATATTTATGATTTAAAACAATTTCAAGAATATTTTAGAAATAAATTATAAAGTTTATACAAATTTTCTTTAACGTGGGGGTTAAAGCCTGTGAATCAGCTTTAGAAATATTGAATATTGAACAATTTAAGTTGAACAATATTGAAATATTATTTTAAACTAAACGAATTTGAAATGGCGATAGAAGTATTTAATTTATCGCCTCAATTCTTCTAAGTCCTTTTTATAAAATGTATTTCATATACAGTGAAATCTTCCATAACCGGACACCGATGGTCGTAATATGTGGGAGAGGCCCGTTTGTGGCAGGGATCGAAAAATGTCTGAGTTACGACCTAAAATAAATCTTAATATATATAAATCTCGTGTCACAATGTTTGTCCTCAATGGACTCCTAAACCACTTAACCGATTATAATAAAATTCGCATACCATGTGCAGTTCGATCCAACTTAAGAGATAGGATAGTTTAAATGGGCGGAAGTATGTGGGCGTGGCACTTTATAATAACTTCTAAACGCCTGGACCGATTTCAATGAAATTTGGCATGAAGGTTCAACTGCTCCCAAAATAAAACATAGACTATATAAAGTTCCAAAGACTTTCGCAAGAGGGCGCTTTAAGTAGTGCATTTTTAAGACTCAATAACTCCTAAACTCCTGAACCGATTTCAATGAAATTTGGTATGAAGGTTCAACTGCACCCAAGATAAAGATAGGTAAAAAAAGAGGGCGGAAGTATGTGGGCGTGGCACTCTGTAATAACTTCTAAACTCCTGAATCGATTTCCATGAAATTTGGTATGAAGGTTCAACTGCTCCCAAAATAAAACAAAGGCAATAAAAAATTCTAAAGACTTCCGCAAGAGGGCGCTTTAAGTAGTGCGTTTTTAAGACGTAATAACTCCTAAGCTCCTGGACCGATTTCAATGAAATTTGATATGAAGGTTCAACTGCACCCAAGATAAAGCATAGGTAAAAAATTGGGCGGAAATATGTAGGCGTGGCACTCTATAATAACTCCTAAACACCTGGACGGATTTCAATTAAATTTGGAATGAAGGTTCGACTACGCCCAAGATAACATATGCTTTAAAAATTCCAAAGACTTTCGTAAGGGGGCGCTTTAAGTAGTGCGTTTTAAAGACTCAATAACTCCTAAACGCCTGAACCGATTTCAATGAAATTTGGTATGAACGTTCAACTGCACCCAAGATAAAACATCAAATATAAAAAAATTCCAAAGACTTCTAAAAGAGGGCGCTTTAAGTAGTGCATTGTTAAGACTCAATAACTCCTAAATGACTTGACCGATTTTATTAAAATTTGGTACGTGAAATAACTTGACTCTACAACAGAATTGAGACTATTTAAATTTCATAAAACTTCAGTGAGAGGGCGCTTTCTTCAATCAACTTTGTTCGGCTCATTCACGTCAAAACGGATGAACCGATTTTGATGAAAATTGACAAGCATTTGTATATGTTACTGAAATAGACCATATGCTTTTAAAAGTTCTTTCGACAACAATCAAGGAAAATCGTTCCGAAGTTGAACGAAGACAATCCAAAAATCGAATCGATGCTTACAGAATTTTTTAAAATTTAAATTTATTTGAGATAAAATTGCACATAGAAAAAATTTTCTCGGAATATGATAAAAATGGCATCATATTTACTGAAAAATGGTATTGACCTTGCTTCAGAGAATACTTTTCTCTAAATGCGATCCTAAAAATTCTCTAAAAATGATAAAAACCTTCTATGAAAAAGAGAAATATATAAAAATAATTCGATTTTAGAGAAAAAGACTCTTTATTTTTGAGAAAACATTTGTTTTTATTGAAGAAAATACTTCTCATAGTGAATTTTTTATCAAAATATAGGAAAAAAATTTTGATGAGAATTTTTTTGTGCGAGAAAAATATTTGTCATTATAAGAGACATTGAAATATTTCCATTTCCTAGAAGTGAAGATATATTTCTTCGAAAATTTATTCTAATTGAAGAAAATTTTATTTGAAAAAAGGGAAATTGCTATTATCGAAAATAGAGAAATTTTTCACCGGAGGAAGATATGTGTTTTTTTTCTGAGTGTGGGTGTCCATTTTCCTCAGAAACCAGACGTCAGATCGAGATGTTGAAGATGTCATTTTTTGTTTTAATCATGTCTGGCAAGTACAGTTTTACGGAAATTTAACTTAACACTTTCGACGGAAAGAGGGGGCAAAACCCCAAAAACGATAATTTAAAAAATTTTAAAATTGAATTGATAATTTTAAAAACGTAAAAATGAGAGCAGTTTTCAAAATCGTCCTCTTTCTGTGCTCGAGGATCAACCCCGAGTAACACCGGGTTACATCCGCTAGTGTAATTATAAAAAAGAATTATGCTATTTTACAAAACTCACTTAAAGCCATCTTTCTCATCTATTTTACTGATTTTTACAGAAAAATGATGTCCTGACTTCTTTGTATTTGCGTTTTAAAGCAGATATAGTCTATTTGTGAAGCTTTTAGCTTAGCCTATTTTCACGTGTTCCTTAACTAGTAGATCAAAATCGATGAAACTTTTTTCAGGGATTAGTTTTTTACTAGCACTGGACGTCCTGGTGCACTTTTGGTGCAAAATTGCATCACTTACTTTCACAGCTGTATCTTAACGGCAAACGGGCTGTTTATTGGTTTTCATATAAAATTTGAATTTGAAAATTTGATCTGAAAATATATGTTGTCAAAGGTTCAAACTCAGAGGCGTACCGAGTGGCTAAGCCGCCCGGTGCGGATTCCAAATTTGCCGCCCCTCTCATATGCAATACAAAAAACATCTTTTATATTAATATAGGGTTTTGTATGCATAGTTTTTACTTAAGAATGTGATCTTTCATTGTTCTCAATTATATAAAAAAGAAAAATTAAATATCAAATATAAATATTAAAATATAAATATCATCAACTTATTTCTAATTCGACGCTCGTAGGGGAAAAAATGGAGCAAAACGCGCGCATGAGTCTATTTTTGCTCTCATTTCTATATTTACTAAAATATAAAGCTGATATATTGACACCTGAACAAGTATTTTTTTAAGGAGTAACCTGGCATAATAAAATTTAGTCATTGCATACACTCTACACTTATACCCTACAGTTGAAAATAAATTTCATTTATGATATATAAAGTGGTGAGCAAATAATATCAAATGCAGTACAATAAAAAAAAACATAGAATTACAAATATATCGTTACACTTAACGATTTTCAGAATCTTAAGTGTCCTTTCACACTCAAAAAAAAAGGAACAATCTATGTATATTAAAAGTGATGCACGTATGTGTGTGCTAGTTATTGACTCCCTAACCGCTAAACCAATTGATATGATTTTTTCAGGGTAGCTGTCGCAAGGTCTTAAAAGTATTGCTGTGAAGTTTGGAAAGAATCGATACAAGAGGCGTGGCACCTTCTATGTAACCCAATTTGCAATACCGCTTAGTTTTGAAATTACAGGTCGTACAATCTCATAATTAGGAATTTAATCTCAATTTACACGTGCCGCTCCATTGGTAACATATTGTAACCATAATACAAGACGCGTGTCACTTTTTGATCATCTCAAATTTTAGGTATAAATTTAGAACTATAGGTATGTACAGTTTACACATTGTAGGGTAAACTGGGGTAACTTTGACTTTGGGGCACATTTGACTTTGAAGTTTTCGGTATGAACGAACGAGTGAAATTTCAAGGTCTCTTATTCGTGACGCTAGGCTAACGTTTTGAATTCATATGAAGAGCCTAAAAGTATGCACGGAAATGTTCTTTCTTTATGCTTGGAATGCTGTACATTACGTAACAAAATATAACAACTGAGAAAAAGCAACATACTGACAGATACACACTTTCATTGCTGCAATATAACAACTGTAATGAATGCTTTAATAACATTAATGAACTTTTAATTTTATTGCAACACTTCTGCATATTGTTTTTGTTGAATATCAAATCGTAGCTTAAAGCTACAAATGTTCTCAGCCTCACGTCCTTTAAGGACGTTTTATTCACTATTATAACTCGAGAGTTATCAATAACTTTCGAATTTTTGTATGGAAAACTTGAAAGTTATTCAAAACTCTTGAGTTGTAAAAGTGAATAAAACGGCCATAAGTGCCTTTTGAATGTTCGACTGATTCTTTAACTGTTATTTTTTCGTGGAAAAATAGAGTTACAAAAATAGTTACTTTCGACTTTTATTTGTTCGGTCAAAAATATCAGGCAATTTGTGTTTTTTTAAAGGCTGCTTGACATATTTAACTGTTGACACCATGTGTAAAATGTCTCACCGATAAGATAAAAATAATGGTATCAATAGTTTTTTAGTCGGTAAAATGACCTTTGAAAATATACAAGTTGCTTGATATTTTTGACCGAAAAAATAAACGGCATGAAAACCTGTTATTTTTGACCGATGAAATAAAAGTCAAAAGTAACTGTTATTTTTGAACGAAAAAATATAAGGCACAAAATAACTTTTATTTTTGTCAGAAAAAATAAAAGTTAAAAATAACAGTTATTATGTGACTTTTTCAATAAAAACCATAACCGGCACGGTCCCTGAAGTAAATATTGAATAAACAAAATATTATTCCATTTTGTATTGATTGATTTTCTTTTCAGATACTTTCTCTCTCTATTTCACACTAAAATCTATCTTATTTTTTTTACTGTTTAAGAAGTTTCACTTCTGCCACATGTACGTTGATACACGTGAGTTTTTTTTTTTTCAATAATTTGTTTTATAAATTTTGCATCATAGTATTTCAGTAATCGTCACGAAGTTTGACGATTCTTGCATTACATGAAAAAAAGTAACAGGTATTTTTGTGTTTTTGCGCGTGTAACTGTTATTTTCCGGCATAGATACGTAAGGACCTCCTGGTCAAGTTATAAGAGTTTATTAAAGTATCTTTTGCAAAAGATAAAAACAACTATTTATGTTTTTGAAAATATAAGTGAATTTCAATAAAACTAAATACAAACTAAAAGAAAATTTAAAAAAAGAAGCCGAGAGCGTTTGGGGTACATTTGACATTTTTGATTGGGGATCTTTTGACATTTGTCAAAAGTGCCCCAACACTTTTGACATTTTTGGGGCCTCGGTATTCGAGCGGTTAGCGTGCTTGACTGCCAACCCAGAGGTTCCGGGTTCGAATCCCGGTCAAGCCATGGTCCTACTCTTTTACCTTTCTTTAATTCGTTCCTCATTTCTAATCAACAGAAGTTAAAAATTGTGTTGATTAGAACACCTCATTTCTAATCAACAGAAGAGATGTTTGTGGTATGAGATTGCTTAATAACTCGAATTGACTGAGGTAAAGCATAACACTTGCCTCAGATTCAAATTCGCATATTGATATGGCGCTCCGCCACACAGTCAACATTCTACACTTGTTGTCTTGATTCCACTTTCCCTTCTACTTATCTATCTCTCCATTTACAAACTAAGGCAGACTTGACTGAATAGGTTTGACACCTGAAACCCTTGGTTCAGAGCTAAAAAAAACTTATATAACAATTTTTTAATATATTTCTAGATTGGTTTTAATAAAATAGGAAGTTTCAAACACCAGAATAGGACTATCAATAGCCGAAGAAATAAAAGGACATGAAGATAACAGAACTTTGACTAACGAATGAAGAATTAGGATATTAGTAATTCTGGTAACCACTATAGCTTTGACTCTTGTGGGTTGTTCTGTGATGCTAGTATTATTTGTTCCCAAGTATTCAGCCACTTCTCTTTTAAATTATTTTGTATGTATTACATTAACATCAGTGGATTTCCCAAAGCGTTTAAGAAACTTGTGGTTATCGTTAACTGGCCCTTAACTACCTCACCTGTTAACTCGTATCCATAACATCTTTGCTAGCAATGTTTATTCCTAACTTTGGCAGTTCGTTAAAGAACTGTTGTTCGCTTAACCACACGCTAACTGAAATAATAATAAAGTTTATAGTTTTTATTTAAATTGAGTGAATTTTACTATATATAATTTAGACATCAATTGTATCGAACTGATCTTGTTACATTCGATATTTTAATTCTATTCTACTCTTACAAACACGAACTAAAGAGATATTGAATTTTTGTTTGAATAACTCTGGTTTTTCGATTTCTTAAATAGTGTAAATCTTCATGTCAAATGCTTTCTTACTTAGGTGGCCATGACAACCCGTTGACGGGTTACGGCCGACTTCATCAGCTCTCGCCAGGCGTCTCTGCTTCGCGCGCGCCGTCTCCAATCTCTTTCACCAAGCGCGGTAAGGGCTTCCTCGGCCTGGTCAATCCATCGGAGGCATGGCCTTCCTCTTCAAACACCTTTTTCGCTAGAGCTTCTTCATTCATACGAAAGACGTGACCCAGCCAACGTAGTCGCTGAATTGTTATACGCTGGACTATGTCAATGTTGTCGTAGAGCTCGTACAGTTCGTGGTTCATTTGAATGCGATAGTGGTCGCCAACTCGAACAGGACCAAAGATTTTGCGAAGAACTTTCCTCTCGAACACCCCAAGAGCGGCTGTATCTGTTTGCGATACCACCCATAACTCAGCGCCATAGAGAAGCACAGGTATGATGAGCGTCTTGTAGGGTGTTAGTTTTGTCGATCGAGAAAGGGCTCTGGAACCTAATTGCTTACTTAGCCCGTAGTAGCACCTATTAGCAATTGTTGTTCTTCGCTTTATCTCCAGGCTGACATTGTTGTTGCTGTTTACGGCGGTGCCAAGGTATGTAAACTCCTTGACTTTCCAGCTGTAAAATGAGAGCCTAGACGTCGATTTCCCTATTTGCAGACAGCATATACTTTGTTTGCCCATTCATGTTAAATGTGCCCCTACAAATGTCAAGGGCACCCCGTGGTAGGGGCACATTTGAGAAAACAACTTTTTTTAATCGTCGACAAAATTTTTAGAATCGGTCATCAATTTTTGGAGCAATAACACTTTGAAAAAAAGGTGTCAAATCTACCCCAGCTTACCCTACACATCAAAGAAACTTTAAGCCCCAGACTATTTAGTCGTGTCCTTTGACTGGCAAAAGTAAGCAAACAGTGGTCAGAGGGGCGTGTCAAAGATCACTCATATATATGATAATTGCCAAATTTCTCTAAACAGTGCAACAGTTTTTAAACTTTTTAGTGCTGATGCTTAACTTCAACATACAATTAAGAATTCTTTATAGCTTTATTGGTTAAATCTATATTATTTAAAATTAATAACTAAGCAAATTTAAAAAAAAAATATAACAAAAAAGGTTGAAACAAGTAGCAAACAGATTTGATACCATTTTTTTTTTTATTTATTATATTATTTTTTATTTTTTACTTTTTATTTTTTTTTATATTTTCTTAAAATTTATGTTATTAAGAAGTACATCTCTTTATTTTGTCACAGGGCTTTTAGTCAAAGAAATTAAAGTCTAGTTTTTGTGATTTTTTGTTTAAAATTTCATTTATTATGAGCTTAGTTTGAAGTTTTTATGATCATTTTAGTAAGGTGATACGTTTAGTGGAATTTTTGATTAAATCTTTTTTTTTTTATTTAATATTTTATTAAAATTGTTCTTTTTCTTGCTTTTTATTAGCAAAATCGTTAATTACATTGTCAATGTCTATTTCATTACTTAACTTGTATTCTATAGATAATATGGCAAGATTTCTCAAAAGTAGTTCTCCAAAATTAAAAATTAAATTAAATTAAAACCTAACTCCCCTACAAACTGATTTTATTAAAACAGTAAAATCTCTAAAAAAACCACAAAAAATTATATTAAATTCGACTTAAAATTATATACATAAATCTTAATTTTTAATATGTGTTCTGAACTTACTATTCGCCATAATCAAACGAAAATTCCGCCTTCCTCCCACTCGCAACACATCAAAGCACAAAACAGCTTTTTTTACCTTAGTTGAAAAACGTCATGCTGTTAAACTAATTTTCTACTGGGTATTTCCACTGATAAGTTAAAGCAATCAAAAACTCAAAAAACTTCGAGTTATGCTACGTCTACACAGAGAGTTAAGTTTGAGTTACCAGTACAAAGCTGAGTTTTCCCTTTTAACGAGAAATAAACTCTTGCGTTACCAGTACAAAAATGTACGATTTAACACAACTTAACTCATTATATATTCTGAGTTTTTATGACTCCATGTAAAAAGTGCCTAAAAGTACACTACAAAATAGTATAAATGTGTATATTCAGTGGTATTTTTCATGAAAGAAACTTTTTTTACAAGAACTGTCAAAATAGAACAGCTGATTCGTTAATTATACAATTTATTTTTTTAACTATATGTTGTTAATTTCTTAAAAAAATGAGTAAAAGAACTTCGAAAAGGATTTGGGCAATAGTGGGAAAGTAGTTTTCATCCAAATATGGGCAGAGCTTTCGCATAGTAAGAAAAAAACGCATGTGTACGCAGAGACACCACCCAATAAGCAATTAAACCAGCGCTCTTCATACGAAGGCCTGCATTGACTGCTACTTTTGAAGACTAAACACATCCGTTCCTCGCTGCTCTTATGAGCACTTCTTGAAGGCCTTCCTTTTCTGCACAAAAGGCAGCACAACAAATTTGTTTTCCCCTACAAAGACTGACTTTTCATATACTTCAGGGCAACTTTTTCGTTAAAAGTTAGAATATATATCAGTTTAAAAATATGACGCAATAATGGCCATTCTGCTATATCAAACATTATAGATTGAAATTAATTTAACTTAAAAAACAGGAGAGAAGATAAAATCATAGAATATATACATAAATAGAAAAAGGTGTAAAAGAAAAAAAAATATTTTTTCAACACTTTTTGTTTACCCCTACTTTTAGCCATTCTAAAGAAGTGCTTCTATCAGGCCTCTTTTAAGCTATCGGAGCGAAAGGCCTGCGAAATTTTCCCACTTCATATAAAAAAGAAAGTGTAATTGTATATGAGTGCGCCAGTACTACAAAATCCACAGGAAGGCCTGTTAGCAGCGATGTCATTGTCTACTGGGCAGCAGCATTGTCGGCAAATTTAACCCAATTCTGCTACGGTATCTCTGTGTGAACAATTTCGGTTAAATGTTAGTTAAAATTAACTTAACTCTCTGTGTAGACATAGCATTACTCGAAAACACCAGTTATTCAATACAAGTTTCAAGTCGTAGCCGAGTTACTCGAAAATTCAACTACTCGCAAATGCCTAAATATTATGTCTTTTTCCTGCAAACATTTTTAATCGCCTGAGAATCTCCAGCGAATCGCTTGGATCGAAAAGCGATACATCTTCCAAAAAACCCTTAGGCGAATCGCTAGCGCACCGCCAAATGATCTAATCTTCTAATCGTCTTCCAAATGTTTGCAGGGTTTTATTTCTTCGGCAACTAATTTCGAGACTCGAAAAACGATTTTTTATTTTGGTTGTGCTCAATACGAAGCTCATAAATATAGTTATATTTACAGTAGTTGCCAAATTTATTCAATAAATTTAGTTCTTTCTTTTGTTTGTACACCTTAAAATGATTTTGTAAACATATTTATTTTGTAAAAGGCTTAATTTAGCTTCAGTGCCGCCCCTAAATTAATGCCGCCCGGTGCGGACCGGTCGTATATCATTATAAAATAAATTTTTTAAATAAAATAAAAATCTCGTATGTCATAAAAATGCAGTCGTCAAATGATATAAATCATTTGGCGGTATGGGAACTTTTTATTTCATCTTATATTACTTAAATTTCATTAAAACAATGAGAATCTTCCAGTAAAAATTTCAATGGATTTAAATTCCGACAAATCATATTACAGAACACCTACAATCCGCCAAAAACCAAATATCGGATTCAAAGATTGGAATCGGATTGCCGAACACTTTTCAATCAAATGTCATCGGAAGTAAGCCCGATTCCGATGTAAATCGGATTTCAGAACATGCCTGAATATATTTTTGACGATAGGTCTTTTCCAAATAGGGATTTTCATGAAACAGATTTTGAAAATCCAATGGAAATTATGAATTATGATATATTTTCCACCAGTTTCGGCCAATCGGAGTTATTTTTGTACCTTACCATGTGGCTTTAGTGGATACTTGCTTCCCACAAAGAATTTGGGTTAGTATGTAACTTTTTAAAAAAATACGATATAAAATAAAGATTTTGGAGAAAATTTCATCAGTTATTTAGGTTGTGATGGACTCAATTCAAAACATAAGAAACAAGCCGTACAACGGCAGTACGAAGGACGCTTGGAATACATTTTGACCGTACAGAGGTTGAACAGCGTAAAAGCGATAGTTTTGTTCTAGTTCGGCCGTTGCACGAACAGTGACGACATACAAGTTAAAAATTGTATTTGTATTCGGGGAGAGATTAAATGTTAACAACGGACAAGATAACGTTATTCCATATTGACCGAAATATTTCAGTTGATATGAAGGTATATTTGCATAGCAAATAAAATATTTGTTTGGAGCGAAACATTAATAATAATTTCATGTATCCGTCTATCATGTTAGTTACTTTCACCATTACGGTCAATCCGAAATGAAATTTTGGCATACTTTTTTCCGCATTGGTATCTCTGGTTGGTATCTCACAAATATCTCACAAATGGCATCTGTGATGTTGTTTTCCAGGGCTGCAATTGTGGCGACTTTTTCTCTGTATATGAGAGACTTCACGTAGCCTTACCAAAAATACCCCAAAGTGGATAAACTCGCATGATCTTGGCGGCCATTGGACTGTTTCAAAACGTGAGATCAATTTTTCCGGGAGGCATGTGACAACGTTTTATTGAAACCACATGTCAACCAACAATAAGTCCAACTCTTCTTTTTTGGGGGCAAAAAAAGTCGGTTATCATCGCACGTTACCTTGCTTCATTGGCCGTAACGTTGCTTTTTTCATTACTTTGAAAAAAAAGGGTTAAATGATGCCATCGGCCCAACAACCGCACCAAACAGTGCATTTTTGGGGTACATTGGCAACTCCTAAACTGCCTCTATCTTCAATTTACCAAATTCGGTAGTTTTTTTTGTTAACGTACCGATTGAGCTAAAAATTAGCTTCGTCACTGAAGACAATTCTTGGATAAAAAGTGAATCTTCATCCAACTTTTCTAAGGCCCATTCACCAAAAAAACGAAGTTTTGGTAAGTCATCCGGCTTCAGTTCTTTCACCAATTGTAAGCACTTTTGTATGGTTTCATACCGAGGTCCATACTTAAAATGTTCCAGGAACGGCGACGAATTGCAAATTGCGATATTCATTGACACTGGTCAATACAGTAATTCGGTGAGTCGATTATGATAACCATAAAATGGAAGTATTAGCGAAACATATTTGTCTCAGAGCACGAATTTTATTATTAAATTTCATTGATGTGCAAAAGCGGTTTGTTTGTTTGAACCTTATAGAGCATTTTTGGCTTTGTCAAATGTTACAAATCACGCGTGAGGTGTCAAAAATGTACCTTAAAAAATACCATTTTTTAAGAAAAAACAAAAAAAAAAATGAGTAAACATATGCTTTGTTTGAACATTGTTGAAACTTATGTTGTGATATGAATCCTTTGAAAAAAATAGTTTGAGCAAAAAAAAGCCTGAATTTTTAACCAAGGTGCAACGAATGGTGCAAATATCGGACGCATTATAACATTAAACCTACATTTGATAAACCCCCCTCAAAAAAATTCCTGGTTGCGCCCCTGAGTAGAGATATTAATTTTATAAGTAAAGTAAAATGGCGAATATCATATTTAAGTTATTTCGTTCGCCATAGTACCTGAAAGCTCAGAAGGAGCTATAAAACATTGTGTGCTACAGGAAATTTAGAATGTATTCGAATTTGAAAAATTATAATTGGCCAGACATCGTCATTCCAAAGGAACGTTGATGAAGAGGCAGGTTTTTGCTAGTTCTTTAAAAAAGGGAATGTATGGAATATCTTCCTATTAAATTAGAGGAAAAATAATAGGAGAAAAATAATTTCTAAAAAGTTTATCTTTACTAAAAAGCTAAAAGGCTTGTCTCATTTTCTCCAGCAGATGTAAGAAATAAATTTCTTGATATCTCTCAAAATTTTATGAAAAAAGCACAAGCAATTGTGTAATATTGTTATCTGTTAAGACAATAATTTGTCTTATATACCACATATTTGAGGTGCTGTAATTTAAGCATAATTAATGCTCTGGCTTAAAGCTAAAACATATAAATGTTAGAAGATACTGCGAATTATTAAAAAAAAACATATATGTGTAGATATTCGTCCTCAGTTTTATATCAGCCACAGTATGAAGAAGACGTTACTTGGTAAGTGTCAAAAACTGAACGCAAAGGAACGACGATGGATTCAAAGTTATTTATAACTCTTTAGAGATACTATGTTGTCTGGCCTGGACAATGGCCAAGGCCAGCGTTTGTTTGGAGGAGTGCAAAGCACCAGGTATTGGCATTCCAGACAATATGGTGCAGCAATTGGTTGAGGCAGTTAAAGCGGGAGAGTGTAGTTTATATGATGCACAGCTGTGGCCGAAGGATTATGCAGAGCAGGTTCTACGAGATAGTGGACTGAAGGAGGTTTTCGATTATGTGATAGTGGGTGCGGGTTCAGCTGGTTCGGTTGTCGCTAGTCGTCTAAGTGAGAATTCAAAAATAAAAGTTCTTGTGCTGGAGGTTGGTGGGGATCCGCCCAAGGAGTCAGAAGTGAGTAGTTACAAAATAGTTTAATTGGTTATAAATTTTTAGTATCTGTATTTTTTTCAGATGTCCCTAATGTACTCACTGATTCATACGAACTACACTTGGAACGACTATTCGACACCGTGCGCGAATTGTTGTCAGGCCGTGATTGGCGAGAGCTGTTATTGGCCACATGGCAAAATGATTGGCGGTAGTGGTGGTGCCAATGGTAATATATTTTTGACTGGTGTGCGTGAAAACTATGACGGCTGGCAACAGGCCGGAAATCCTGGGTGGTCTTGGAAAGATGTTAGTAAATATTTTGCAAAGGCTAAAGAGCAGAAAGGCAATGTCAGTCATCCTATGGGCGGTCTTACTCTGAACTATATCAAGAATCTCCCTGAGCACAAACCTCTGACAAACTTGATTTTTGAAGCAGCTAAAGAAATAGGCCTGCCAATCGTTAAAAACTTTGATGAGGGCAGTAATATTGGTGTCACAACTAATATATCGACAACCACCGATAAGGGAAGACGCATGAGTACTGGTAAAACTTATCTAGCAAAAGTGGCAGACAAACGGCCTAATCTGAAGGTTATTAAAAATGCGTTTGCCACAAAACTAAGATTTGATCGATTTAATAATGCTGTCGGCATGGACTTTATGCTCCAAGACAAGTTTATGTTCAGTGTTAATGTAAGCAAAGAAGTAATTCTTTCCGCGGGTGCTTTGAGCTCTCCAAAAATATTAATAAATTCAGGCGTCGGCCCACGAGACCATCTTAAATCACTAGGAATACCGTTACGCAAGCATTTGCAGGTTGGTAAAAATCTTCAAGATCATGGTGTGATGCCTATCTTTTTTAAAATCAATCGTGGAAACTTAACCACCTTCGATGAGCGCGAGGAGTATCAGAATATTTTGAACTATTTTCTATACTCAGAGGGAGCTCTAGCCAATGTTTACACTCTAGTTGCTTACATTAATTCTGACCCATATAGCTCTAGTCCGTATCCAGATATGCAAATACTGACGCCACACGTGCTTACAGTTGGTAATCGGCTACCGGAAATAGCTTTCGGTCTTAAACGGGAAATATTCCAACTTATACAATCGGTTGCCGGGCAATATGAAGTGCTTGTTGTTTTTACCTCGCTTATGAAGCCACAAACGCGTGGACACATGCGGTTGCGTTCAAGTAATGCATTTGAGGCGCCACTGATCGACTATGAATACGGCAAGCATGACGTGGATAAGGCAGTACTTGTGCGTATTGTACGCTATATGCAACGCATTCAGAATACTAAAGCTTTTAAAGCACATGACATGGAGATTATTCAACCGGCTCTACCAAAATGCACTGGATTAGTTTTCAACTCGAATGCTTATTGGATATGTTATGCTAAGTATTTCCTCTTAGGATCCTGGCATCCAGCGGGAACTTGTAAAATGGGCCCAAAAAAAGATCCCGATGCAGTTGTGGATTCACGCTTACGTGTACATGGTGTGAGAGGTGTTAGAGTCATCGATGCCAGTATTATGCCAACCATAACTAGTGGAAATACGAATGCACCGACTATCATGATTGGCGAAAAGGGTGCGGCTATGGTAAAAGAAGACTGGAAGATTTAGGGAATAAATTTTATTAATTAATTTCCGTTGCTAGTTTTGAAAATGGTCGGTGTTTCTATGTATTAACTTTAATTAATTAACTATGCTCTTATTATAATTCTCTATGAATATATAAATGTATGTATTAAAAAAAATCTTATAAAAAATACAGAAAATATTTTAAAAAAGACATCAAATAATTTGTATTGAGTTTGACAATTCTGAGTCTGAGAGAGATATGATTGATGGCCCTGCAGCTACCTTGTTTATTGTACTGTGACACAAATGAAGTGCAAGATTATATACGACCATCCTCAATGCTGCCGTTAGAAGCAACTTTGCGTTTTTATCGTAAGATGACTAACACAGCTCTATTGGAAAGGATGCCAGAATTTCTTTGGGTGACCAAAGTATTAGCAATTATTTTAAAAATATTTTAACGGAGACTGTCGTATGTCATTATAAAATAAATTTTATAAATAAAATAAAAATGTTGCATGTCATTAAAATACAGTCGCCAAATGATAGAAACCATTTGGCGGTATGGAAACTTTTTATTTCATCTTATGTTACTCAAATTTCATTAAAACAAAGAGAATCCTCCAGTAAAAATTTCAACTGATTTAAATTCACTTAAATTTCGATAAATCGGATTACAGAACACCTACAATCCGCCAAAAAACAAATATCGGTATCGGAATGCAGAACACTTTTCAATCAAATGTCATCGGAAGTAAATCCGATTCCGACGTAAATCGGATTTCAGAACATGCCTAAATATTCCTTACGCAATGTTTTTTTATTTGAAAGCTTTTATTTTATAAAATAATGTCTTCATTTATGAAAATTAGTCCATATTTTTATTTTTAATAGCCATATTTCTTTTTTTAAAAGCGTCAGCTGTGATACATTCTATTACAAAAAAACTTAAAAAATCAATTAAAAAACACTCTGCCGTGCTAGAGGAAAATGACGAGCCACGTATATGTTTTTTAATGTCTATTTTCAGAATATATTGGAATTTCTCATGGGTGCAAACCTGTGTCGAATAAGTCAAGCTTTCCTGTGTATGATGACTTGCCGTGAAATTTCACGTAACATAGTTTTTTCATACAAACAAGTCCTCTCAAACCATAAATTAGCGTTTTTGTGGGATATTTTAGCACTAATTCTGAATGATTTCGAAATTAACCCTTAAACAGATTGTAAGTTTACACTTATGTCTGGAGTTCAAGTTGAATATTGAACTTTGGTGTATTCAGAGACTTATAATATAATTTTATGACAGATATTTGTGTGGGACATAATATCCCTTTATAGCCCTGAATTTTATTTCTGCTTTACATAAATCTGCCAAATACATAATATAGCTAAAATGTAAGGATCACATGGTTTTCTTTTGCTATTCACCATAAGAATTGCAAAAAGGGGAAAAATTAAACTTTTTTGAAATAAAACTACGACGAAAATTTTCAAAACGTCGATACATGTATATTTTTTTGGGTCCTTTCTAACAGAAACCGTTGTCAGAGTCTTGTTGCTGTGAAAAAAAAAATTGATTTTGTTTGAATTTAAACTTTTTCATTAAGATTTATGACATTTTTTAATATTTAATTTGACTTATTTTTACTCTGATTATGAGCCAAATAATTGAAACCTTATCCAAAACTCATTTTGTATTATAAAATTAATAATTTTACTCCAATAAAAAATAATAAAAAATTTAAAGAAAGAGGTAAAATACATTTTCATGCAAAAAATATAAGCTTATCATAGCGAAAGCGAAGAAGAGTACCATGCACTCAAATGAGTACAAACGAAATAAATGTAAGCTTAAAAAAAATATAAATCTAAAAATATTTCCGCCTATAAATAAAACAGAAAAAAGTATTCTTATAAATAAAATTCTAGTATATTCTGCTAAAAAAATTAAAGCAAAACCCCCTCTTCTATATTCAATATTAAATCCTGAGACTAATTCAGATTCACCTTCAGCAAAATCAAATAGTGTTAGATTTGTTTCTGCAAGAGAAATTGTTATTCATGCTAATGAAAGGGGAAATGAAACTCACATAAATCATAAATTTTCTTGGAACTTTAAAAAATCAAAAATTCTAAAACTTTCTGTTAAAATTACAAGACTTAGGAGAATAAGAGGAGGACTGACTTCATAAGAAATTGTTTGAGCAACAGCACGAAGATCTCCTAAAAGAGCATAATTTGAATTTGAGAATCAACCAGCAGATATTACTGTATAAACTCCTATACCTGTGCAACATAAAAAAAATAAAACTCCTAGATTATATGAATAAGCTCCCAATACTATTGGAAAAAAATACGCGATTATACTTTTTCTTCTAAAATTTTAAAAAATTATAGGTTAATGTCTTTAAAAACTATTTTATAAAGGTTTATAGATATATTTTCTTTAAATATAATTTTAGAAAAAATTAAAAAAAGAGTAAATTTTTAGGAAAAAAAAAAAATAAAACATAAGAGGAAAAGTTATCTATTAATTGAATATTTGAAAAAAATCAAAAACTAGCATTGAAGGTACTATAATAAATTATTATATATAAAAAAGGTTAAATATAAAAAGTGTACCAGCGAAAATTTTTCAAGTTGTTATTTATATTGTTAGTTCTAAAGAAATTAATCATTAAAAAATTTTTATTATAAATAATTAAATATTATTTGAAGTAATATATCTTTTTATTAATTAATCAGGTTTAATTCTTTTATTCTCAGAAAATAAAGAGCTGTGGTTTTTTAAAATTTATAGTGTTAAAATATTTTTGAGGAATTAGTATTAGGAATTCTTCAATTAAAAGTATACTATATTTACGTTAGATTAATCATTTTAAATTGAAGGAAGAACGTTTTTGTTAGTTATAATATTGATAGCACATTGAATACAAATATTTGGTTATTTAATCAAATTCATTTTAGGGACAGGAATAGTGCAGATTTCTTAATTTATTCGGTTATAGGTTCATCTGAGCTTAAAGTAGATTAGTACTTATGTTCGTTATCCAGGTCAAAAGGGCCAGATATTTAAATTTAATATATTTTTATTTTTAAGTTGTTAAATAAAAACTTATTGGGACAAAAAATTAAATAGGTTGATTTCGTAACATGAATTTAGAAGAACAGGGGGGTAATTCTTTTATTAGGGATTAAAATTATTTTCTTTGTATATATGTGTCAAACGGCTTGTCCATCTAACATTAGTGTTCAATAATCAATATGACTCAATCGTGTGGTGACTGGCATGCAGGTTAAGTGTGTGGCTTAGTATGCTCGGAGTCCGATATCGATCTCTAGTTGCGGCAAAATATTGTTTACAATAAAAACATGTTTCTGATCGGCCACCACCTCTCTGCAGACAGTGGCAAACCTCAAAGAGTAAATAATGCCATGTAAAGCTTCTTGAGAACATGAACTTTAGCCGTTCGGAGTCGGCATAAAACATGAAGACCCAGTTCTCGGTCAATTGAAGCTCGGTCATAGTCTTTTCAAGGGCTGAAATGGCCAATTTGTTTTTTTTTTCAATCATGAATAGACTTATTCCTGATCAACGTTTATTAATTGTGGAAACTTACTATCAAAATCAGTCATCAGTTAGAAAAAACATCATCTCAAGAAATGGTCCTGTTAATTAGCCACCAAGATCATGTGATTTGACGACATTGAATTACTTTCTTCGGGGATATGTTAAATCACTTTGACGCTTTCGAAACATATTTTGTGTTATTCGAGGAATATCGACAACTGATAAGCTCGAGTTGTCAAAAATTGAACCCACAGAATGAACCATTTAAGAACTAGTCGTAGGCTTAATTGAAGGAAATAATTTTTGAACAATGAGTTGTAGGAATCGCACTATCATTATAAGTAAAGATTCGCAGCAATACATTGATTTTTATGTCTTAATTTGAAAACAGAGTAGGAAGCTCTCAATGGACCACCCTTTAGTTTCGTGCTTTAATTATTGCTTAAATTTTTAGGACTTAATTGGAGTGAATTTTAGTGGTGACCGTGGCATACAGGTTAAGTGTGTGGCTTAGCATAATCGGAGCCCGGGTTCGATCCCCAGCCGCGGCGAAAAGTTTTTTTCAATAAAAAATTTTTCTGATAGGTCACCACCTCTCTGCAGACAATGGCAAACCTCAGAGAGTAAATAATGCCATGTAAAGCTTCTTGAGAACATGAACTTTAGCCGTTCGGAGTCGGCATAAAACATGTAGGTCCAGTTCTCGGTCAATTGTGTGCAAACATTTAATAACACACACAACACAATTGATCATAAGAAGCTCGGTCAAAGTCCTTTCAAGGGCTGAAATGGCCAATTTGTTTTTTTTTTTTTTTTAAGTATTTGAGATAATTCTTTCTTCATCAATTCAACTGAAGTTACTGTCAACTAAAGTAAAAGACTAAATAAATTCCTTAGATAAACACTGTGTAGACTGTAATCTTATTAAGTACAGAGATCAAGATATTATAGGAATGTCTTTATCTTAATTAAGAAGCTGAAAGTAAGGTATAATTTTCTCCAGCAGCTATAGGAAGCAATCTTCTGATATCTCTTAAAATTTTTTGCTAGCGCTAGTCATTGTATAATATTATTATCTGTTACAATAGGACGGGAAGGTATTGTAAAATAAGCATAATTAATACTCTGGTTTAAAGCTGAAACAAATAAATGGAAGAAGCTACAAGAAAACAAGTAAAAAACGCACAGAATTTACTTGAAAGAAAGTAGGGTAAAAAATATTTGTCCTAATTTTAATACCGCCACAGTACTTGGTATGTGTCAATAACAAGAAGCAAAGGAACAATGAAGAAATTAAACTTATATCATACTTCTTCAGCTACACTGACGAAGTTAGCTTTGACAATTGCAATAGCCTAGGTTAGCTTTTGTTTGAAGGGGTGCAAATCAGCAGGTATTGGCATGCCCGACAGTATGTGACAGAAACTGGTTGAGGCAGTTAAGGACGGAGAATCTCGGAGACTCTCGGAGAGTGTAGCTTATCGGCCATTCCAAGCCTAATGAAAGTTTTGTTTCGAAAATTGACCTTATGCTCTTCGGTTTACTTGAAATTTTGACGATATGTTCTTTTTCCACTGATAAGAATATAAGTTATTTATTTTTGTTATTGCTATTTTCGGCAAGCTATGGAGATACCAAATTTTGATAAAAGCAAAAACCTTAATTTCCAATAAATCATATCTCCATCATTTGTAAGCGTATTTTTGTAAATCAAAAGGAAACTATTTACCTTGATTTTTATATATTAACCCTCAATATTGATTTATCGAAACCTGAAAAGGTTTTAATTCAAATTTTTTAATTTGTTTTTTGCTTCCATTTTATGTAATTTTACGGTTTTACTGAATTACCTAAAGAAATTATGAAAACAACACTGTGTGAAAAAAGTAGCAACTAGTGTGTGCAACTAGCTAAAACTTGATAAAGACTGAAAGAAGGCAGAACACTCTGAAGTTTAAAGAAAACAAAAAAGCGATTCATGTACGAAACAAAAAATTTCAAAAAATCTTATGTATGAAAAATGGGAAATTTAATATGAAGTGACAGTTCTGTTAATGGTCCCAAGTGTTTTGTTATTTTGAACTTATGTTTTTTGTAAAGAGTAGATTTTACCAAAGCGGCATCCGAATAAAGTTTCTAAGAGTAAATAAAAGTAATAATAAACGTTAAAGAAAACTTCTTACGACATTCTTAAATATTCCATGACGAAACTTTTTAATAAAAATAATAATAATAATTAAATTCCTTACGAAAAAAAAACAAACTGAAGATTTGTTTACCTTTTTATTAAGTAAAGAGTACGAGATACTATAACCATGTCTTAATCTTAATTAAGAGGCTAAAAGTGGGGGGTTTTCATTTTTAAAGCAGCAATGCAAGGGGCAACAGATATCGGAAACATATTTCTAGAGAGTACTTAAAAATTAATAATTAACACAAAAGGTATTGTTTACTATTGTTGCGTAAGTATTGTTGTTATAGTCTGGTTTTAGGGTAAACATATAAGGGTAATCAGCTTAAGGCAATCCGACCATATTCAAAATAAAGCGCACAAAATTAGCTTGAGAGAAAGTTGAGCCAAAATTTGTCCTCAGTTAAGTATTTAACGTAACATGAAGAACACGTTTCTGGGTAAGTGTCAATAATTGAATGAAATGGAACTACGAAGGAATCTAACAAATTTTATACCTCTTTAGCTACACTGTGTTGTTTGACCTGGGCAATAGCCATGGCCAGCTACCGTTTAGAGGAGTGTAAAGCACCAGGTATTGGCATTCCAGGCGGTATGGTGCATAAATTGGTTGAGGCAATTAAAGCGGGAGAGTGTAGTTTATATGATGCGCAGCTTTGGCCAAAGGATTATGCAGAGCAGGTTTTACAAGATGGTGGCGTAAAGGAGGTCTTCGATTTTGTGGTTGTGGGTGCTGGCTCAGCAGGCTCGGTTGTCGCTAGTCGCCTGAGTGAAAATTCGAATATTAAAGTTCTTGTGCTGGAGGTTGGTGGGGATCCGCCCAAGGAGTCAGAGGTAACTAGCTCAGAGATTTAAGAGGTTAAAAATTTTTGCCATCTGCATTTTTTTAGATGTCGCTAACAACATCACTATTCAACACAGATTACATCTGGAACGACTACTCGATACCAAACGAGAACTGTTGTCAGGCTATGATTGGTGAACTCTGTTATTGGCCACATGGAAAAATGATTGGCGGTAGTGGTGGTGCTAATGGCAATATTTTTTTGACTGGTGTTCGTGAAAATTATGACGGCTGGCAACATGCTGGTAATCCAGGGTGGTCATGGAAAGATGTTAATAAATATTTTGCAAAAGCTAATGAGCAGAAAGGCAATGTCAGTCACCCCATCGGTGGACTTATACTGAACTATATCAAGCAATTTCCCGAGCAGAAGCCTCTGACCAACATGATTTTTGAAGCAGCTGAAGAAATAGGCTTGCCAATTGTTGAAAATTTTTATGAGGAACGTACTATAGGTGTCACAACTAATATATCAACAACCACGGAGAAGGGAAGACGTATGAGTACTGGTAAAACTTACTTAGCAAAAGTGGCACACACACGGCCTAATCTGAAGGTTATCAAAAATGCATATGCCACAAAAATTCAATTTAATCGATTCAATCATGCCGTTGGTGTGGACTTTATGCTTCAGAGCAAGTTAAAGTTTAGTGTTAAAGTAAGCAAAGAAGTGATTTTGTCTGCAGGTGCTTTAAGTTCGCCCAAAATATTAATGCACTCAGGCGTTGGTCCAAGAGACCATCTTCAATCATTTGGAATACCGTTACGCAAGCATTTGCAGGTTGGTTACAACCTACAGGATCACGGTGCAATGCTTATCTTTTTTAAAATCAATCGTGGAAACTTATCCATTTTCGATGAACGTGCGGAGTATCAGAATATATTGAACAATTTTCTATACTCTGAGGGACCCTTAGCCCATATTTACACAATTTTTGCCTACATTAATTCAGATCCAAATAGCTCTAGCCCATATCCAGACATGCAGATACTTTCGCCATTTGTGCTTACAGTTGGTAATCGAGTAACAGAAATCGATTTCGGGCTTAAGCGGGAAATATTCCAACTTATACAATCGGTCGCTGGACAACAGGAAATGCTCGTCATTTTAACCTCACTTATGAAGCCAAAGACACGTGGTTGTTTGTCATTGCATTCAACTAATGTATTTGATGCTCCACGAATCGATTTCGAGTATGGAAAGCATGCTGAGGATAAGGCCGCGGCTGTGCGTATTGTGCGCTACCTACAGCGTATGCAAAATACTAAGGCCTTCAAAGCATATGACATGGAGATTATTCAACCGCCTCTGCCAAAATGTGCTGGTTTAGCTATCGACTCGGACGCATATTGGATATGTTATGCCAAGTATTTCCTAACAGGATCTTGGCATCCAGCGGGAACTTGTAAAATGGGTCCTCCAAAAGACCCTGATGCAGTTGTGGATGCACGATTACGTGTATATGGTGTGCGAGGTGTGAGAGTCATTGATGCCAGTATTATGCCTACAATAACTAGTGGTAATACGAATGCACCGACTATTATGATAGGAGAAAAGGGTGCGGCTATGGTACAGGAAGATTGGAATTGGAATTAGGGAGTTAAGGCTTAGGCTTTATGCAACAAAAATCTTCAAAATCTACACATGCTGTAAAGCCTAAAGTTAAAGGTTTAAAAAAGTTATATGGTATGTTTTAAGGGGTTTTATATTAAAAGGGTATTTTTTAAGGAATCTTTAATAATCTTTGTATAAGCATTGGATACTCCAATTTATAATGAAGTTTTTAAAATGAACTCCGATTTTGCTTTAGGTAAAATAAGCAAGACCCATTCTTTTCCTGCTCATTACTTAGGATTATAATTTACAAATGAAATTTATTTTGTATAATATATAATTCTTCCACTTAAATGAAAAGTTTGTTTAATATCCAAATGTATGGTATGGAGAAAACGGAATTTATTTTGAAATTCCTTTATGTCTTTATTTATAAACCAGTTTTTTACCGTCAAAAATGATGGGCCCGGTTTTAATAAAGAAAAAAAAAAGACATGATTTTAAATTGTGCAAATAAAAATTTTTAATTCCAAATATTTATAAAACACCTTAAACTCAAAACGGAAACTATTGTTGGTACAACAAATAAGATACAATATTTTTTGTAAATCTGAAAACTTCAAAATGAAAAATATATGAAAAGTTTTTGAAATTTCAATTAATCACAAAACGAAAAATGCCTAATAATATGCAATGAAATTTTTTAAGAAGAGTTGAGAAACTGAATCTACGCGATCATTTGACGTAGACTTACGCTTTAAAGCGCGGTTTGTATGGGGTCGTTTTAACAGATTTTTTTCAAGGCCATGCAACTTTTTGGACGAATATTTTAGGGTATACCTACAGCCTTTAATACTCATCGTTCAAAGATAATATATATACGTAAATATCAGATATAACCTGTGCTGAATGAATATATAATTTTTGATTTTGTCACTATTACATTAAAGTTACAAAATAGTAAAATATAAGAAGAAAAATGCATGTGTTTATATAGAAAATCAATTATCAGTTGCTTATGCTGTGCCTGCTCTGCTGCATTCTTAGTTTTTGTTTCTTTGTTTTAGCTTGTATTGTTGTTTTATGTTTTTGTTGTTGTTTTATACGAACTGATTCGCAGGTTCTTGGATGTACTACTTAGAAATGAGTGCTTTATTTTAACACAAGATGTCAATCACAACCTCTTTTCAACTAAGTCAATGAACTCAAACTGTCAAACATAACGAAATGGGTCTGTAATCCGGTTAGATTTAACTTTTATGAAAAAACGAGTTGGATCATATTTCGTTTTATGCTATTACCCAATAGATGGCGTAAAATTTTAATTTGTGTCTTAAATGCAAATTAATTTGAATCCCACATCCCACTAGCACTAGCGAGTGTAGCTAGCAAACTATACATCGGACAGAGATGAAAGTTGCACTAATGGAAAGGACATGTGCTCAGCGTGAGATATAGTCACCATACGATGTATTTTAAAATCGGAGTCTTAATGTTATTTTAAAATTAGTAGTTAAACTGACTGTAGCTCGCAAACTATAATCGGGCAGAGACGAAAGTGGCACCAATGGAAAGTGCATTTGCTTCTCCTTCTTTTCAACTAAGTCAATGAACTCTACCTGTCAAACTGAATGAAATGATCGAAAAAATTGACATTTTGCTTGTTTATTTTTGCTTGCTCATGTTATCATGCTTACTTTTAACGTTTTCTTTGTTTTGGTCTCGATAAGAAGTCCATAATTGAGTGTTATTCATTTATTTGCTAACTTTCGGTAGATCAATAAAAAATACGTGCAAAATGGACAAAATAATCGGACCAAAGAGACAAAGTAGAAGAGGTTACAACTTAAATTCTACGTCTACAGTTACGATACTATCGAAACTGTTTCATTTTTTGTACCCTAAACCTGAAAGGCCAGGGTATATTAACTTTGTGCAAACGTTTGTAACGCATAGAAATAAGCGAATCCGGTAAATGGATGTCATCCGCCCACGAACACGCCCACCTGTTATAGAACCCAAACATTGAAATCTTAATAAATAAGCTTATGTTCAACCAGGCGCGGATACAAGGGGGGGTAAAGGGGGTAATTACCCCCCCCCCCAAGAACTTTGAAATACTTTACTTTTTAATACTTTATTTGGAGAAAATAATTGTGCTCACAGCTTAAAGGTACTTTTATGCATACATAAGCGATTCTGAAGACGTTTTTTGAAAGAATACTACAAAAAAATGGTCAGAGACATTGTTAAACTTTAGTTTTTTATTGATTTCAACGATTATTAAAGTATTAAAAAAAAAATTTTGTTTTTTTTTGTTTTGTGACGTCATTTGCGTGTAGGTGACGTTTTTATGAAGCGATGCGAGAAGAGTAGGACCATTTTGCTAGTAGATTAACACGATCTGTAGTCATCTTCAAAAAACAAAATATAATTATATGTAAAGCAAACACTTAAGTCGAGGTAGTAACTTTGCCTTTTTTAAAAATGATCCTGAAAATAAAGTTACATTTCCTTAAGTACTAAAATTTACAGCCATGTTTTAAACAATCAACTTTTAAGACGCGTTGTTTTCTTACAAATAAAAATAAAACAAAAAACCTGAAGTCACTACCTCAGCGTAAGTGTTTGCTTTATAATAATTATATTTTTACAAAACATTAACGATTAGTTTAAAAATGCCCTTTATATGAAATCATTGAGCAAGTAACATTGATTTTGATTTGTAATGAGCGCAATTAAGATTTTGGCAATGAAGACCATAGTTGCCACTTAAAATATTTTATTCTTCTAAATTTTTAGTGAAAACCTGCCAAACTTTTTTGCAACCTGTGGGCCAACAAATTTTATCATAAAAAAACAATACGTGCATTGTTATTTTCAGATTTCACTTTATAAATTTTCAAAAAAAAAAAGTTCAAACAATGTAAAATCCAGTAGTCTGTTTTTACTTCAATTATTTCATCAACAGTTAAAATATTTTTCAGAAATATTTCAGCTATAGTCTTTATGAAAATATTATAAACATCTGTAATACTTTTTATCATATTTGATATTTATATAACAGTGTTTTTTTGAAGTGAATTAATGTTAGGTTATAGTTGCTGAAATTGTATCAACTGCGCAAAAAATTTGTTGCATACATTTATTTTTGTTTGAGTTAATTCTTAATTTTTTGTAATTCTGAAATTTTTCAAGCCTACCTTAACTTCATCATAATATAAATAGGCGTAATGAAAACAACTAAGAACCATTTTCTCCCGTGTTTTTCAACCGATTTTGATAATTGTTTTTTTAAATGAATTAGAGTGCGGAGAACTCTATGACTGCACCGACTATTTTATACAACTATAAATAAGCAAACAAAAATTGGTCGATTTTCGACCCCAGGCGGTACTAGTAATTATAATTGCAACAAACCAACCCAATTACCACAACCGACTTTAATGAAATGGAACTGCCACGTTTAGTCCACTTTTAGTAAGGAACTAATTCAATTATTCAATTATTTCATGAACTTTAAATTTGGCAGTGTAAAAAGGTGAGCGAAACTAAGGTTATTGATATGAACGCCGTTTTACTCTTTGTAATAATGACATTTTTCCACTAATTTCTAAAACGTTTGTTATCTTTGCCACGCTTCCTATCAGTGTAGCAACAGCTTAGCGAAGTTTTTCTACACTGCGACGATTAAAAACATGGTTACGTTCAACTACACGGTTAAAAATTTTGGACTAGTTTTTAATCCAAACTTTGGTTTAAGGGAATTTTTAATCCAAAAAGTACTATATTTTATTCCATACTTAAGTTTAATTTGTTTTTAATCCAAAAAAGTTTAAGTTTAAGACTATTTTTGGACTACAAATTTACATTAAGGTAGTATTTTCAGGAAAAATTATTTATGTTACCTAAGATTGAAAACTATTACTGGCTACGAAATTTACGCTCAATATAATAGTTAATGTTGTTAAAGCATCCGAAGTTTATTTTTTAATTAAATGAAACAAATTGTTTCTTAAAATCTGAACCAAAATATTATTATATTCATTATTACATTGAGCAGTGTTTCATAATACATAATAAGGGTATTCATGCAAAGCGGCAAGCTTGTATTTTGGGCAATTAGTTATTTTTATCAGTCGATTGTGCATTTGGAGAGATATGTCAGCTGTTAACTTGTTAACAGTCAACTTTCAGCATACATATAAACAGCTGATTGCTGGTTTGTGATATATCTGGTTTGTGTAAACGGTTCTCCATACATTTCATTTATAAGGCTGATAAACTTATACGGTTTATATCTTCTATACAGTTCTTCTATGGCGAAAAGCTGAATATTACGTAGCTTTTCAGCTGAAAAGCCATTGGCACGGACGCGACATTCGCACGGTTTTAATCACTCGAAAAACAAGAAAGAAACAAAAAGAACCGATATGTATTTTAAGTGTTCTAACGCGATGAAAGAGTGCTACATTTTATAAAAATATTGGCAAAATTTAGTACAAATTAGTTCAAAGTACGCGACAAAAAAAAACTGAGTTTTTTTTAGCTCGTATAGAAATATGCAAAATTTAGCATAAATTAAGTGTAAGAACTTTTTTTAATATATATATATACATGCTTATGGAGGTCAAAGGATAACTTTTCTTCGTAGACTTATGAAATATGAGAATTATCTCTTACCTTTTTTTCTCACGAGTTCTCACCTTTGTGGATTAAAAAGTAATCCTTTTATATTTTTAACTTTTTTGGACTAAAATCTAATCCTTTTTGGATTATAATATTTTATACTTTCTGCGGATTAAAAATTATTCCTTTTTGGATTAAAAAATTTTAAACTTTTTGCGGATTAAAAATAAGTCCTTTTTGGATTGGAAAATTTAAAACTTTTCATTGGATTAAAAAGTAATCTTTTTTTGGTCGTGTCCTATATGTAATCCAAAAAAGATTAAAATTTAGCCCAAGATTTTTAACCGTGTATGCAAGAAGAACGATTGAATGGACTCGCATTATTGCATATACTTAGAGACATTAACATAAATATTAACGAAGTTATTGATAATTTTGCGATAATTTTGTCATATAATTTGTCTCTAATGACTATCTAATAACACAGAGTAACAAAATTAAGCTTTATAAAAAGTGCAGAGATCTCGATAAACAATTCCGAATAAATTTTGGCTGCCCAATGAAGTCAAAAATGGACTTCGTTTTTCTCCATCAGCTTGAGTTTTTGAGTTATAGGCAAAAACATGAAAATCAGTTCTTTTTCTGATAATTTTCTTATATCTATTATATTGATCTACCGATGTGTATAACTATGACTGATTTCAATGAAGACATACTAGACTTTAATTTTTACAAATTCACAATATATAACAATATATTCGACAGTTTCGAAGATATCGACGAATAACGTTCAAAGTCGAAAAACTTTCACAATTTTACGTAGGCTGCTCTTTAGAAACCCTTCATCTTTGATATTTTTCAACGAATTTACAAAAACTTTTTTTAATTTGTAGAAAATCTCTGAATTTTAATAAACATTTTATTTTTTTTTTATTATCTTGCATATTTTCAAACAAATTGAAAAAACAAAAATTTTTGTACATTCAATTTTATTAAAATTCACTTCAAAAAGTTCCTACGTAAGTAGAAAATAATTTTATACAAAAGTAGTGTGCATTTGAATAAAATTTAACGTACAAAACTGTTTGTTTTTTCAATTTCTTTGAAAATATGCAAGATAATAAAAAAAACTAAAATGCTTATTAAAATTCAGAGATTTTCTACCAAATAAAAAAAGTTTTTGTAAATTCGTTGAAAAATATCAAAGATACAAGGGTTTCAAAAGAGCAGACTACGCAAAATTGTGAAATGTTTTCGACTTTGAACGTCGATATCTTCGAAACTGTCGAATATATTGTTATTGAATGTGCAAAAGTTGAAAGGTCTAGTATATCTTCGTTGAAATCAGTCATAGTAATACAATTCGGTAGATCAATATAATAGATTTAAAAAAATTCATTTCAAATTCAAGATCATTTTGTATTGAAACAATGAGTTTCAAATTCCTTTAATTTTTTTTTTAATTGAAAAGAACTATTTTTTCATTGCACACACTTGAAAATATAATTGTGCAATTTTTTTATAAAGGAATGAATGTGAAAACTTGGAATAAATCAACCTTAAATCTAAAATAAGTTAAAGATAGAGTTTTTATTTACTTTTCGCTAAGATATTATTCTAGAAAAAGGGTGAAATAAATAAATACGGAAATGTGCGTGTATGTGTCTGGAAAAAATGTCTTTTAAACAATTCAATAATTTCAATTCAAAAAAGTGCAATTTGTCTATATGTAAAAAGACAAAATTTTCTCAAATCGAAAATGTGTGTCTTTGATAATTTACCCCCCCCAAGATTTTTTCCAGATCCGCCCCTGTGTTCAACCTACAGAAATAAAATGTGGTTCTTATAGTTTTCATAACAAAATCAATATGTGTTTGAAAAATGGACGTCATCCGGCCACCTCCCAGACAACGCAAGAATTGAAAACTACATAAATAAGCTCGTTACTAAACTACAACAATAAAATTGGTACGTATATATTTTATAAAAAAGATGTCCTTTAAAAAAGGATGTCATCCGCCCACGAACACGCCCACCTCCAATCATAAACTTTAAAACTCAATGAATAAGCTTTTGTTTAACCTACAGAGATAAAATTTGGTACGTAAGTTTTTTCTTAACAAGACAAAGATGTTTTAAAAAAATGGTCATCCACTTAACAGTCATCCACTTAAGGATACACCTACCTCCTACAGAGATAAAAATTTGTATGTATGTAATTTATGTCAAAACTAGACTTGTACAAAAATTGGGCGTAATCCGCCCATGAACACGCTCACCTCCCATACAACCTACAATATCGATAACACTATAACGGCATTAACATGTGAGCTACAGAAATAAAGCTTGGTATGTGTAAATTTTTCATCAAAATTGAAATCGGTACAAAGTATGGGCTTCATCCGCCCACGGAAAAAACAGGTTTAGGTTATTTCATAGACCGACTTTAGACTTTCTTAACTTGTTTTTGTAATGCTTTAATACAGGAATGAATGATTGAATTGCTCATCTTCAGGTTTACTTTAGCATTGAACAGCTCTGTTCCTTTCGAGAAGTGCAACTTGTGCGAAAAATAGCATTTAATTTTAAGTTAATAAAATAATGTAGTTTTCTTTTATAAATAACCTGATATGTAACATAATAATGAAATGTTAAAGAAAACTTATATGAACAAAGATATTCTTAAGAGCTCTATAAAACAACTTGTAACTTAAAACAATAAATAAATTGTTTAAATAAAAGCTGAATGAATTGTCTTACTATTATATAAAGAGAAAAATATATAAAAAAAATTTCTTTATCTTATTAATGAAGAAGCCAAAGGGTATCATTATTTTAAACAGATGTAGGAAACAATATTTCTTTATGAATCACGCCGGGTATTGTAAAGGTATTGTGAGGTGTTGTAAATTTATCAAAATTAATACTCTGGCTTAAAGGTATAACAAATAAGTGACAGAAGTAACATCAACTCTAGTGAAAATCAGTTCAACGCGTTCACAATTTGCGAATCTGTAATGTACATACTTGTCCACAGTTTAGTATTCACCAGATTATGAAGAACATATTTCTTGGTAAGTGCCACTGAACTGAACGCAATGGCCTCATTTATTAATTAAACTATATTTTTTTTTTTACTAAATAGTGACCCTGTGTTGTCTGTCCTCGGCTATGGCTTTGGGCAGCTTTTGTATGGAGGAGTGCAAGGCACCAGGTATTGGTATTCCTGACAGTATGGTGCAAAAACTGGTCAAGGCAGTTAAGGCGGGCGAGTGCAGTTTATATGATTCACAGCTCTGGCCGCAGGATTATGCAGAGCATGTTCTACAAGATGGTGGTGTAAAGGAGGTTTTCGATTTTGTGGTTGTCGGTGCGGGTTCAGCAGGTTCGGTGGTCGCTAGTCGGCTTAGTGAAAATTCTACTATTAAAGTGCTTGTGCTGGAGGCTGGTGGAGATCCACCTAAAGAGTCAGAAGTAAGTAGTTTTTCAAGATATTGTGAACATTAACAAATACTAACTAACTGCATTTTTATCAGATGTCTCTTGTATATTCATTGCTTCGTACGAATTATACTTGGAACGACTACTCGATACCAAACGCGAACTGCTGTCAGGCAATGATTGACGAGAGATGTTATTGGGCGCATGGAAAAATGATTGGCGGTAGTGGTGCGGCGAATGGTAATATTTTTTTGACTGGCGTTCGTGAAAACTACAACGAGTGGAAAAATGCCAAAAATCCAGGCTGGTCATGGGAAGATGTTAATAAATATTTTGCAAAGGCTAAAGAGCGAAAAGGCAATGCTAGTCATCCAATAGGCGGATTAATACTAAACTATATCAAGAATCCCCCTGAACACCAGCCAGTGATTGACGTGATTTATAAAGCAGCTGAAGAAATAGGTTTGCCAATCGTTAAAAACTTTGATGAGGGCAGTAATATTGGTGTCACAACTAATATATCAACAACCACAGAGAAGGGAAGACGCATGAGCACTGGTAAAACTTATCTAGCAAAGGTGGCACACAAACGACCCAATCTGAAGGTTATCAAGAACGCATATGTCACAAAAATTCGATTTAATCAAAATAACTGTGTCATTGGCGTGGATTTTATGCTTCAGAACAAATTCAAGTTCAGTGTTAATGTAAGCAAAGAAGTGATTCTTTCTGCAGGTGCTTTAAATTCACCCAAAATATTAATGCATTCCGGAGTGGGTCCAAAAGACCGTCTTCAATCACTGGGAATACCTTTACGCAAGCACTTGCAGGTTGGTAAAAATCTACAGGATCACGGTTTAATGCCTATATTTTTTAAAATTAATCGTGGAAACTTATCCATTTTCGATGATCGCTCGGAATATCAGAATATTTTGAACTATTTTCTATACTCAGAGGGAGCTATAGCCAATATTTACACTCTATTTGCGTACATTAATTCAGATCCAAAGAGCTCTAGCCCATATCCAGATATGCAGATAATAACGCCATTTATTCTTTCGGCTGGAAATCCATTAATAGAAATAGCTTTTGGTTTTAAGCGGGAAATATTTCAAATCATACAATCGATTGCGGGACAACATGAAATGTTTGTTTTTTATACTTCGCTTATGAAGCCACAAACACGTGGTCACATAAAATTGCGTTCAACAAATGTATTGGATGCTCCACATATTGAATATGAGTACGGTCAGCATGACGCGGATAAGGCAGCACTTGTGCGTTTTGTGCGCTACATGCAGCGTATGCAGAATACTAAAGCTTTCAAAGCATACGACATGGAGATTATTCAACCGCCTCTGCCAAAATGTACGAGTTTGGCTAAAAACTCAGACGCTTATTGGTTATGTTATGCCAAGTATTTCTTTATTGGAGCCTTTCATCCAGCGGGTACTTGTAAAATGGGACCAAAAAAAGATGCCGATGCTGTTGTGGATGCACGTTTACGTGTACATGGTGTGCGAGGTGTGAGAGTCATCGATGCCAGTATTATGCCTACCATAACTAGCGGTAATACGAATGGACCAACTATAATGATTGGTGAAAAAGGTGCGGCTATGGTAAAAGAAGACTGGAAGAAGGAGGGAGCTGCTCTAAAATGCTCTCGTATAAAGGAATTAAATGCACAGGAATAGTGACTATTTTATTAATATGTTAATAGTTTTTGTTAAAGTAATGCCGTCGCATGTTTTAAAAATTATGAATTTTTCTATATGTTAGCAATTATGTTAATGTATTCACTATTCTCTGAATATATTTGAAAGGTTTGTGTATTTAACCCATTTCTTCCCAAGTGTACAATTATTAATTGGAATGAAAAACATTAAAAAAATTAGAACCTCTTTAGACTAAAGGTATCGCCTTATGTAAAAAGGTTAGTTTTTTTCAATTTTGGGGTTCAAATCCAACAATTTCGCTCCAAAAATTAAATATGGCCGCCCAAAGTTGGATAATTTATAAACATCAAAAGGTTAGTTTTTTTCAATTTTAGGGTTCAAATTAAAAAAATTTCGCTCCAAAAATTAAATATGGCCGCCCAAAGTTGGATAATTATAAACATCAACCATTAAATTATTTGGTTTTTTGTATTTAATGTCAATTCTAACAGTTTTATTGTTTATGTCAACGAATACCTGTAAGGTGTGTTCACAACTGTTGGATCTTTTAATGAAAACGCAATCCGACTATGCGAGAGTTTGCGAAAACCCTAAGTGTTATTTCATTATTTCGTACTTACGCAACAATGGTAAAAGTGATAGTAATATTTTAATATTTTACTTTTAATGGATTTCATCGTATTTACTTGATAATTTTCTTTTGATAAACAAGAAATTTCTATCTCTTTTGCGCGATAAATTGTGTTTTGGCCACAGCGTGTAACATATTTAGGAGATTCAAATCACTGCGTAAGAGCTGCGTAACTGTTTAATTCGGAACTTTTTACGAAATATAATTTGTAATTTGAACTTTAACAAGCGATTTGCGTAAAACTTTACCAAAGTTTAATTTTATGCATATTGCGTATTATTGGAGTGCGTAAATAGCTGCCCTGTCAAAATCCCTTATAATTTGTTCTTTCAAACGATCTAACATGTCGTCCAACAATGTTGGATGTAATTTATTTCAAAACTAAGAACAATGAATGAAATACAAGTGATAAAGGTTCAAGAATCTTTCAAGCTACTCAGTTCATTTCATGGTGCATTCGTGTCAATTCAATATACGCAAAGTACGCAATACGCAAACCTACGCAATGACAAGAATCCCCTTATTAATTGTACCAATGTGTTTCTTGAAGAACGCAGTGTATTCAAGTTCCGAGGTATAAATAAATATACAATCTGGTAGCTCTGTTACTTGACAGACGCCAAAATCTGAAGTAAAGTTATTCACCAAGTGTAAAAAAATGACAAGACTCTTGAAAATTTTTGAGAAACAGTTTTTATATGCACTTGTGGAAAATGCACTTGAAACTTGTAACTTGTGAGCATGTGAACTTGTAGTTTTGAGAAACAGGCTGGTGCAACAGTTGTTGTGGCCGCTTATTTTCCTCCGTTTGAAACACATTGCTTCTGTTTGAGAAGAGTTTGAAAAACGTAAGGAATGCAAATGAGAACGATGACGCAAAGTAAAAATAAAGAAATTCAATTGTGAACGACATCGTTTACAAACGAACGAGGAGTTCAACGAAGACTTTGTTTTACAGAACAAAGCTATAAAACTTTTAAAAACAACAAAAAAAAAAAAACAAAACAAATTGGCCATTTCAGCCCTTGAAAGGACTTTAACCGAGCTTCTTATGATCAATTGTGTTGTGTGTGTTATTAAATGTTTGCACACAATTGACCGAGAACTGGACCTACATGTTTTATGCCGACTCCGAACGGCTAAAGTTCATGTTCTCAAGAAGCTTTACATGGCATTATTTACTCTCTGAGGTTTGCCATTGTCTGCAGAGAGGTGGTGACCGATCAGAAAACTTTTTTATTGAAAAAAAATTTTGGCCGCGGCTGGGGAACTTTTAGGGTTTCTATATTTATTCAAACCTTAGAAGGTTTTCAATTAAAACCCTACAGTTTAAATAAAATACATTAAATAAAAGTAAATAGTACTTAAACGCTTAGTTTAGTTTTAAACCCCTAAGGTTTATCTTTGAAACAAAAATGTTCAACATCAAAACTCTTGCAGTTTTTAATTATTACCCTAGGGTTACATTCTAAACCCGAATATTATTTTAAAATCCAGTGTTTGCATTTGAAACTCTATGGTTTTATTTTCAAAAACCAAAACTTAAAAGTTCAAGAATTGTTGAAACCGGTTTTTGAGAAACATCGAGTTTCAGAGAAAAGATTGCTGATTCAGGAAGTGATTGAGTGTCCTGCATAAAGTAATGTTGATTAACAACGACAACTCGGATGCTAGCTGTTATGCTAGTGGAGACTTGCTGGGACCCGTGGAAATAGTTCTTGGTAGAGCAGCTGGAAGGGGACAGCCTATTAGGTAACGAGTGGCACCTTCCATTCGTTGGGCGAGGTATTGAACATCGCGCTTCATAGGAAGGCATACAAGCACAGTGGAGCTTGCGAATTGCTAACTTAGTGAATCAGCTTTGAATATTTTCAATTCTTTTAATACTTATAGAATATTGACGGTCCCAGACAACACATTTGTATTCTAAAACCGAGCTGACAATTTATAAGAAAATGATCCTCACGTTAAAAGAAACAGAGAACTCCCTAGTATTTCGCGAGAGAAATCCCATCATCGCATTCGCTTTTGATATAATAGCATCAAAATGTTTGGCAAAGCTTAATTTTCGCTCAAATAAAACCCCTTAATCTTTCTTCAATTCGACTCTCTCCAGTAATACCGAATTAATAGCATATGAGCCTTCGAAAAGTTGGTTCTTCATAGAAAAAGACATGACATAACATTTAGAAATATTAAGATGCAATTTATTGGTCATTCACAAAAATTGGAGACTTTCCATGTCACGTTTAAGCAATAGAAAAGTCTTCGTGAGAGTCCACACATCTTACATATCTTAACATCATCAGCATACATCAGACACTCAGAAAAGCTAACACAATTCGGAAGATCGTTGATGAATAGAACAAACAACAGGGGACCTAGGTGACTACCTTGGGGTAGCCCTGAATAATTTAGACAATGTATTTAGACGCATTTTTACCAATCTGAACATACTGCTGACGACCAACAAGGTAGCTTTCTAACGAGGTTATCAGTAGTAACCTCGGAATGAAATCCGAGGTTACTTAGTTTATTAATCAAAACAACGTGTTGAACTCTATCGAAAGCCTTTGGCAATGCTGCTGCTACAAAAAAACATATTTGGCCATTTCAGCTCTTGAAAGGACTTTAGTAACTGATAGTAACTGAAACAGTCGAGTTGCTGCTAGGGATGGTTGGTCGAATTTAATTACCAGCTTCAATTTTTTTTTAATTTTCGCCCGAAAAACCTTTTTTCTCCCTTTATCATTACCATTGCCAAAGCCCATATAATACTAAATTTTTTTCTGTATTTTTTTGTATCTTGGAACAAGCTCGGATGAAAAGACAATAAATAAGTTATCAGTTATCAAGAAAATGTAAGCAACAAAGCATCATAAAAAATTCGTACATCAAATCTAAAGAAACACAAAACATAATTTGAAAAATGTTTATTTTATCATATTTTAAGCTGCTAAGTTAGTTTTTTCTGCTATTGAAAGTGACATTTCAGGATTTTTTAAAACTACTTTTCACACCAATTGAAAAATATATCTGCTTTTTTGATGTGCTGCTCAGTTTATATTTTAAAGATCTTAAAAATAGAAAAAAAGAAAGTATCATATGGGCTAAAACATCTTTAAAATTTGCTATTAAAACCAAATGTTTGGTATTTTTAATCGAAAACAATAACCAATTTCAAAAAAACCTAAACTTTGAAGGAATAATCGGCTAGTCGACTTTTGGACTACTCGACTATGCATCCCTAGTTGCTGTTCTCCGAAAGTAGTTCCTTCTCTTTCAAGCACTCTTTGGTTTACATAGCTTTTTAGATGAACCTCCTGAATGCGCTGGGGCTATCTAAGGTCTTGAAATGTTCTCCTGTTCCACAGGGTAAGGTTCACTTACCATCCGCAGACAGGCCATCATCCGAAACTGATGGTGTTTCCTCTGAGACAACGGCCTCAATGGCTGATATTATTCGTGCAGAATTTTTCTGATTTCTACTATTTATCAAAGGTTTTTAAGGGAATTTAATTCTGATGTGGTGACCGTGGCATGCAGGTTAAGTGTGTGCCTTAGCATGCTCGGAGCCCGGATTCGATCCCCAGCCGCGGCAAAAAGTTTTTTTCAATAAACAATTTTTCTGATCGGTCACCACCTCTCTGCAGACAATGGCAAACCTCAGAGAGTAAATAATGCCATGTAAAGCTTCCTGAAAACATGAGCCGTTCGCAGTCGGCATAAAACATGTAGGTCCAGTTCTCGGTCAATTGTGTACAAACATTTAATAACACACACAACACAATTGATCATAAGAAGCTCGGTCAAAGTCCTTTCAAGGGCTGAAATGCCCAATTTGTTTTGTTTTTTTTTTTTAATTCTGATGTTTTTTAAAAAAACTTTTTTTCCTTCTGCCAGGGCTGGCTCTAAAATAACCAATCTTTTTTTAGATTTGAACTAAGGATTTCAGGTGTCTTTCATCAATCAAGAATGCATTGGAGCTCAGAAAGTGCATTTTATTTAAAAATTTTAAAGTTTTATGTATACAAGCATCGCCTGGGGTCGAAATTCGACCAATTTATTGATTGCCTATTTATAATTATATGCGAGATGATTAAAATAAGTTCGAGACTATAACTCTAAATTGATTGGAGATATAAAGCTATTTTCTTCAAAAAAATTATTTTTTTATTTTATTATTTTGTTCAAAAACAGAAAAACAACATTTAAAAAAATTTAATTTTGTCAAAGAAATAATAGGAGGTAGCCTTGATTTTTTGATGGCACGGACAGCTTATTAATTTAGAGTCAAGACAAAATAAATTCACCTGAAATTCGGTATAGACTTTGAAAGAAAATCAAAAATGCAATTTTGAGTTTTTTTTTTTTTTACAACAAAAATCATTTTTACCCCATATTTTAAGAATAAATCAAATTTAATGGTCTTTTTTTAAAAGGAATAATTTAAATATAAACAAACAAAAACCGGTATTATTTTTAACCCGTTTTCTTAAGTAAACTGATAAGACTTAAATACAAAAAAGAAATAAATAAAATCTATTCACAGATGGCGGAGATATTGGCTTCCCAATTTAGAACATTCAATTTGAGACAGTTTTTTTTCTCTCTCTTGGCATTTGGTTGAAACACACGCTAAATAACTAACGACAATATTAAGAAAATTCATTTAAAATACTTTTGGTTAGAACTTTGCTGTCATTTTTAACACATTTAAAAGAAAATTTAACAAACTTTTAGATAAAATGAAAAAAATTGAAAAACCGTTAAAATCCGACCAAGATATTTACATGGAAAGTCAAATTTTTGAATTCAAAACACATTTTTTTACTAATTTTACAATTGACGAATGCATAAAACTACATTTTTTTAAGAAATTGTTACTTTTGAAAAAAATTCAAATTCGAGCAACTTAAGAACTCTCCTCCAACCAAATTTCATATTAATCAAGGAGCAGATTTTTTCTCAAACATTTAATTTCTCTCTTAGAAGGTTGGGAACCCCCTCTATCAGATATATTATTTATATATACATTCTGCACAGCTGGGCAACATAACCTTTCGAATGATATAAGTTTCATTTATTTTAAGTTTTAATTAATACCAAAAAAGCGTACGACAAACTTTAATGTTCACGTATTAATATATAAGATAACGAAATAAAACAAAGTCTAAGAAAATTTTGTGCGCCATTAAGATAATTTTAAAGTATTTCATGAAATAACTTTTCACTTAAAACAATTATTTAATTCTTTAAATAAGAATTGAATGGATTTTTTTAAAATTCTAAAAAAAGTATGGTTTTAAAAACATGGTTTTTATCTTTATTCAGAAGCTTAAAGTGAGGTCTCAAGAGTCAACAGATGTAGGAAACAAAATTCTAGGGGACATTCAAAATTTTATGAATAACGTAAATTTTTTAATTAATAACGTATTGTTGTCTGTTAAGTACATACTCTGGTTTATAGGTAAAACATAAAAGGAAAGAACCTACAGCAATAATGGTCAACGCCAGGCCAACGCGCTCAGAAATTGCTCGAAAGAAAGTTGAGAAGATATACATTCGCAGTTCAATATCCAACTCAGAATGAGAAATACGTTTCTTGGTTAGTGTAAAAAATGCACGCAGCGAAACAAAAACTAAATATAAGTAATTTTATACCTCTTTCAGTGATGCTATGTTGTCTAACATGGACAATTAATATGGCCAGCTTTTGTATGGAGGAGTGCAAGGCACCAGGTATTGGTGTTCCAGACAGCATGGTACAAAAACTGGTCAAGGCGCTTAAAGCGGGCGAGTGCAGTTTGTATGATCCACTGATGTGGCCGAAGAACTATGCGGAGCAGGTATTGCGGGACGGTGGTCTAGAGGAGGTTTTTGATTTTGTAGTTGTGGGTGCGGGTTCAGCAGGATCGGTTGTCGCTAGCCGCCTTAGTGAGGATTCTAATATTAAAGTTCTTGTGCTAGAGGCAGGTGGAGATCCGCCTAAAGAGTCAGAAGTGAGTATTTTCGAGCATTTTAAGTGGTTACAACTTTTGAATATCTGCATTTCTTTCAGATGTCACTTATGTTCTCACTGCTTCATACGAACTATACTTGGAATGACTATTTAATACCGTGCGCAAACTGTTGTCAGGCCATGATTGATGAGAAGTGTTATTGGGGACATGGCAAAATGATTGGCGGTAGTGGAGGCGCTAATGGCAATGTTTTTTTGACTGGTAATCGTGAAAACTATGATGGCTGGCAACTTGCTGGTAATCCAGGTTGGGCATGGGAAGACGTCATTAAATATTTTACAAAGGCTGAAGAGCAGAGAGGCAATGCCAGCCATCCAATGGGCGGACTAATACTAAATTATGTCAAGAATCTCCCTGAGCACCAGCCGCTGACAGACGTAATGTATCAAGCAGCTGAAGAAATAGGTTTGCCAATCGTTAAAAACTTTGACGAAGGAAGTGATATAGGTGTGACAACTAATATATGGAAAACCATAGAGAAGGGAAGACGCATGAGTACTGGTAAAACTTATCTAGCAAAAGTGGCTCGCAAACGGCCCAATCTGAAGGTTATCAAAAACGCATATGCCACAAAAATTCGATTTAATGAATACAATTGTGTCATTGGCGTCGATTTTATGCTCCAGAGCAAGTTCAAGTTCAGTGTTAATGTGAGCAAAGAAGTGATTCTGTCTGCAGGTACTTTACGTTCACCAAAAATATTAATGCACTCAGGAATCGGTCCAAAAGACCATCTTCAATCACTGGGCATACCTGTACACAAGCATTTGCAGGTTGGTGAAAATCTACAGGATCACGGCACGTTGTTTATCTTTTTTAAAATCAAACGTGGAAATTTATACACTTTCAATGAACGTGCGGAGTATCAGAATATATTGAACTATTTTCTATACTCTGAGGGAGCTCTAGCTAATGACCATACTTCAGTTGCCTACGTTAACTCTGACGCAAATAGCACAAGCCCATATCCAGATATGCAGATAATAACGCCTTTTAGTCTTTTGGTTAATAGTTCATTACTGGAACAAACCTACGGTTTTAAGCGGGAAATTTTTCAAAGCATACAATCGATTGCCGGGCAACAACAAATTTTCGTTTTTCGTAACGCCTTGATGAAGCCACAGACGCGTGGCCGCTTAAGGTTGCGTTCAACTGATGTATTTGAAGCTCCATATATCGAATATGAGTATGGAAAGCATGCTGCGGATAAGGCTGCAGTTTTGCGTTTTGTGCGCTATCTGCAGCGAATGCAGAATACTACAGCTTTCAAAGCATACGACATGGAGATTATTCAACCGCCTTTGCCAAAATGTACTGGTTTGGCCAAAAACTCAGACGCTTACTGGTTATGTTATGCTAAGTATTTCCTTATTGGTTATTTCCATCCAGTGGGTACTTGTAAAATGGGCCCAAAAATAGATACCGATGCAGTTGTAGATGCACGCTTACGTGTACATGGTGTACGAGGTGTGAGAGTCATCGATGCCAGTATTATGCCTACCATCACGAGCAGTAATACGAATGGACCGACTATTATGATTGCCGAAAAGGGTGCGGCTATGGTAAAAGAAGATTTGAAGTAGAAGAAATATGCAAAAAATTGTATGAAAAAGATATGAAATGATCGAGAAAAAGTTTGATGTGTCTTATTCGGATGCATATCATGCTTTTAAATATATGAACAAAGTTTTCTGCAATAATTTTTTGCAAATATTGCCTTGAGTGACTTTCTAGTAAAATTTCGTAAGAATTTTATTTAACAATTATTGATTATTTTTATCCATAACAGTAGAATTAAGTTTTCTATAAATTAATCTTGGTAAATCGAAAACATATACAGTGTTTTTTCAAAAATGAAATAAAACACTGGCCAGGAAATGGCCAAACGTGACTAATTTCTTTAAAATTTTTTATATATTTAAGTGCATGTTAGAGTACATGAATTGTTGTCTTATTTAATAAGCTAAATAATAAATTGTTTAATTTAAATTTATATATTTTTTTTAATAAACATATTGAAAAAATAAGTAAAGAAAGTCTAAAGTCGGTCTAGGCCGACTATGAAATACCCTAAACCTTCTTTTCCAAAAATAAATACTATTATTGAAAATGGGCGTGTCCGTGGGCGGATGAAGCCTATATTTTATATGCATTTAAATGTTGATGAAAAATTTACACATACCAAGTTTTATTCCTATAGCTCACAGTTATTGTGCTTTCGCTATGGGAGGTGGGCGTTTTCATAGACGGATTACTCCCAATTTTTTAACACACCTTAGTTTTGGTATAATATACATGCGTACCAAATTTGGTCTCTCTATGACAAACATAACCTTATTTTATGAGTTTTAAGCTTTTTGGGTTGTATAGGAGGTAGGCGTGTCCGTGGGCGGATGACGTCCATTTTTCAAACCATCTTTGTTTTCTCGTAAAAAACATACTTGCCAAATTTTATCTCTAAAGGTTAAACAGAGGTTTAATTATTGCGTTTTCAATTTTTGGGTTGCATGGGAGGTGGGCGTGTCCGTGCGTGGATAATACCCATTTTTCAAAAACATCTTTGTGTTTACATAAAACACATACACACCAAATTTTATTGTTGTAGGTTAATTATGAGCTGATTTATCCAGTTTTCAATTTTAGCTTTGTATGGGAGGTAGGCGTGTCCGTGAGCAAATGATGTCCATTTTTTAAAACTATCTTTTTTTTTGTTATAAAAAACATATTTGTCAAATTTTATCTCTGTAAGTTAAACAGAGGCTTATTTATTGTGTTTTCAATTTTTGGGTTGAATGGGAGGTGGGCGTGTCCGTGAGCGGATGACGTCCATTTTTCAAAGACGTCTTTGTGTTGATATAAAACACATACCCACCAAATTTTATAGGTGTAGGTTAAATATGAGCTGAGTTATGCAGTTTTAAATTTTTGCGTTGTATGGGAGGTAGGCGTGTCCTTGGGCGGATTCCAAAAATATTCAATAGTGCAGATCCTTGGATCCATGTGACCATGTGTCCTAAGTTTCTTCCAATTATCTCAACTCCTTCTTCTTATTCTGTGTATACGGACAACACCCAGACGGACGGACGGACGGACGGACGGCCGGACATGGATAGCTCGACTCAGGTGGTGACGCTGATCAAGAATATAAATACTTTTCTATACCGGACTCGCATCGTTCTATGCATTACAAACGTTTGCACAAAGTTAATATACCCTGACCTTTCAGGTTTAGGGTATAATTAATTGTTTAAACAAAAAAAAATAAAATAAGTTGCCGACCTCATTTCTTAAAATTTTCTTACAGTGAGGCATTGTGACACCCAATTTATTTGTTATTTCTATAATTATATATAACAATACCTTCCTGAAGGGGGGAAAAAGGAGAAAACATATTATTTTTTTCCATTTTAACAGAGTTAAAATTTTTTAAAAATGTTCATTTTCATTGTATTTTTTTTTTTAAATCGGTATGAATATTTTTACTTTTTTCTGATTACTTAAGTTTCGATCCAAAAATATAAAACATCTGTAATTTCTTAAACAAATAATATAACAAATGTTTGAATTTATCTTAAAATATTAAAATATTGGTGTTAAACTTTTATGGCATCAAAAATCAATAAAAATATTTAAAAAATATTGACAACGCAGTTTAAGCTACATTTATTATTAAGCTATCTTTAATAGGTATTTGAAGCATAAAATATTTTTCAAACATCTTTAAAAATGAGGCTTCGGCTGTGAAAAAATAAATATTTTTTTCAAGTCTTCTGGGCTGTTCTATCGTTTAAAATTAGGCTTTGTTTTTCATGTTTGAAACCAATGTGCGCCGTTGGCGTTATCAATAGATCACCGCGTAACTGTGAGTGAATTGAGTTTTGATCATCTTTATTTCCATACAAAACAACCATCTTATAAATTTGGTCTAAAATATTTCTTGACTCAGACTCATTGAAGTATGAGTACTAGCCACGAACGATTTTAAAATGCGACTTTAAGGCTGCGCCCGGAATTTTTAGAAAAAAACTGCCTCTTTGGCCAAAGAGCTGAATATCTAGAAACGTGTGCTAGTCTTAAAACTTTAATAGATAAATTTTTTAAATGTTAGTTAGATAAGTTATTTCTGTAGAAATGCTATGTTAGATATGTTGATTTTTTTATTTATTTTGCAATAAAGTTAACACAATGCCCCTATAAAATAGCTTTATTAAAACTTCTATTATTAAAATAAAAATGTATGTTTTCTTAAAATCAAACAGTGAGTAGTGCACTGCAACAGTTGTTTCAACAAAAATTTTATTTAACTTAAGCTTTTTGACAATTTTTAAAGAATCTTATTAAATAAACAACTGCTACGGTTTTTTGTTTTCCGTCTCTGTTATTTATAACGGATAATGACTGCAGTTCGCTTTGTTTGCTTTATTTGCATTGTGTTTCAGACTCAATTCTTCTTTTGCTACTTTATATTATTCAAGTCTTCTTCATTGTTGAATTGTTAAAAATTCGCTGTTCCTTGTTTACTGTTAATTTCTTTATGGCGGAAATAGACATGCGTTGGCTTGATTATTGATAAAGTGATTGTTAAAATGGTTTTGAATTTAATTTAAAACATCTTTATTATTAAACAATACTTTTTTTTTGTTATTGCTAAGAGAGGTATTGTTGACAAAAATAAATGATGAATACGTTTTAAATTAGTTATTTAATTCCCATCAAGGAAGAATCTAATGCAGTACATAAGCCTTTCCTTTTATAAAGGCGAATAGAATTCATAAATGAAGAGGCCAAAATAAAATGTATTCCTTTAAATGAAAAGGAAAATGGGTCGAATAATTAATGAAAATCTGAAAATATCTGCAGTAGATGTAACAAAATAGTTAAATAGACAAGGTATTCTTCAAGTACTTCCACAAACAGTACAAAATTTTTTGAATTCGAAAGGCTTAAGAGCAGCATTGCCAGATGGACGATGGCATCGTCATTTTGACGATTTAAGACCAAAATGACGATTGGACGATTTGAGATCACAAATGACGATTTCAGAGCTCAAATTACTATTTTTTGTCATGAATATTTTTTTATATTAACAAGATTTTAAATTTAAAACTGAAAAAAATGTTCTTAATATTTTTTTTTGTCTAACAACACAGTGGATAATTTTTCAAAACCATTTGTACATAAATTTTAACGAAATTGAAGATACACTGAGGAAACGAATTGGTTGGGGCAACAAAAAAAATGCCCAACCGCATTTTCGAAGTTGCTGCAACCTGAAATCTGAAGTTATTGCAGCATACATTTTGTCAGCGATGAATGCTTTTGATGTTGTATGAACTAACTATTGAAAATCAGAACCAAATCATGCCCTACTCATAACTTAAAATCGAATCTTACAACTTACCATTCTCTTGATATGATAGATAGTTGATTGGTACAACATAAATCTGAATTTGCCACATACTGAACATAAATTTGAATTCGTCTGTCAAATTGTTCCGTTAGTTTTCCATCCGACTTTGTCGTCCAATATGTTAGACCATGCGAAAGCCCCTATTCAATTCTTCGTTTATATAGCGCAGTTCAATATGGTAGAAAAATAAAAGCAAGGTTTGCAGATATTTTGCATTGACATTTAATGAAGTTGAACTTGAATCAAATTTTTAATACTGATGGTATTTTTTATTAACAATTAGTTGTGCAAAAAATTATTCGGTTGTTAAATTCAATATTCAATTGAGGGAATCAATTATTTGGTCATTTATTTCCAGTATTTTCAAGGACGACTTGAAAAATGAGTCGATTCTGTTACATCAAACATATTCTTATATGGATGAACGAATATTTCTGGTTTCTACAAAATTTTGATTCTGAATAACGAATTCAGTTTATAACAACCGAAAAATGTTTATAGCAACTATTTTTCGAAACACCCAACCAAAAATTTTGGACCTACAGCTAATCTGTTTTGAGAGTGTATCATTAAAAAAAAAATTATGATATTTATTTAGGAATTTATGTTATAGCAAAAGTTAACAAATGTGATATACCTACTGATAAATTAGATGAGTTGACAGAACATTCTATTTTCTTTTACATTGACTTGGGTGATCAAATAAACAATATCTTCGATTTCAATAATATCTTTTAACTACTTAACTTTTAACTTTTTAATTTTTAGACAATTTTGTCAAAAAAAGGGTGTTTTTTTATTTATTTGCTTTTAATTGGAAGTAGATGACACATTTTTAAATGAATAAAGTAATAAAATAAAGAAATCAAACTTCTAGTTAAACAAAACAAAGATTTGATTTCATATTCACTTTTCTGAAAACAACAAAAATAAATAAGAGAGGGTAAAATTTACCACCACCACAGTAGTTAAAGGATATAGTTTCTCAAAAGAAAAATTTTTCAAAAATTAATTTTAATAAAAACAAATTAAGAATTCGTTTAGAAAGCCATACTCTGAAAGTTATTTTGTTTGCACAAGATTATCTAAAACTTAATAATTTTCCATGTTATACAATTCAGCCACAATCTTACACGGAAAAAAATTTGAACCGAAAACAATCCCAAATCAATTTATTTTGGGAGTGATTCTGAGCTTAGCCATAATTTTCTTGATATCAAGCCCTAAATTGATTGTTTATCAAAAAAATTAACACCCTCATGTGTGCATGTTTTTTTGGATTGTTCGTCTAAAAACTAATATGCTCACTTGGCTCCAATTTATGATATTTTGGTATTGATTACAAAAAAACAGGCTCATTTGTGTCCAATGCATGTCATTTATGGATTGTGAATAAAACAAGTCAACATACTCTCATATGTCTAAACTTACAAATTTTGGTATGTGACATTTTATGAATTTTAATAATGCAAGGCAAAATATGACAAAATGTAAGGGGCTTCATAGGGGCTTAATATATAAGGCGATGACCAGACGAAAATTCAAAATTATATTTTCATTTTCCAAATTAGATATTTGATCCAATTCGGACATGAAAATATAATTTTTTTTTTTTATATAATATATGATTTATTTAAATTATCTTAATATATATAAGACAAGCGTCCTGCTCCGTACTCTATATCGTAAATCCTGTTCAGCCTGGACGAGAATCTGTTGTAAAATTATCTATTTGAAATCTTTGTACGTACTATACTTTTTAAAACCTGTTCAACCTGGACCAGAACCTGTTGTAAAATTATCCATTTGAAATGTTTGTACTCACTAAACCTTTTGCTCTATATCGTAAAACCTGTTCAGCCTGTACAAGAATCTGTTGTAAAATTATCTATTTGAAATATTTGTACGTACTATACTTTTTAAAACCTGTTCAGCCTGGACCAGAACCTGCTGTAAAATTATCCGTTTGAAATGTTTGTACTTACTATACCTTTTAAAACCTGTTCAGCCTGGACCAGAACCTGTTCTTAAATTATGTATTGAAAATCTTTGTACTTGAAGACTATCGTCATTTTCCTCAACTACTATACATCAAACATCATGTCTTGCTATTACAGTGCTTCTTAAGTAACAGAACCAGAACCTATTCGGTCTGCATAAGCTGAACAGCAATTATTACATTCAGTGACGTTGGTGTCAATTGGAATTGCTAGAATTAAAACACAATGTTCGGTCTTCTGATTCAAGTTTTAGCGATTAGCTACTCAAGTTAGGAAATGGAGATGAAGATATCATAGAAATTTCCGATCATTTTGTTTGTAAAGGTTCGCGTATTAACCCTTTCAATGGCTTGCCTAGAATAATCGTGGACAATGTTTTTGAGCTTATATTCCCATCATTTAAGCAATAAAAAGATTAAAAAACATCCCTCTGATTTTTACATGAGCTGCTTTGATTTTGGCAGGCTGTCTAATATAATGGACAAAACCACGATAACGTTGTATTATAATATTTTAGTTCAACTAAAACAACCGGAGACAAATGCAAATGCGTTATTTATGCAATTGTTATTATAAAAAAATTATACTTTGCACACCAATCACAATAATCACTTCTTTTTTGCAAAATTTATTAACACGAGATATAAAAAAATTTAAGGCTTCTGTTGGGCATAAAATCGAAAATCTAACAAAGTTAAACGTTTTATATCTCCCTAAAAATATTTTTGTCATATTGGCAACTTAATTTCATAGTACCAACCTATTTGATTTTAGAAAAGACGCTCGAAAATAAAAAAAAAAATTTTTCCGAAGTGTCCAATATAATGGACAAATCCATTGAAAGGGTTAAATACATTTTTGGCGATACTTTGACTCCGAATAACATCAACCGTTATTTCAAAATTGCTATCCTGTGCCCAAAAAATTCCAATGTGAACGAAGTCAACGAGCAAGTTCTAAATATTTTAGTTGGTGACACAGTGAGAGATCTGAGCACGGATTGAGTTGAAGACAGTGATGATAACGATAAACAAAATTACCATGCCGAGTTTTTGAATGAATTTTATCCTTCAGGCATGCCACTGCATAAGTTAAACCTCGAAATTGGAAGTATTATAATACTTCTTCGAAATTTCAATACCAAAAGAGATATCTGTAATGGAAGGTGGTTAGTTTTGAAAAACCCTAAAAACTTAATTAATCATCGCACAGGTATTGACAGGCGTACTGGTGAACATTTAATAGTTTTCATACCTACAATTGATTTGGCCCCGACAAACACAGATTTGCCTTTCACTCTCCCGAGGCGACAATTTCCAGTTAAACTGACATTTTCAATGACCATAAATAAATTGCAAGGTGAAATATTGCAAAAAGTAGGGGTTTTTCTAAAAGAACTGGTATTTAGTCATGGGCAATTTTAGCGGGCTGATGATGTAAAACTAAGCATTATAGATGGCAAGGGACAAGGTTAATTGTTTAAAATTCTAAGAATTTAAACAATTATAAATTATATAAAGAAGTTTTATAAAAATAATTTAATAAACATGTTTTGAAATAAAAACCTTTGTATATAAATACAATAAATTTTTTTTTGTCGCATTTTGTACTCTAAATGGTTCCTTCCCGTCGTAGGACGGGCTTCTACACTAGTATATTTAATAAATATATAATTTATTTAATATTATTTAATTTTGTTTAGTAACCAACTGAGAATTATGTCGTGCGGTTGCTCAGTTTTTTGATAAGCAAAAACAACAACAAAAAAAATTTATTTACATGATCAAGCCCAAGATGACACTTATAAAACACAAATTGACGTGTTTATCAAAAAAATCTTCAAGTCTTATTTCTGAAATAAACTGAGTACGTATATAACTTGTTTTGAGATGGTTTTGAGCTCAATGTTTCAACAATGTTCCTGTTAGTAGTTTTAATCAATATCTCCACAATAAATTTATATAAATATATCTTACATAAGCCATATGTGAATATATGTAAATTAATTTTGTCTCACAATTTTAATATACTGATTTTTTAATAAGAAATATGTTCATTTTCATTTCATTTCGTCTTAAGTACAAATTTGAATTTTCTGTACTGTGTGACGATTTTAGGACTGAAATTACGATTTTTGGTACGGACAAATGACGATTTTTAGACCTAAATGACGATTTTTGAAAAGCTTTTTGACGTTTTTAAGTGAAGAGTCTCTGGCAACCCTGCTTAAGAGGGTGTACACCCTGAAACAAGCCACGGTTATCAGCACAAAATATTAAGAAGCGGTTGGAGTAAGCTAAAGAGTATGTTACGAAGCCAGTACAGTTTTGGAACTTACTGAAATTGACAGATGCGTCAAAATTCAATTAATTTGGATCCGATGAACGAAGTTTTGTGTGACAAAAGACACCCACAGCATTTAATTCCAAAAATGTTAATAAAACCGTCAAATACGGCGACGGAAGTGTTATGGTATGGGGAGCTATAGGAGCTAATGGGGTTGGAAACTTTCAGTTTGTTGAAAGCATGAAAAATAAATTTGATTATTTAAATATTTTAAGGGAAAATTTGTTACAAACAGCCACAAAATTGGAAATTGCCGACAATGGAACTTTGTTCACAACAACGTTTCAAAGCAGTCCCCGCCTGTGGTTAAACAATGGTTTCTTAACAACTGCAAAAAAGTAGTTCCCCATCCGCCTCAAAGTCACGATAGAAAAAAGTTCATATATAAAAAACTAAGAGAAAAAAACCGTTAAAAACACAAAAGGGCTTAAAAATGTAATCCAAGACACATGAGCTTCAATTACCCCTGACATCACACAAAGTTTGTCTCTATCACTACCAAAGAAGAGACAAACTGGTATTGTCTCTATTGTCTCTATCAATACCACCACACAAAATACTAGTTTTAAAAAAGGAATGCCGTAAACCCTTTGTTTTGTAAGAATTTTGAAATGTACTTACAATTTTTTTTGTGGCTTCATGAAAAGTGCCTTTTTTGTTAATTTTTTTAGGAACAGTATATTTTCATAATTTTTAATGAAACTATTCGAAAAGTGATTAAAATAAAGAATATTTTATATTTTTATCTTAAAAAACATATTTTTCAAGAATAATTTTTAGAGCTTGATGGCAAATAATTTGTTGAAGCCGAACAGGTTGCTACAACAACAATGTTCTTTGCAGAATAAACCGAGCAGACTAGATCATGGTTTTGTCGGACGCTACTCCGGCTCATCGGTAGTCTCTGTGGTTTATGCAGTCCACTAGCTTTGATAAGCTAATAAGCTGAACTGCAGTAAAACCAAAACGGAATTACCCAAAAAGCTTTTCACATGTCGAAGCAGTGTTTTTCTACTCTTTTGCTAGTTGCAGAATTTCAAAAAATTCTCTACATTTATTCTGCAAAGATTTTGTTGTTGAGCTTTTTGTTTACTTCTTTATCACATGTCCATCTAGGTTCCAACATTTTGTTGGTATTTAACCATAGAAGGCGTGAAAAAAAAATATTTTGCCATTTTATTTAATATCTCTAGTGTACATATTTTCAGAGATAATGCAATATAAATAAGAGTAGGTTTACTGTAGAAGTTTTTTTTTTTGGTTCACTGTATAATATAAAAATTTCAGACCAATATTAAAAATATGAAAGATTCTCTGGATTAAATGTTTTTTGATAGGCTATGAAAATTCTATCGAGCCGAAATTTGAATACGCCATTCTACACGCTAAAGGCTTCCACAGTTAGTAGAATTTTTTATATTTAATAAATATTTGCTAATTGTTTAACCAATTTAAAAAAAGGGATTTTTTAGAAGCTTTTTTTTTAAGGAGATTATCTGTCAGCAATTAAAATCAGTTAACAGAAAAGTGAAAGTACTTGGTTTTTTTAAAGTTTCTAGGAATCCCAAGAAAAGATTCCCAAGAATCTTTATTAAAAAAAAAATAGCGGCATCAAAAAAGGGTCCACAAAAGTACACCGGTGTACATTTTTAATTTGAATTTAAGTTATTTTTCAAGTTTTTATTTATTTTTCTTGAAAGTTACGTAAAGTAGTTCTCAATTACTTATAAAATTAATTATTAATTAACTAAACTAAATTAAATTCCGTTGGAATTATTTAGAAAAACAAGTTATACTTCCATGCAGTCCTATAATAAACTTCATAAATAACATATTTTCTATCAACGATTTCTACTTATAATATAAGCGATATTTTCTGTCTTCTGCAATTTTGGGCAATGTTGCCATGGAGATTTCAGGTTTTTCTCAAAACTATTTTTTTTTTTCAGGGTATTTCCATGTAAATGTGGACACGGTATAAGAAAACTTCATCATTGATTTTCAACCTGTAACAAAAAAAAAGAAACAGTTTCGATAGTATCGTAAGTGTAGACGTAGAATTCCGTTTAAGTTGTAACCTCTTCTACTTTGTCTCTTCGGTCCGATTGTTTTGTTCATTTTGCACGTATTTTTATTGATCTTCCAAAAATTAACAAATAAATGAATAACACTCAATTATGGACTACTTATCGATGCCAAAACAAAGAAAAAGTAAAATAGTAAGTATGATTAAATGAGCAAGCAAAAAGAAACAAGCAAAATTTCAAATTTTTTCAATCATTTTGTTAAGTTTGACAGGTTGAGTTCATTGACTTAGTTGAAAAGAAGGCGAAACAAATGCACTTTCCATTGGTGCCACTTTCATCTCTACCCGATATATAGTTTGCGAGCTACAGTCAGTTTAATTACTAATTTCAAATTAAAATTAAGACCCCGATTTTAAAAAAATCGTATGGTTACTATATTTCACGCTGAGAACATGTCCTTTCCTCTCGTCTCTGTGTGATATTTAGTTTGCTAGCTACACTTTCTGTTCGATGTATAGTTTGCAAACTACACTCGCTAGTGCTAGTGTAAAATTTTAATTTTTTATTTTAAATTGTACGCCATCTATTGGGTAAAAGCATCAAAAGAAATATGATCCAACTCGTTTTTTTCATAAGAGTTAAATCTAACCGGATCTCAGACCCATTTCGTTAAATTTGACAGATTGAGTTCATTGACTGAGTTGAAAAGAGGTTCATGAACTCTGGTTTCAAAATAGAATACTAGAGCAGTAGTGCATGCATAAACCCAATGCGAACTAATGCTTACAATGCTGCCAAAGCGAACCAATCAGTTCGTGCAAAACCAAAGCATACAAGCATAAACAACGAAAGAAAAACAAAGAAAGCAGCAGGCACATAAGTAGCTGATGATTGATTTTCTTATATAAAAACATGCATTTTTCTTCTTATGTTTTACTATTTTTTGACTTTAATATAATAGTGACAAAATCCAAAGTTAGATATTCATTCAGCGCAGGATATATCTGATATTTAAGTATATATATTATCTTTGAACGAAGAGTATTAAAGGCTGTAGGTATACCCTAAAGCATTCGCCAAAAACGTTGCCTAATGACCTTGAAAAAATCTGTTAAAACGACCCCATACAAACCGCGCTGTAAGACGTAATTTTTCGTCAAAACAAATTAATGTTAAATAGATGCAACATTGCCATCAAGTCTCAAATGTAAGATTTGACTTTACAATAAGTTTTAAGCGACAATTTTCATATATGTGTTAAAGTAGAATCCTGCTATTGGAAAGAAATATAAGATTTTGGATATGAAAGTTTTAGTTCTGGTGACAATATACCATTATCTGTATTAAAACGTCCTATAATTCCAAGCGAGTTATATTAAATATTAGTTATGTAATTATTTAAATATATGCTCATTAAAGCCTGAGGTTGATCCTTATTATAAAAAAATTGGGATTTAGAACAGTACTTCGTTATTAAATTTAAATTTTTGATCATTAGAGCTGGAAAAGGTGCATTATAGATCCTTTATTAAATATGAAAACCCAAAGTAATGAGAGCTACCAATTTTTTGTAACGCGATTTTTTTATAAAGATAAACTAATTTTAATCCTGCTGCTTTTATTAATGCCAAATGTAAAATCTACCCACAAATTTAGCAGAAAAATTTGAAAGAAATTTACTCTCTGAATATGTTGTCCAAAAACGCGAGTTATTAATCTAAATTCTTATTTCACTGGGTCAATATTTTGGTACCACTGAATTTTTTAACCCATTTCTAACCAATACAAAACCCGTTCTTTTCATAAAGAGTACAATTGTATTTGTTAATCTAAATAAAACAAATGAATGCTTAATTTAACTCCATAAAACTTTCTGCGAGTTCGAATGTAACGCGAGTTCCTCTTTCTTTTTCAGATTATCAGAAGGGCTGGAAACATGTTAAAAAGGACGCACCCTTATTTTTCAACCTACTTCGTCAAAATTTCATTTTTGGTGAAATGTTCGTGTATTTCGAAAAAATTGACAATTTTACATTCAATGTAAAAAAAAAAATATTACGAAAAACGCGACTTGCATTTTTTTTTTAAAATACATTTTCATTAAAAAATACGTAATATATCAGAAAGTAATTTAAAAAGTTATTTTTAATACATACATACAGCCATTTTTATTCTTTGATGGTTCTGACACATTTAAGCCAATAAAAAAATAAAAACAAAATTTAGTTAGGAATACGTTATTTTTGTTTTGTCTATAACTTATAAATGACAGTGTTAAAAATGATTTATTTTAATGTTTTATAATAAAAATTCTTTTTTTATTAGGTTTTTTTTCTTATGTTGGGTCAAGGCAATTGTTATTTTCCAGATCAAATTAAGGTCCCAGTCCATTATTGATAAATTATCTCTTTAATATGGCATTATTACCTAATGTACATCATAGCTTAGTTTTTCCATAGTTTACCTGAAAATAGAAAAAATGAAATTGTTATAAAATTTGTTTTGGAAAGATATTAAAAAATATTATAGTATATTTTTTATTAAAAATATATATTCGTTTGAAGAAAAATAAACTAGGCTTTTTTAAAATAATTTTAAAATTTAAAAATAAAAAAAATGTCTTTGTCATACAATACCAACAATGTATTCAATTTATTATAAATAATTATAAATAAATAATTATTTGAGAGCTTATCCTTCCATTTGTTTTTGTAACAAGTTTCGTTGGGTTTTTTTTTTTGCTTTAAATAAATATATGAAAAAATTTTGAGTCAACCATTCGCTGTTAGTGTAAATTTTGCCTGTTAGCAAAATATAATAGGTCTGTTTCCGTACGCACTTCAAGTAAAATTCGGGTAAAGTTCGAGTAAAAGAGTATTATGATTATCTATCGAAATGAGAAAATTTGTCAAAAAGTACGGAAACGGTTTCAAATTAGTTTCAAGCACAACAGCTGTTTTTTGAAAACAATAAAATGTAATTGCTTTGTTTTTGTATTTAAAACACATTCGTAAGCGTTCATTTTGTTTATTTTAGCTATTTTCATTAATTTCCTAACCAATTGCATACATTTTTTTCAAAACACAATGCAGAAATTCAATTTTATCACTTTGCCAATCAGCTGTTTGAAGCTCGAGTTTCGTTCTCGAAGAAATTTTTCAAGTAAAGTTCGAGTAATAGAGAGCGACAAAAAGTGACATTTTGCTTGTTCTTCTTCTCTCTCGTGCTGGAAAAATGTGTAAAGAAACGCATTCGAGTAACTTCAAGTTACTTGAAGTGAGTACGGAAAAAGACCTAATAAATACTGTTTTCAATTTACTTGCCACCACTGTCAACTGTTATTATATGTTATTCATTTATTTCCCCTGATTGTTACTTTTTTAACCTCATCCGAATAAATGCTGTATATATTGTTAACATTAGCACTTACAGCCAAAATTTTGCAGTCAAAATATTTGATAGTGAAATTCTTGCTGATGACATGCAAAAAAAAAAACCAAAACAAAATTTTTTTTAATGCTACGCATAAATTTGGGTTGGCTACCAAAACTGCTTGGCCAAGCAGAATTGGTCGCGTTGAAGCGCATGTAATTATTGCTTTGTTACAAAAAAAATAGCCGGCTTTTATTGAACAATTATTTTCCAAATCAGTTTGAATCGAAAATTTGACGAAAGTGCATCAAAAATATTTTTAAACAACTAGAAAATATCGTAATTTAAAGTCATTTTAAAAATTTAACTTAAAATAGTTAAGATAAAATGTTAACACTTGATGGCATGGTAACCATGTGGCGCTTTTTGCTCACTGGTGCACCAAGTCTTGTGCTTATCTTAATGCTACGCGAGGGCATCTATCAATATCGTCCGGATATTGTTGATTTGAAACATCGCGTACGTCCAATACGCATCGCAGACTTACGTGATACGTATGATTTTATTATCGTTGGTGGTGGTTCGGCTGGCTGTGTACTGGCGGCACGTCTGTCCGAGGTGACTAATTGGAATATTTTGCTAATTGAAGCTGGTGGCGATGAGCCGCTATTGACTGATTTGCCACAGCTGTATCCGGCATTTCAGCGCAGCCCTTGGGACTGGAAGTACAAGACGGAACGTTCGGATCGTTATTGTCTAGCCATGCAGGGGCAGCGCTGTACTTGGCCGCGTGGTCGCATGCTTGGTGGCTGCAGCAGCATCAATGCTATGATGTACATACGCGGCAATCGTCGCGACTTTGATCACTGGGCAGAATTGGGCAATACGGGCTGGAACTATGATAATATTTTGCACTATTTTCGAAAAATGGAAGATATGCGATTGCCAGAGTTTCAGCAGTCTGACTATCATGGAGTTGGTGGACCAGTGAGCATAGAGCATTACCGCTTTCCATCACCATTATTGGATGTCTTTATGCAGTCGGTGCAGGAGTTAAATCTGGTAGGTCTATGTGTATATCTATGTGTGTGCCGAACACTTTTGCCGATATTTTTAATATAAGATGTGTTCAATTTAGAACTTTGAAATAATATTTTGTGGTGTCACTAGTTTATGGTGTTCTTGTTTTAGACTCTCGTTGATCAATCGAAGGCATTTAAGTGATCATAAATTGAACCAATCGGTGACAATGATTTATTGCAAAAAGCATTCTAGTGAGGCTGTCAATAAAAAAAACTATACAGCTGAGCAGAATGACTCATATCCAGTCATTCATAAATTTCAAAGACAAAATAAAATAATTATTAAAACTCGGTCAAGCATTGGAATAGTATTTCAAATGAAGCAATATAAAAAGTTGCTATTAATGTTTGATTTTTAAGCCATTGATGAAATTCAAGTTTAAAATGTTGTCAATGCTTACTTTATTGAAACCATTTTTAAGTCGAATTCAACGAAGAAAACAATTTAGCTGTGTGTGTATTCAATTTTCTGTGAAAAATAAACTAAGCTAGATACGAAATTCGCCTGTATAATGTTAATGAAAACTTTATGAATACAACACTCTAGGAAGAAAATAAGCTTTCAAATTTAAGGAATTTTAATTTAGAAGAATTTATTTTAAAACTTCATTAATCATATATTTTAGATTTAGGGTATTCACTTCAACGCTGAAATTTCCGAAATCGCAAATTTCCGACGAGTTGAAGTGAGCGACCGTTTTTATTTTTTTATGATTTTGTCAGCTGAAAGTCGCCATAGTTAGCTTTTATCGAACGCCAACAAAACAATTAAACGTGGGTACCTTTGCCGTCTTAATTATTCTTAATTAATAATTTAGTTATTGCATAATATACTAAATTAAATGCTTAATTTGACGAATTTATATGAGAACAGAAAAAATGTTCTTCATCTTATCATATTTTGCATGTTCACAATGACTCACATCAATCGAACAGAACTACTAAACAGATCTTTTCTTCGCAAATTTACGACGATTAATTTTCATCAACTCAATAGATGATTTAATTTAAGCAATCTTCGGAAAACCAAAAAAACAACAATTGCACTGAAATTTTCGTATATTTGCGATTTTAGAAATTTCAGCAGTGAAGTGAATACCCTAATTGTTTATCATATAAAATTTTAAAGTTTTAAATTTATCTATAACGCATTATGTTCATCTCAAACCAGTTACCAAACATAACTTATTTATAACGCGTCATAATTGTTTTCAATTTGTTCACTCAAGTTTTTCTGCCGATTTGTAACGGCATTTCTGAATAAGTTCGAAATTAATTCTTAATAAATAGTAAGTTTTCACATGTATCTGGCTTTCCAGTTGAATTTTGAGCTTTGATGTTTGAAAGACTTTAAAACAATTTTATGACGAATATTTTTGTGGGTATATTATTGTGGGTAATATATATTTCAGCCCTCTAAATTCCTGTTATATGTGTTATTTTTGTCCTTTTTTCAAAATGAGATAAAAAATACCCATACATTGAAGAGTTTTAGGGTTAAAATGTTATACAAAAGTGTTCCTCGTAGTTTTTTGCTTTAACCTTCCAAGCACATCCTATAGCTAAAATGTAAGGGTGACATGGTTTCTCATATGATTACGAATGAATTATGAATTTGCAAAAATTTAATATGTTCTAGATAGCGAAAAAAGAAGATTTAGTCACAAAAACAGTTGCAAATTCTAATTTAATAATTTCATGACCAAACTGACAGTTAATTGCGTTTAGTTGAAATAGTTTCTGACATTTTTAAAAGTTTTTGATAACAAAAACCAAATTTTTAATTTCTTTCAATTCAACTTATTTTTAACTTTTTGCTCTATGCATATCTCTTCAAAGAAATGGTAAGAAACATGAAAATAATTAACCTATGACCGTTTATTATATACTATATGAAGGCACGATTTTGAAATTTCAATATGCTGGAACACTTAATTTTGTTATGGTCAGAGCATCAAGGTTACCATACAATAATTTAGTAGGTTGACAACCCTCAGTCCTCAATTGCTTAAAAGTTGTTCGAAGACGGTCCCAATTATCTTTTCATCCCAAACATTTTTACTAAACCTGATTTCAAATATGTTAACGGTCACCTGGAGTAAAAAATGCCGAATATCGTTGATTTTTTCATTCAGATCTTATTTAAATTCTTCCGTTCTGATAGATAATGATGTTCTTTTGAAAAGTAAACTTGCCAGTAGTGATGCGTGCTTAATTATGATAATATTTAAAAAAACAATTAAGCAAATCGAATATTTTTAAGCGATTCGATGATATTTAATGTGAATGTACTTTTTTCGATAAATTAAGTTCTTTTTGAAGTATGAAGTTTTTGCTGTTTATCTGCTGAAATTATTGAGAATATTTTTATATCTATTGTATAGGTGCATAGCCTGTTTAAAAAGAGAAGAACATTTTTTAGTTTAATTTTTCGATGCGCAGTGAGAAATTATTTCTAAAGCTAGAAAATTTTTTAGAGCGTAATTTCTTGCTTTTTTTGTACTATTCGCTGAACTTTATGCTTTTTTTCAGTGTTTTTTTTACTGTTTTTCTATATATTTAAATGCGCAAACATAGAACAAATGATCGCACAAGTACGGTATTGCACCGACGGCCTGCAGCAAACTGCATCTTGATAGAGAAATAAAAAACAAATTATATAAAAAATAAATTATTTTCTCAAGAAAAAATTGTGAAGTGAATTTCTGGCTGACAAATTATTTTCTGACACACATTTTTTTTCAATTTTGCTTGGTTGATATTAAAAAATAAAATTGAGTACTTCCGCAGCGTAGTTGCGATGAACAGCAAAATTCAGGAATTTTCTTATTCTCAAACATGCGCAACAATATTCTTCTCTTTTGAAACAGGCTATAGAATAAATAATACAGAATAATAAAAAAAGGAACAATATACACTGAAATAATTTGATAGCAAATCAAATAAAGAAGTCGTTTCACCTAATCATTGGCGATCTCTTTGGAGCAAGTGGTGGAGTATTTTTTCACCATCTAGGGACTCTGCTTCAACATCACACTCAAGAATTTGATGAAAAACAATAGAAAAGCTTATGTTACATAACAAAAATATCGAAATAATAACTTTTATATATTTGGAAAAGCTGTTATTTTTATACCCCCACGCGTACTGAGTAAGGGGTATATTAATTTTGTCACGACGTGTGTAACGCCCATAAGGAGGCGTGGTAGGTATAGAAAAGTATATATATTCTAGCTCAGCATCACCACCTGAGTTGATTTAGCCATGTCCGTCTGTCATTCCGTCTGTGGACACGATTACAGCCGTAATTGTAAAGCTATCGTGCTGAAATTCGATATTTAAGCTTTTTTCTATAAAACTAAAATCAAGTTCGAGAATGGGCTAAATCGGACAAAAACCACGTCTTCCTCCCATACAACCCAAATAATGAAACCTCCATAAAGAAGCAAATATTAAAGCTACAAAACTTAAATTCGGTATTTGTGTAGTCTATGACAAAACTCAGGTACGTTAGAAAAATGGTCGTCATCTACTCACTAACACGCCCATCTCCCATACAACCCCAAAATTGAAAACAATATAAATAGGCTTCTGTTGAAGCTACAACATTTAAATTCGATATTTACTAATTTTATATAAAAATTATATATTTTTTGTTTTTAAATAAAAATTAAGATATGAGAGAAAAATGGGCGTAGTCCATCCACGAACATGCCCACCTCCCATACAACCTCAAAATTGAAAACTATATAAATAGGCTTCTATCGAAGCTACAACATTTAAATTAGATATTTACTAATTTTATATAAAAATTAAGACGTTAGAGAAAAACGGGCGTAATCCACCCACTAACATGCCCACCTCCCATACAACCTCAAAATTGAAAACTATATAAATAGGCTTAATAGGCTTCTGTCGAAGCTACAAAAGTAAAATAAGATATTTATTATTTTTATGTAAAAATGAAGACATGTTAGAAAAATGGGCGTCATCCACCGACGAACACGCCCACTTCCCATACAACCCCAAAATTGAAAAATCTTTAAAGAGGCTAATATTAAAGAAACAAATTTGAAACTCGGTATTTGTGAATTCTATGTCAAAACTGAGGTGTGTAAGATTAATGGGCGTCATCCACCCTCTAGCACGCCCACCTCCCATACAACCACAAAATTGAAAAATCTATAAAGAGGCTAATAATAAAGTTACAAGACGAAAACTCGGAATTTGTGTATTCTATGTCAAAACTGAGGTGTGTTAGAAAAATGGGCGTCATCCACCTACTAACACGCCCACCTCCCATACAACCCCAAAATTGAAAACTTTATAAAAAGGCTTATATTTAAGCTGCAGGATAACAACTGAATATGTATGTATTTTAGACACATAAAAATAATAAAATCTCTCAAAATCTCATACAAAAAGCTCTCCAATTAAAGATTCTTTTACCCTTAAGTATCGGCCGTGGGGGTATTTTAACTTCGGCAAGGTCGAAGATATACCTAACTAGTTTAAGTTGGTTTTACTGGAACACAAAAACCATAATGAAATACTTTTTCGAATCTTCTGGCTTGTCATGTTATTGAAAATGCCCTTCAATTAAAACATTTTCAAAATTAAATAAAAGTAATATATTAATTATTCCCAATATTACTGCATATTGAAAAAAAAAAATAAAAATTATAAATTTACTATTAAAATTTATCTAATTTATCGAGAGGCAACATAGTTAATTGATTATTTTACTGCTTATCTTAAGAAGATAATTCACTAAATATTGAAATTTTTTCTTTCAGCTCAATCCGTATGGAGACTTTAATGGCCCGAGTCAGACCGGCTTCGCTGTTCCACATGCAACGCTGCGTGATGGACTACGCTGCAGCGCCAACAAGGCCTACATAAGACCCATTTGGCGACGCGCCAATCTTGACATTATTTTAATGGGATTTGTTGATAAGGTGCTTATAAACCCAGAAACACACGTGGCCGAGGGTGTTAGCTTCGAGTATCTAAAGTTGCGCTATGAAGTGAAAGCTAGCCGGGAAGTAATACTTGCCGCAGGGTCCATAGCCAGTCCACAGCTGCTAATGGTCTCTGGCGTGGGCCCCGCAGACCAGCTGCAGCAGTTCGATATACCGGTAATACAAGATTTACCTGGTGTGGGTGGCAACTTACAGGACCACGTCTCTACAACCGGTGCCATGTATAATATTAACAATCAAGTCACAGGTCATAAGCTTTCCTTTATTGTGCCAGAAATGATGAATGTTCGGTCGGTGGATTCATTTCTACACAAGGCAGATGGTTTTTTCTACGGCGTGTCCGTTTGCGAGGTAATGGGCTTTATACACACCAAATATCAAAATCCCGAACTGGATTATCCAGATGTGCAGATATTTATGGGCAGTCTTGGCTATGGTTCCGATGGTGGGCTCATCGGAAGACGTGCTGCGTCCATTTCATTCTCCCATTATGCTGAAGCTTTTGAGCCGAGCGTCTACCAAGACTCGTTTACTATAACGCCGCTGCTGATGCGGCCCAAAAGTCGCGGTTGGCTTGAATTAAAGTCCAGCAGTGCTAAGGTACATCCTCGCATACATGCAAACTACTACGATCATCCGCTGGACATGGCTGTCATGGTCGAGGGTTTGAAGTTTGCACAGAAAATAGCAGAGACCGCAATCATGCGGCATCTGAATGCCACATTCAATATCTACGAGTGGCGCAACTGCCCCGATGTGGAGTATCTAAGTGATGCTTTTTGGGAGTGTATAGCACGTTATTACTCGCAGACTATCTATCATCCGGTAGGCACATGCAAGATGGGCCCACAGCAGGACCCTGACGCTGTGGTGGATCCACGATTACGCGTTTATGGTGTGCGTCAACTACGTGTAGTTGATGCCAGCATTATGCCCACCATTACAACGGGAAACACAAATGCGCCGACCATGATGATTGCTGAGCGGGCAGCGGACATGATAAAAGAGGATTGGGCGAATTAAGAGATTATTGAACGATGTTGTTTTTTTTTTAATTAGAGATTAAAGTACATTTAATTTTATAAGAGTTTTGTGTCTGATTTCATTTCGAGGATGCTTGCCGGCATATCACGTTTAGGAGAAATGAGGGTAGATCGATCATAGCGCATTTTGTAAATTAAGTTGATATTATTTGTTTGGTTTCAACCAATGTTTTATGATTGAGGATAGGTTCGGTGCCAAAAATGATGTAATATATTGTTTTCATTCGACCATAAGTTAACATATCGACGATCAGCTTTCAATAATAGTTCATTCTAACTGTAAAGAATACTATAGCTGAATATAAAAATATATGACATAATATTATATTAAATTTTATTATCATAAACCATCTTCATACCATCTTATCGAAACTAAATTCTGAATTTTCTTCGGTCTTTTCTGAATTTCAATTGATATTTTCTTAACTTAAAATGATATTTTTACAATTCCAAATGATATTTTCTGAATTTCAAATAGAATCTTTTCTGCATTTCAAATAGAATTTCTGAATTTCAAGATTATTCTGAATTACAATTTAAAATGGTAAAAACTTCAAGTTGATGAACTTAAAATTCGAAGTGTACTTATATATGGGCATTTCTGCAGAAAAGTCTGCCGTGACCAAAAAATTAAAAATTAGCCAACATTTTTTTTTACTTGTATTATTAAAGAGAAAAATTCAAAATTAATTTAATTACAGGGTTTAAATTTTTCTCATCTTGCGATGGCAAAATATCGGGCTACCAAGTTAAAGTTAAAGTTTTTTCATTAACAACATTTAATGAACATTTTCTCTTTACAATTTTCATTTCTAAGAGTAGTTGTGCTCAAACACTCTTATGCAAAACTTTTGCTACAACAACGAACCGCAAAATAAATGTAAAAGAGCAAACATATATCAATTAACGGTAAAATTTTGATTTGCTTTGAATGATATTCTGATGTAACGTCACGCCAGACAAAAAAGCATTTAGTGCTATTTTTTCTACGCTGACGTTCAAAACTGCGTGAAATTTTGCATTTTAATAAATTCTAATAAAGTTGAGTAAATTTTATAAAAAAAATTGTTAAAAAGAAAAACTGTTAATTTTATATTAGATTTGAAAAGTGAGCAACGTCACTCCACATTGCTCGAAGTTTGCCTGATTTCGTTACTGAATTTGGTTTCTTGTATTTTAATGGAATCTTTTTTCAACTTCTCATGGTCGTTGGATAGGAGTTAAAAAATATAATATATAATAGCTAAACTTTATTCAAATATTCAAAAAAAAATTTCAGCTTAAAATGTTCCGATGGAAATTTAAATAACGTAACTCCAGATGACATAGCCTAATAAACAAAAACCGAAAAAAGATTTTTTAATTTGATAACTAGTAAAATAAACTTATATTTTTTAAATTCTTCCAAATAAAGCTTTGTATTAAAAGTCTTGCCCAATTCGCAGAGTTTTGCAAATTTTCTAATCTAAGTCGAAAATCACTTCTGTTTTTTGTAACGTCACGCCAATGCATATTTTTGCTTATATCTTTTAATCCTTAGACTCGATTGTTATAATTTTTTTACTTAATATACTGCTACTTAATTACTACGCAAATTTTTCCTTCTATTTTGTTGAATTTTTTCGTACAAAACGTACATAACGTCAGTTTGGAAATGACCATATGTCAAAGTGGTTCTTGTCCAGAATTTTCAGAAAGTTTTTTAAAGCTATGCTTTCAAATTCAAGATCGTTTCTTAAACTCATCAAACTTAACTCTTTAATGTTAACTAATTCACTTCCGCGCTTTAAAAAAAATTTCCAGAATGAATGGACTTCTCGTTCTCTGCGTGATCGAATGTAAACCATTTGCATTGAATTAAAACATTAATTATATTAATGTTAAAGCACTACAATACATTTGTTTTTAGCGACATATTCGCTGAATATTTTTAGTATTACTAAAGCAATTACAAAAACATTTACAGCACTTATAAATTATTTATTACATAAACACACAGTTAACAAAGGTTCAAGTTTGACCAGTTTTCCAAAAGCGCTCCAAGCTTATAACAACAAAACGCCACAACGTTTGTACGCACGGGTTAAAACCACTTGGAATCGACTGCAAAGTGGCCACTGCACTGGTCAGATTGAATTGAAAGAGTACTCAAATAAAATATCAGCCAAGAGCTGCAACACAGTAACGCATCAAACGTGAACGTAACCATGTTGGCCAAATCGTTTGTAAGCCACGCATTGATTTTTACGCTGATTCTGGCACAAGAGCTGCCACTAGTCAAAGCAGCAAGTGAAAGTATTAGCTATGTTGTGAATTTGCCAGCGGATGCTGGAACAAGGCAGCTGCTTCAAACTACTCTGAATCACCTGGGAGGGCAGGCTGCTCGGCAGCGACGTCAAATCAATCTGCCCGCTGATCCTTTTTTTGACCTGACCGGTATCGATTATCAAGGTAAAACAAAAAAATATATAAACGAAGTGGAGAGTCTTGTGGAAGCTGATAAGATGGAACAAGTAAAGAGTGTTAAAATAGTGCAGAATTTAAATGAAGTTGGCTTTAGTTTGGTAGCGCCGAAGAAGCTTGTGAATTTCTTGCTCAGCTTGCCGCCGGACTTACGCAACCAACTAAAACGTCTCATTGCAGATGAAGGCGCAGTATTAGCTCAAGTAGCTCCAGCAGCAATTGCTCAGCAGCCAGCGCCAGTAGCTTTTATGCGAGCCACCATGAATAGCGGCTTAAGAAGGCGTTGAAAGGTTTGGCTAAATGCGCAAGTGCAGGCTTAAAAGTTCAAATAAATTTAGTTGCATTATTTTTTTATTGTTGTTGTTGTCATTTAATTTTATTCAATATCGCGTTTATTTTGTGTCGAAAATAAAGAAATTTAATTAATTACTTGATTGAGCGGTTAATAATTTTATTGTTTGAGAACGAGTTTGTCTGACGGTCTGAAATTGATATAAAATAAAATACGAAAATATTTCAAAACTTGATCTTAAGTTCCTTAGCCTTAAATATGAGGGTATTTTAATAAGTTCACTTATGAAGTTTTGACTGCAATTTTGGTGTAATTTTTATTGATTTTTCTGTCGCCTTACATATGTGCATATTTTTTATTACTGTTCAGGTTTAAAGATATAATATTTAATAAACTTTATTCTGAAATAACCTGTTTACATTGGTTGATTGCAGCAATTGTTGTCATAAAAATTGTTGGTAATATAATTGTTTGTGACAAAGACTGGCTTCGCAACAATACAACTGAACGAAATTAGGCTTGAACTTTGACAATTTTGAAAATTGAATATCATTTAAGGATCGATTAGTTTATAAAAAAAAGATGTTCCGCTAGAACAAATAAATTTAAGGAAACTAACTAAATTGCTGTACCAACAAGCCCGTCCACATAACTGGGTAAAGAAAGGAAGTACATATCATCATGCAGAATCAACCGTGATTTTAAAATTTAAGAAAAAAGGTAAGAAAAACCACTACCTAGAAAGAGTTTATAATAGTGATAGATAGAGTTTTTAGCCAACAAATAAAATGATTCACTTATGATATTGTCTATGAATTGCTTTCTCGTTCATTTCATTCAATAGCAATTATCATATAGAATTAATTTATAATATCGTGAACGGGAAAAATTCCTCCTTCGTTAACGAATCGTTCAAACCGACAAAAGCAATTCGTGAACGAGTCGCCAAATCTTAGAAAATTAATTCATTAACGAATGTTCCTATTTCAAATAAGCAATTCGTTAACAAATTTACCAATTTAATAGAAGCAATTCTTAAACGAATCACCAAAGTTCAAAAAGCAAAAAAAAAAAAAACAAAAAAAAATAAAAAATCTGGAAGTTTTATATATATTTGCAACACAATTTAATGTTAAAACCGACATTCAGCATTATTTAATTGAAATTTTTTGAAATGTTTTGATATTTTTTGAAACAAAACAAAAATAAATTTTTTGAAATGTTTTTGTTATTCAAAGTTTAAGAAATTTAACTAAACCCAACTAACACATGAACTTCCATAAGGCTAGGAAACTTGAATATTCGACAGCTGAAGCTTGGTTTTCGCTTCTGTAAGCTTGGAAATAAAAGTTTACGTGTTAACGAAGATATAGTTGATATAATTGCTGTAATGAAATATTTCAGAAGTTAATATTAGCAGTTTTATAAAGGCTTATTCCAAAGCTTCCAATAAGCTTAAAAATGTTTGTATATGGAAGCTTAAGAAGTTTTAATTTCGAAAGAGCTTCGGTTAAAGAACAACCGAAATTGCTGCCTCTAAATCTGCAAAAGATTTCTATAAATCTTTAATAGAAGCGTTATCAAAATTACCATAAATTTTCTTTGAGTAGCTCTTTAAAGCCTTCAACATTATATTAACCAAAGTTGAAATCTCTCAGCCTGAGAAAACAACGTAGTCAAACTTCAAAAAAATTTAAAAAAAATAAAAATACAAAAAAAAAATTAGAAAAATGCACAATGGTTGCATAAGACCACAAGCGTTATGCGATAGGGAAAATGAACGGAATTATAAAAAAATTATTTTTTTAAATTGAAATAAATTATTTTTGGAACTGACAGTAATGAAATGCCAACATTGAAACTAATCAAAAACATTAAATTTTTTATTGAAAAATATCAAATTATTGGAGTTTACTCCTTTAGAATCGATTTGCATATAAAGAAATTATATTAGGGGGTAAAGTCAAATTTTCAACTATTTTTCGTTACGTTTGAATTTTCAACTATTTTTTTTTTAAACTATTGATTGGCAACGCAAAAAAGAGCGAAAACGTTAGGGTTGTTTTGTTAATCGTGAAAACTATTAGAAATTGATTTTGTACGTGAGGCGGCAGCCTCGTGTATACTGAATACAAACTTATAAGAGGCTTATACTTCAGTTAAAGCTTGAATGAGAGGTTATAACTTCGATTAAGTTTATGGTGCTAAGCTGCACTATATTTCATTTATACTGAAACTGAAGCTACTATTTCCAATAAGTTTTGATAAGGTATGTTATTGAAACTAAAGCCTCTCGTATTTATCATATAGAAGCTCTAATGTCAGTAAAACCAATTAATTTATTTTTTTGAAAGTTTGACAGTTGCCTTTCGAAGCTAATATTTCCAATAAGTTTTGATAAGGTTTGTAGTGGAAACTGAAGCCTTTCGTATGCACAGAAAAGACACTCAGTTTCCATAAGCATGAAGTCATTCAGTTTTAGCTCTTCACATATAAAATAGAAATAGGCCGATAGATAACCCTACGACCTAGCATGCGGTAGGTTGCGGGTTCGAATCCCATGAGTGCATAAAAACAATTTTGTGAAATTTTTAATTAATAAAATACAATTAAATTAAAACATTTAGCTTTTAAATTCAAATTAAGTTAGGTAAAAATTTAAACAAAAATTTAAATATCATAAAAAAAAAACAGAAACAAATTTCTTGCAAATTTTTTGTTGTTAATTTTGAAGTTTCGGTAAAACTTACATCATTAAATTTAGAACTTACGGAAGTTGTTTGCGAAGTTTAATAAAAGTCCAAGAAGCTTCTATTAAATAATAAAAAGATCGCCTTTTGGCCGTTATAGCAGTCTATAAGCGTGCTTTCAGAAACTCCGTAGTTTCCATAATGAGTTGCTGTAAAGTTTACTGCAATCTTTATAGAAAGCTTTCATAAGCAAGCACGCACTTATCTTACGGAAGTTGTTTGCGAAGTTTAATAAAAGTCCAAGAAGCTTCTATTAAATAATAAAAAGATCGCCTTTTGGCCGTTATAGCAGTCTATAAGCGTGCTTTCAGAAACTCCGTAGTTTCGATAATGAGTTGCTGTAAAGTTTACTGCAATCTTTATAGAAGTCTTTGTGCTAGTTGGAAAGTGTCCTTCAAATAAGTCGCTTTTAATCTCAGTTAAAATTTTTAAACAAAGTATTTCTGCTATTTAACAAATCAATTTTTAACGGTGCTTTCTTTATGCATTCAGCCAACCTCTGATACAGACAAAACCAAACTATTCGAAAATAATACGAAAAAACTACTTACAAGCGATTCGTTGACGATTGGGTAGTTTGCCAATAACCCCTCGCCACAATGTTTATTGGGTTGTTTGACTAAATTTATTTGTTGTAATAAAAAAAAAAAATAATTGGCCATTTCAGCCCTTGAAAGGACTTTGACCGAGCTTCTTATGAATAATTGTGTTGTGTGTGTAATTAAATGTTTGTACACAATTGACCGAGAACTGGACCTACATGTTTTATGCCGACTCCGAACGGCTAAAGTTCATGTTCTCAAGTAGCTTTACATGGCATTATAATGCCAATAATTAGTAATAGTAAAGTAATAATTATTTACTCTCTGTGGCTTGTCATTGTTTGCAGAGAGGTGGTGACCGATCAGAAAAATTTTTCATTGAAAAAACTTTTGCCGGGACTGGGAATCGAACTCGGGCTCCGAGCATGCTAAGCCACACACTTAACCTACATGCCACGGTTACCGCCATTTGTTGTAATAGTTGTTGCAATTTTTAGCATCAACCGATAAATGTGACAATAAATTATATTTCTTTATTTAGCAAAAATTATATTTTATGCCAATGAACGAATTTTGACTGCAGCAATTGTGATGGAATGGGTTCGAATCCCACAACCGACACTGAGATTTTTATCAATTTTTATTTTTTTGTATGATTTTTAATAAATTTTTATTACAGTTTATATTTTGCAAATTAATTTATTATTATTTAGTTTATAGAGTCTATGGATACAAATTATTACAGACTAGAGAGGGTAATACATTTTGTTATAATAAACATAAAACAAAAAAAATAAAATATAAATAAAAAAAAAGAGAATAAAACTTACAAGTTACTAAAATAAGCTATTAACAAAATTTTTGAAAGAAGATCTTGATATAGAGAAATAAAAACATATTTTATGGATAATTCATTATATAAACACAAAGATCTTGTAATTGGCTCATTTAAAGCATAATTAGTTCTGTGAAGTTTGATAAAAAAAAAGTTTGAAACACCGCAACTGCCTTGGAGGTATATTAAAATTAATTAGATTTAATAAAGACGAGTCATCAATGTAATAAGATATGATATCATATATAAACATCAATGAACTAATTTTCATTCTACATTCAAGAGTCTTCAATCCCATTAACAGACAAGGAAAATTATACGCGGGTTAATTAGAATAGGTACTCAATCCTCGAGAAAAATGCATTAAAAAAAATCTCATTTTCAATTAAAAGCAGACATGTCCACTGTAAATTTTCATTCAAAACCAGATAAGTCCAACCAAATTTTCATTCAAACTGTAAAAATTTTGTGTGTCAAAACGTTAATAAACGTAATAAATTTAACATTTTAGAGGATTTGGGCATGCGTTATGTAAAAAATAAAAAGTTAAAAGCAAAAAACAGTTTTTTTACTAAAAAATACCTTCAGGAGAATCAAAATTGCTTCTGCGGTTTTTCTCCGATTTGAAAAAAAAACACAGAAATCATTTTTATGAGTTCCTCTAACTTTTGAGACCCGAACGGCGGAATCTAAATTTTGATTACTTTTGATTTGTGGATTATCTGGTTTTGAATGTAAACTCCTCAATTATAATAAATTTTAACTGAGAGAATATTAATGCTTAAAGCGGTATCAAAAGGATTTGAAGGCTTTTGACAGTATTCACATTTAATCTCATTCAAATAACATTTAAATATACGTCTTCTTATTTTATAATTAAACTAGCAGGCCACAGTCGTCCGAGGCTTCGCCACGGACATTTTCTCTTTATCAATAATACCTTTGTATATTTGAAAAATTGCAATAATAAAAAAACTTAAAATATTTGCATATTATTTGTATTTGGAAGCAAATTATATTAAATAGTGTAACTATAATAAAGTGAAGATATTTCCATTTTAGTTATTTAATACTTCAGTATTAACATCGTTTTTTATTCATTGGCATTACCAGGAATAAGAAAAATCTGATTTTCTGCTGTACCGACTCGTTTACCATAATCTACTTCTACGTTTTTCAAAGTTTTGTATTAAATATTTATTATACTCCACCCGCAAAGCGTAGCGGGCACAATAATTTTATCACGAAATTTTTTTCACGACCATGAGTCGATTAAGTCATGTTCGTCTGTCTATCTGCTCATTAGTTTGTCCACACGATTACAGCCGTGTCTTTATTGCAAATCTTTTTAAAGTCCATAATGAAATAAATTTCATGATTTGAGATTTGTCGTACAGTGGTGCTCCAGTTTAACGAAAGATATAATGTCCAGGGTCGTTCGGTAAATCGAAAAGTTCATTAAATCGGCATACTTATTTCGAGTTTTTTATCATATAACAAAGCTAATAAATTTGTCAACTTGAAACAAATATCCTTACATTTTTTGTTTTAATTATGCACTCCAATAAAGTTGAATTTTTGAACTTGTTTTAGATATAATTAATTATTATTATTAAATGTTTCGAAAGCTGCTGGTTAAAATCTGTTCACACTCCAAATGAAAAATCCAAGATTATGTCAATATATTCCTATAATGTTTTTTAAAAAGGAAACCCTACAATATGTTTATTAACCCGAGGAGACTATTTGAAAATTAGATAAGTAAATACATATTAATGTTATTACAAATCCAAAAACAAACGAAGCGAGCTCAGAGAAGCAAATGTTTGTTAAATAGAATACCTACAATTTCAAATGTTCGTAATATAGAGTCAACAACATTAAATAAGGGTTCGTTATATTGGAAGTTCGTTAAATCGGTGTTCGCTTAATTGGAGCACCCCTGTAATGCTTAAATTTGAAACATATACCCTGCAGTTGAAATTCAACAAAATTTTGTGAATACTTCCATAGAAAGAGACGTCACCAAAATATCAAAACCTTCATAATTTATACAAAAATTAATGTGTTGAATTTAAAGATCATACATAAGTCTTGTTTTCTTGATAAATAAAACGTACTCTGAGTTTGAAATATGAAAAATTGGAAAAAAATATAACTTAAATAAATCCGAATAAGCTTCAACCTGAGTATTTTGACTTCGGGAAAGTCGAAGATAATTTTTAATGGTTTTATTTTTCATTTGTCTTTTATTCATCATTAAAGTGATGAATTAAAGTATATTCCTATATATATATTCCTCACTTTATATTCCATAAAGTTTTTTAAAAAAGCTTTTATACTTCAAATATTCATCTTAAGAAGTGCTCAAACATGCTAGTATAGTAAACATTTCATCCAACATCCCAGCAAAATTTTTCGTTAGGTCTTGTTTTTTAATCGATTCCAAAATGCATTACATAAATGCTAATGCAAGACCTTAAATTTAATCCGTAATAAATTCACGGCAATGCATTCACATCAACTTAAAAGTTGTTATTCAAGTATTAATTTCGTGAAATCAATTATAAACCAACCGTTTTAAGCGCTTAATCTTTTCAAGTGACAGGCTTTCGATTACCTCTAATGACTGGCTATATAAAAATAATGGGTTTAGTAAGCGAGAGGGTAAGCGATGAATGAAATTTTCTGGATTACTTTTTCGATTATATGTAAGCGAAGATTTTGATGGGATGTTCTCCAGCAATACATTTCTCCAGAGCTTTTTAGAAAAAGGTGCTCGTGTCATAAATGCCAGGAATAAAAATATACTTTATAATTTTGTGATTACTAAGTTCTAAGACTATACATCGACAAACAAACCTTATTTGCAGCTCTAAATCTGCTAGAACATAGTTTTTAATAGTAATATGTTTTTGGGTATCCTGTTACATAAAACAATTTAAAAGCTCAATTTATTACTTGCTGAAAAATTTCTAAAAAAAAATTAAATTGATTAAAATTCATAAAATTTTTTATTTAAATTAAATACATGGCGTTTTATAACAATTTTATGGCGTTCTGATGTTGTTTTATTTTATTTTGAAGATGTCTATTTAAAACTCAAAGATGGTTTTCTAACTCCTTTACTTTACTAAAATACATAATTATTATTCTGTTCAAATCAACCAACAAAAACTGTAAAAATACAGTTTTTAAGAAAAAACTATTCTAAAAATTATTCTCAATTATTTTCATGATTCTTGAACTTGGTCTCCCAGGGCAAGTTTACTTTGGGAATTATGTAGATAATGACTATGAAACAAATTTCTGATATCAATTTGGTATCACTGTGATACTGTGATATTTATGGTTAAGAATAAGGCAGTCAAATGTTACAGACCTCAGTCTTGTCTAGTAAAGTCGAAGCTAAAATGTATAAAGAGTACTATAAAGAAATTTATAAAAATTAGAAAAAAAGTTTTTTAAATTAATTTTAATATTGTTTTCTAATTTTCACGTAACTTTTATATAGAAGACGTGGATTGATTTCGAAAAAATATTTAAATTGATAGTTATTCAGGGTCACTGAGGGAAAATTTGTTAACGATTTACTTCCCGGTCCTATTTTTTCCTCAATTATGCAAAATTATTCAAAATAGATCTTTGGGGATTTACTCACTATTGCTAGTCAAAATTTTGCGTAAACAAAACATTTTTGAAAAATTCCTTGATTGCGGAAAATTTTTCAGTTTTGTATAAGTTACCAAATTATCTTTCAAATGATATCTAATATATTAATATCAATGAGATTAATTTTGTATATTGTTACCTACTTTTATAAATAATACAATGAATTATAATATATCTGTTTACTTATTTGCACTTTAACAAAATAATCATAACAGTAAACTATTATTAAAAAAAATTTATATTAATTTCGTAGTACTTTTTAAGCATTGCTGTTATGAGGTTAAGTATAACCTTCTTAAAGGGTGCACAATTTAGTTTTGGTCCCGGGTGCCAGCAACCCTAGCTACGCCACTGCCTCACTCCAATTGCAGTCGTGAAAGCAAATAATTGCGTGCATAATTTACCAAAAACTTTCTCTTTGAGTCGCTGCTCTTGCTCTCCTAACGCGGAGCATCGCTCTTGCATTTTCTGTTAAACTTGTCAAGCTTGTTTTACGTCGAAGCATTTATTTGTAGCTGTGTTTGTAGTTTAAGGGAAATACGAACACTTAATTTTTCAAACTTTTAATTTATCTTTAATCTATACAAAATATGTTATCACACTTGTGAATGCACATTTTGAAATATTAAAATATCTTTCTTTCTCAAGTGTAAATTAAAAATTTGGAAAACTACAATAAAAATATGTGTAAAGAAATTGTATGCGGCGAAACAAATATGCACACATTGGCTTGCAGCTCATCATTCCACAGCAACAACAACACAGCAAGCTTTATTTTACTTGTATTCCCATCACGTCAAAGAGCGATAACTGCTTTTGGTTACTCTTCGAATGAGTGTGGAGAGCGAGATCAATAAACTTTAAAGAGAAGAGTTGATAGCAACATGTAGTTGAAACTCTCGTAACACAAACGCGTGAAAAGCAAACGACCAAGCAATGCTTAGCATAGGTGGTAATTTCCTAAAAAACTTAACAACTTAATTAAATATATTTATTGTTAAATTTTCTTAAATAAACCCCACCTATGGCATTCTGTAGCACAAATATGATATTTTAAAATTTTTTTCATAAAAATCGGTCCAGTAGTTTTGGAGTCATTGTTGCACTTAATATTTCCACTTCAATTTTATATAATAGTATAGATATAGATGTAAAAATATTATGGTACGATTACCTTTTAGGCGAAGAAATTCAACATGAAAAGAAATTCAAATTTGGAGTATAGAAGTGTATCTTATATTTCGACTAGGGAAGTAAGAACTAAAATCATCTTAGCTGACTGGAGCGTTTCGATATTGGGTATAGCAGACTGAGTTCTCTAATCTTGACGATACTCTTTCTTCCCCTGTCCCTCGTCAGTGCGACAACACGCATTTTTATTAACCTCCAGTCGGCGATTAATAAGATTTCGTCGAATTTCGAAAATTTTTATTCTGAAGCGACTTCTCTTCGACGGTAGAAACTGCTCGAAATGCAATCTCCCTTTCCATAAGAGAAGGCTCTCATCTATGCTCTCATCTCATCATAGTTTCTTACTGGTTTCAGAAAGTTTGCAAATTTTGTATTCAGATCATCAATGATGGTTTTGATTTTTTCAATGGGTGATTCAAGAGGGTTTCATTATTCTGGAAATGTAAAAATCATAGAATTTGCTAGAACCGATTTCGAGGCATTGTTTGGTGGAATATAGGAGTAACCAACAATGGATTGCGGCTCCAGTAATCATCGAGGGCAACTTTTTTCGCGTGCCCCATCAAAATAGTTAAGCCCAAGAATTTTTTCAGCTCGTAAAAATCATTGTTGTAAAATATTTCATCTCCAGGAATAAACTCGAGATCGTCCTTAACAAAATAGTCAAAATTATCATTTTCTTCATCACTTGGTCCATCTTCGCCGCAACTATAAGCCAAAGGTACATATGCGAGACATGCGCTTTCGAATACACTTTCTACTTATATAGATTACTATCGAAATATTTCATGCGGGCTACAAGCCAATATGCGCCACTTATTGGCGAACACGGAAGTTAATTTTTTCAAGTAATACTGCGCATGTGCCATGTCGGGCCGACATCTAGGAATTTGGAACTTCGGGACCGGATCAGCGACCCCAAAAACCTCCTAGGAATGAATGTCAACGCAGAAATCCTATTTGGGACCAATTTTTTAATTGCGCATGCGCAGTACTGAGCCGCCATCTTAGAATTTTAGAATTCTGAGAGAATTCAGTAAGACATAAAAATTCCCAAAAACGAAAATAAAAATGTCGATGAAATTTTTTTCTACCGTTGCCGGCTGGCAACATCACTATAGTGGTGATGCCATGATTCGAACAAATCCGGGAACCATTGAGGGATGATTATATAGAAGTATCCCACCAAAATAGGCATGTATCAAAGAAAAAATCCCGACAGCCAGCAGGTTAAGCATTTTGGGATACATCTGTTTAATTTTGGTAAGTTTTTAATTTTGACTTTATTACTTTCAAAATTAAAGCAACGCTGATTATTTATTATAGAAAGATAGCCTTCAATCAAAGTTCATATAATATTATATAATTCTTGGATTCTTTTCTTCAAGTTTAAAAATACCTATTAATACTATTTTTCAGCTTGAAAGGCTATTCACTGTTCCTCAGTTCTTGATAAACTGTTTAAAAGTCTAAAGTTTCTTCAAAACTGTTTAAATTGCTGAAATAATGCATTTCCACCTTTAATTTAATTTTGCCTTGTTATTGTTTTTGGCAAAATGATATTATCAAATTATTGAAAACTGATCATAGTAGGTTTTATTTAAATAATAACTTTTGTTGCAAAAAATTTTTTAGTTAAAATCTTGTTGTTTTACTTGAAACTTTAACAAAGAACCAGGAAACCAATGAAATCGAGTGCAAACATTGTTTTTGTCGTTGGACGTATGTATATCTCTTTGAATGAAGGTGTAAAAAGCATGAGGTTTGCATGGTGAGGTTGGTGGTATGAGTGCGCTTTACAATACCAGACAATAAAAATGCAATTTTTAGAGAAAAATTGATCCACAAATATTGCTTAAATAGGCAAAGAATTTAAATCGTCAAACTTTAGTTTGCTTTCAGCTTCTACAGCATGTCGAGCGCTATCTTACATGGGCAATGCCCAGCGCAGAGTGTCGGAACAATTAACTCGTTGGTTACTACATTAGTGCAGGCTCTATTCGTCGCCCAATGCAATCTTTCCAAAACGGAATACTGGCCCAGTGATTATGGCGATGCAGCTCTAGAAGCTGGTGGCTTGGATGGTTTTGACTTTGTAGTAGTTGGTGCGGGCTCAGCAGGTTCAGTGGTGGCCAGTCGTTTGAGTGAGAATCCAGATTGGAAAATATTAGTTTTGGAGCAGGGTGACAATCCACCGCAGGAATCAGAGGTAATGACAATATTTTCTCTTTTGCGTTTATTTTAACTTAATTCAATTGAAAAAAATAGTTGCCCGCCCTGATGTTCACGCTGCAACATACGAAATACACTTTTAACTATAGAACTGAGCCGACAGGCAAAGCCAATATGGCGATGCAAAATCAGTCATGTTACTGGCCGCGTGGCAAGGCCATCGGTGGCTCGAGCGCAGTAAACGGTATGCTTTATGTGCGTGGAAATCGCAAGGATTACGATGGTTGGCTATTGAAAGGCAATTCTGGCTGGGGCTGGAACGATGTTGTACCCTATTTTGAAAAGTCTGTACGACCAGCTGGCAATGCTACCATGCCACAAGGTTATGTATCACTTAACGAATTTGCTGCTTTTAATATGGACGTTCAGGATATGCTCTTCGCCGGAGCCCAGAAAGTAGGTACACCTCGTGTCGATCGCTTTGATGAAGGCACCGAAACGGGTTTGACAAATGTGCCGGGCACAGTTAAAAATGGTCAGCGCATGAGCACCGGCAAGAGTTATTTAGGCAAAGTCTCCCAGCGTCCTAATCTACATGTCATCAAAAATGCACAAGTGACGCGCATTAATTTTGACAAGTCTGGAAAAAGCGTTGAGTCCGTGAATTTTGTGTTGCGTAACAAGCACGAGCTAAGTGTGAGTCTTAAGAAGGAGCTTGTGTTATCAGCCGGTACCATTGACTCTCCGAAACTGCTCATGCTTTCCGGTGTGGGTCCCAATAACCATTTGACTAACCTTAAATTACCAGTCTTGCATAATTTACACATTGGCGATAACTTACAGGATCATCTGCTGGTACCTCTGATTTATAAGCTGGATGCTAGCACATCGAAACCTGCAAACCAAAGTGAAATGCTTGATGATATATACAATTATCTGATGCACAGGCGTGGTCCTTTAAGCAGCGCATTTTCGGTAGTTGGTTTTGTGAATACTGTGGAGAACTCTCGCAGCCCATATCCAGATATTGGTTATTATTATGGCTACTTCCAACGTGGTGACTTTGAAAGTCTGCGCGTTTGGCTCAAAGGTGTCTCCGTACAGGAGCTGTATGCTCAACACATATTGGATATCTTAAACACTGGTAACGTGCTGCTCGTGTTGACGATGCTAGCTCATCCCAAATCTATTGGTAAGATACGCCTGCGTAGTAACAACTATAAGGATGCACCAAAAATATTTGCCAACTATTTGGATGATCCCGATGATGTTCAGACACTGCTTCGTGGCATACAACATCAATTGAAAATTTCACAAACAAAGGCTTTCGTCGCCAAAGAAGCCGAATTACAACATATTCCGATCGAGGAATGCGATCAATATGAGTTTAAGAGTGACGATTATTGGCGTTGCTATATGAAATATTTCACAACCACGGTATATCATCACACGGGCACCGTCAAAATGGGTCCCTCAACCGATTCCACAGCCTGTGTGGATCCACGTCTTAGGCTTCGTGGTGTTAAGAATCTACGTGTTGCTGATGCCAGTATCATGCCTGATGTGCCTAGCGGCAATACGAACGCGCCAACTATTATGATAGGCGAGAAAGCTGCCGACCTTATAATAGAAGATTGGGAAAGGAGGCAACAGAAAAAGCCGAACACTTGATTGATTATATTTATTGTAAAGCAATGAAATTGTTTTTATTTTAAAGAATTAAATAAAGCATGACGAAGTAGAAAAATTAGATGTAGACGTTATAAAAACTAAAAGTTTGAAAATCTGAGGTTTAATTTCTTAAATCTTAAAAGGAAAATCTTAGCTGGAAAGAGCACGATAAAAAACCCATTCAATTTGATTTGATGAATCGAGTGACCCTGGGTCGATCCTCAGCCAGACCGTTTTTAACATTTTTGACGTAGTATTACGTCTTACAGTGCGGTTTGTATGGGGTCGTTTTAAAAGATTTTTTCAAGGCCATGAAACTTTTTTGACGAATACTTTAGGGTACACCTTACAGCCTTTAATGCTCATCGTTCAAAGATAATATACATACTTAAATAGCACATTTATCCTGCGCTGAATGAATATCTCATTTTGAATTTTGTCATTTTGAAATAGTAAAACATAAGAAGATAAATGCACGTGTTTATATAAGAAAATCAATCATCAGCTGCTTATGATGTGCCTGCTATTTTCTTTGTTTTTGTTTCGTTGTTTTTGCTTGTATTGTTTTTGTTTTATACGAACTGATTCGCAGGCTTCTTCATTGGGTTCTTGTATGTACTACTACCTTATTGGGTTCTTGTATGTACTACTTAGAAATGAGTGCTCTATTTAACACAATCTGTCAATCACAACTTTTCAACTCAGTCATTGAACTCAAGCTGTCAAACTTAACTCAATGGATCTGTGATCTGGTTAGATTTAACTCTTAAGAAAAAACGAGCTGGATCATATTTCGTTTTATGCTTTTACCCAACAGATGGCGTAAAATTTTAATTTTTGTTTTTAATGCAAATTAATTTGGATCTCACTAGCACAAGCACTAGCGAGTGTTGCTCAGATACAGAGACGATAGTGGCACTAATGGAAAGGACATGTGCTCAGCGTGAAATATAGTCACCATAGAAAGTGCGTTTGCCTCGCCATCTTTTCAACTAAATCAATGAAAAATTTGACATTTTGCTTGTTTCTTTTTGCTTGCTCAATTTATCATGCTTCTTTTTTTAACTTTTTCTTTGTTTTGGTCACTATAAGTAGTTCATAATAGAGTGTTATTAATTTATTTGTTAATTTTTGGAAGATAAATAAAAAATACGTGCAAAATGGACAAAACAATCGACCTAAAGAGATAAAGTAGAAGAGGTAAACAACTTTAACGGAATTCTACCTCTACACTTACGATACTATCGAAACTGTTTCTTTTTTTTTTACTTTTATATTTTAGTCTTATATTATCAACTATTTAATGTAAAAATTGTATATTTTAATTTTTTGTCACATACTAGGATCTATCCGTGGACTTCGGATCGCAACCATCGCGAGTCGCGAGTTCTAACTTCGGGCTAATATGTTACTTGCTAGAACATTAAGAAAATGTAAAAAAATACTTTGTTTTTTTTATTACTTTTATTTATTTTGTATTAAGTTTTAAAGCATAGATTCAAATCAATACTATTATATATAATTACTAGCAATACCCGGCGCGCGTTGCTACGCCTTAGGCCACGTGCATAGTAAACGCCGATTCAGATTGCCTGCCTGTGTCCGCAGAGTGTGTGAAAAAGCGAGAGAGATAGATATTTGTATCTCATTTGTTCACACAGATTTCAGCTTGCCTGTCTGTCTGAATCGGCGTTGAAAATGCACGCAGCCTTAGACAAACACATGTACTTCATCTGTGACTTCAGAACCTATTCGATCAAAAATGTAGCTTGTAGGGGAAGGTGCACCCACTTGACCAAAGCTCAGACCAGTTTTCTATTAGAAGGACATTACCAAATGGCAACTCCATTCGGAATATCACTGATCAGCGATTTTTATTTCCAATGCTATTTGCTATTAAAAATTTGGCTTGTATGGGCGGATTCACACCCCGTTTTCCAAGGCCCGTGCTATATTTCTTGTCGAAAGACATTTCCAAAAATTAAATTTATACTGAGTTTAAATATTATGAAACATTAAGTACCACAGCTATTCGATATTAAACATTTAAACTATGTTGATGGTGTCACGACCCAATTTCCAATGCTTGCTGAATTTTTCCAGTGGATGGACATGACTAAATGTTATATTCCTTCCGAGTTTCACAAATTTGTGACTTATGTTTCTTAAATTATACTGAAAAGTTTGAATGCCTTAAAAGTGTCACGCCCCTTCTGCAACGGCTTTAAAATTTTACCAGTAAAACAGCACGTGAAAATTGAGGTCAAATACAGAATTTTGGAGCTGTGCAACATGTAATTCTAAATCTATTCGATATCGATGCCAAACTTCACAGGAGCGCTCTGCAGACTTTGCTAGAGTTTCCCTGAAAATTTCATAACAATTGGTTTAGCGGTTTTGAAGTCTACTTGTACATACAATCATTTTAATATACAAAGAAGATGTTAACAGCTTGTTTAAAATATGCTTAACTTACGCATCCTTTAAACACTAAAATATGCGTCAAACATACGTTTTCGATGCGTTTTACATGCGCTGCGTAGCTTATGCCAGGCTGTCTAATATAATGGAAAACCATTCAAAAGTTGAATTATAATATTAAGGTTCAACTAAAACTACTGGAGACCAATGCAAATGCATTATTTATAATGCTATTATAAAAAAACAGAGAAACCAACCAACTTGAGACCCTCCTCCTTTTTGAAATCGGTTAAAAATAAAAAATATGCTCCAATCACAATAACTCTTTTAATGTGCAACATTTATTAACACGCGAAATAAAAAACTTTGAGGCTTCTGTTTGGAACAAAATCGAAAATCCAACTATATTAAAGAAGTTATATTGGTATTCCTCTACATTTATGGTCATCATTTTGTTACAACTTCATTTCATAGTACCAACCTATTTGATTTTAAAAAAGACGTTGGAAAATAAAAACAAAAATTATTTTCTGATGCGTCCAATATAAACCTATTGAAAAGTTTAAAGGAAATCTATTTTATAAGGTTGTATGCATGAACATAATTTCTGCGCAGATGAACACAAACAATGACATATCAGTGCGACATTTCAGATCGTACCAGGGTTGCCACATCCAAAAATATTCTTTTACCAAAATACTCAAACAAATTTCACATTTAAGAAAAAAATTTCACATCCAAAGCAAAAATTCAAATATTCTTCTAGCATTCTTTTTCTGAAAAGCTTTTTATTTTCGTTGTGATGATATTGATGAAAACAGCAAGCTTTACAGCAACTCATTATGAAAACTACTATAGTGCGAGGAATTAAATACGCGTGTTTGCTGTTTCGTGGTTTTTCTCGAACTGTCTTCATTTCTTCTAACTTTCGGTCTCTCTGGTTAATCAATACAATGATAATTCAATACTAATACAATGACGATACAATACTAATGCTTAATACTATATATAACATATTACTACAATTCGGCCGTCCTGACAACTAGGATCTCCTGATCCTACGTTCGTTAACTTTTACCATCAATTGACACCTGACGACCTTTAAACCATGGTTTAATATTGGCTATTGCCCAAACTCCTTTATACGGAGTTCGCGAGAACTGAAACCCATCAACGTCCTCAACGACATAACGATCGTTTCGTAAAACTTTTGAAGTTTTATAGGGGCCTCTAAACTTTGGAATCAGTTTTTTTGATACACCACTTTGAGAGTCAAAATTTTTAACCATAACGTAGTCTCCTTCCTTATACTCTGTTGGAATTTGTCGTTTCTTATCAACGTACTGTTTATTATATTTTTGTAATTGCGTTTGATTTAACTCGGCTTGCGCTCGAGCCCCCTCTATATTCTGATCGACAATACCTTGTACATCATCAATGATTTTCCTTAAGGCTATCTATAACTTCATCTTTTTGTCGCGCTCCAAATAACATTACACTCGGGTGTTCGTTTATCATTCGATGAACAGTGTTGTTGAAAACATATTCAACTGTTTCAAGGACGTTATACCAATATAATCCTTTATCGGGTTCTGTCAATTTGGCTAACATTGGTCCTAAACTTCTGTTTACCCTTTCTACCTGTCCATTAGCTTGCGGAGATGCTGTTGCTATTTTTATGTGCTGTATGTTATATGTTTCCAGAAACTCTTTGAAATCATATGAAGTAAAACAACTACCTCTGTCTGAGGTTATACATTTTGGACTGCTGTAAGATCGAAAATAGTCTTTCAAAGCTTGAATTACCTCTTTTGTGTTTGTGGTTTTCGTTGGATATAATCTAACAAATTTCGTATATGCATCTACAACTACCAATATATGTTTCTTGCCACTGTCTTTGCCTTCGATAGGACCGTAATGGTCTATGTGCACTACTTCAAATGGTCTATTTCCTTTGGGAATGTTATGAAGAAATCCTTCTTGTTTACCTGTTTTTAAAGAAAATGCGATACATTTTAAACAGTTTTTTACGTGGCATTCTGCTTTTTTTCTTATATTTAAAAACCAGTAGCTTTTTGAAATCAACTCTGTCATTTTGTCGACGCCTACATGTCCCATTTCATCATGATGTTTATACAAAACATGCTCTTCCATCGCTTCGGGAACGCAAAATAAAATTGTATCGTTATCTTTCTTTTTGTACACAACCCCGTTGCGCATTTCATAAAATTTATGTTCGTTTGTTTGTAAAAATTTTTGTAACTCGCGTAATTTTTTGTCTTTACCTTGACATATCACTAAATTCTCCTCAAAAGTATTCGTTTCTATTACTAGTATATTTGTACTCCTACTCAATGCGTCAACATGCTGCATTCTAGGTCCTGATCTATGTTCAATAGTGTAGTCGTAATTTTGTAGCTCTAGAGCCCACCTTGCTATTCTGGGGTTCATTTCTCTTTTGTTTAACGTTAAGGTTAGCGAATTGCAGTCTGTTACAATTTTGAATTTTTTGCCTTGTAAATATACACGAAAACGTTGTAAAGCGTATATGATGGCTAATGTTTCTAATTCAAAACTGTGGTACTTGGATTCAGTCTCTGTGGTTCTTTTTGAGTAATAAAAAATAGGATGTAGTTTTTGTCTTCTTTTCTTTGCAATAGAATTGCTCCAAAACCTAAAGAGCTCGCATCGCAATGTAGTTCTGTTTCATCTTTTGGATTATAGAGAGCTAATATTGGTGCTTCAATTAACTTTGCTTTGAGAGTTTCGAATGAATTTAATTCATCGGATCCGAAATTAAATGTTTTATTTTTTTTTGTCAAATCATATAATGGCTAACTCATAGACTCGTCATTCACCACAAATAGTTCTAAATGTATTATATTACTCGACAATTCCATAACGCAAGAAATTTTGCCAAATGTTTTCAATTCACTTTTATTAATTCCATAGTATTTGACATTTGAATCTTGATTTATTTTAAATTTATTTGAAATATATTTTTTCTTGATAAAGCTTATAGGGCTGCCGGAGTCTATGAGGCATTCTAGAAATAAAATAAAATTTTTATCGCTGTTTAGACTAAACTTAAAATATCTTACATAATCGTTGTTCTCCACTAACTGAATAGACTTTTTCTTGTTGAGTTGACAATCCACAGCACGATGATCGAAACTTCCACAAGCGTAACAGGTGCCAGCCTCGCGTTTTCGTTTTCTACATTCGGATGCAAAATGTCCAACGCAGTTGCAGTTAAAGCACCTGAGTTGAGATTTTTCGATATTTGATCCAACATTTGCAGCTGTATTTTGTACTTTTGCCCGTTGTTCAAAACGTTGACTTAATTCAATTTTGGAAAATGCTTGCAGCAACTCAGTTTTGTTACCATAATTTCGCATATTTGCATGAGTACGAAGTTGTATATCGGGAATTCCTTCGATTATATAATCAATTAACTCATCATCATCGATAAGCATAGCATTTGACAGAATTATTTTGTCGTTAAAATACTCCACGAATTTCTCACCATGCTTCCATTTGCATGCTTCGAATTTGCGTCGTAATATTATTTTATTTTCTTTTGTACTAAACAAACTTTCCATTTGCTTTATCAAACTTGCGATGTCTTCACACATATAACCTGGTTTTGATTGCAGCGAGGTTTGAGCTTTACCTTTTAACTTTGTTATCATCAGAGCACGCATTTTGTTGTCGTCTACCTTGTACATTTCCTTAATACCTTTTAACTGTGTAACCCAAACATCGAAATTTCCTTCGCCGTCGCATTCAGGTAAAAACTCTTTAAGCACATTAAATGGAATGTTTTGTCCATCACTCATAGCGCCATTATTTTCGCCTAATTGTACTAAAGATTTGTCTAATTGTGCTGCTCTTCTTAATAACTCGTTTTCCTTGGCCAGAACATCTTTTTCGCGTCTCAACAATTCTAATTCTCTTTTCATAAATTCTGTTTCTTTGTTTAAATTGTCCATGTTTGCGACTTCTCGTTTATGTTGCATATCGTTTGTCGGTAATTTTTGTTGCTTTCCACTTGTCTCTAGTTTTTGTTGATTGATTTCACTTGATGCTATCATTTGTTGCTCCTCATTTGCCTGTAATTTTTGTTGCATTTCATTTTCCGCTAAATCTTTTTCTTTTGTCAAAATTTGTTGTTGCGATTCGCTGTTCTGTAATTTTTGTTGCTGATCATTTGTTGTCCCTTCATTTGCTTCTTGGTGCTGCTGACCTTCGACTGTCTCCTCATCGTCTGTTTCCTCCCCCTCTGCAGTTGGACATGTACCCCGTTCCTCTACTGATAAGCCGTTAAGCCTTGCCATTAAAACTGCTTTTGAACCTTGCGTTGTCATGCCGAGGTGTCGGAGCCACTCACGCAGCTCTGAAGCGGTATAGTCGTAACTGTTTATTGAGTCGTCCATTTTTACAGTTAGTTTCTTGTTTAAATAAGATGGGGAACAAAAATCACCTTACTTTTTCGTTTATTATAGTTAATTTCAAAAGGGTTTTTTTTTTTCTTTTAGGTTTTCTCGAACTGTCTTTATTTCTTCTAACTTTCGGTCTCTCTGGTTAATCAATACAATGATAATTCAATACTAATACTAATACAATGACGATACAATACTAATGCTTAATACTATATATAACATATTACTACACTACGAAGTTTCTGAAAGTACGCTTATCGACTTCTATAACGGCAAATAGAAGAACTTCTATATTATTTTATAGAAGCTTCTTGGTCTTTTATTAATTATTTATAATAAATGTTTTTATAAATTATACCTTACTTAAATTGAATTTTAGAGATAAATTTTTTTAATTTAATTAAATTTATCTAAAAAATTTCACAAAATTGTTTTTATGCATTAATGGGATTCAAACCCGTAACCTACCGCATTTTCAAAACAACCCTTACCTTTTCGCTCATTTTTGCCCTGCCAGTTAACAGTTAAAAAAATAATTTGAAGTTAATAGTTTTGAAGTTGCCATTCCATTATTGTCAGTTTTAAAAATAATTAAATTAAATTTCAAAAATAATTTTCTTATAATTCCATTTAAAGTTTTGTGACGGTTGCCGATCACTGTATATGCCGCAAGACCAAACGCTAGTTTGTTTTGGTTCTGATTCAGTAATGAATGGATTGGTCGCTTGCATTTTTATTTTGCTATCGTATAACGCTTGTGGTCTTACCCAAATATTGTTCATTTTTTCAATATTTTTCTGAATATTTAAATTTTTAATTAATTTAAATTTTGATAACGTTGTTTTCTTGGTCCGAGATGTTTTAACTTCGGTTCATGTAATTTCGAAGGCTTTAAAGAGCTATTCATACAAAATTGACAGTAATTTTGATAATTAAAGATTTCTCTAAATCTTTTTCAGACTTAGAGGGAGCAATTTCGATTGTTCTCTAAACCGAAGCTCTTTCAAAATTAAAACTTCCCATGTTTCCGTAAACAAACATTTTTAAGCTTATTAAAAATTTTAATTCAGCCTTTATAAAGCTCCGAAAATACTTAACAACAGCTATTATATCAACTATATCTTCGTTATTAAGTAAGCTTTTACTTTCAAGCTCAATACAATCGGACATTAAAATTTCCTAGCCTTATCGAAGTTCATGTGTTAGTAGGGATATTATCAAAGAAATTACTTTTGACGATCTTCGGAACTCTCCGTTTTTATATTTTAAATACCTGTTTTCTGAATCTTGTTTTCCTGCAGGACTTGTAACCGCGACCTTTTAACCATAGAGCTTCCTAATAGATTACAAATTTTATTAAATTATTGAGTGAATACAATGCTACAAACTTCAAGCAATTTCCTTTCCCTTACATAAAAATGTTGTAACATGCTAAGGAATTTGAAAAACAAATAAAAAAACAAAACAAAATTGGCCATTTCAGCCCTTGAAAGGACTTTGACCGAGCTTCTAATGATCAATTGTGTTGTGTGTGTTATTAAATGTTTGTACACAATTGACCGCGAACTGGACCTACATGTTTTATGCCGACTCCGAATGGCGAAAGTTCATGTTCTCAAGAAGCTTCACAAGGCATTCTTACTCTCTGAGGTTTGCCATTGTCTGCAGAGAGGTGGTGATCGATCAGAAAAAATTGTTTATTGAACAAAACTTTTGCCGCGACTGTGGATTGAACTCGGGCTCCGAGCATGCTAAGCCACACACTTAACCTGCATGCCACGGTCACCACAAAAAACTAAAACAAATATAAAGTTGAATTTTCGATTACATTTACTGGGCTAATAATAATGCCGCATTATGATTAAAGCTAAATTATGATTAACTAAACAACGTTGACGGTTGCAATTAGAATCGAAACGCATAGCTTTTATCGATAACATACAAAATTTCAATACGATATGTTAGTAAAAAAAAGTCCAACTAAAATAATAAAATTCTGCATCGCTTAGTGATGATGTGCATGTTTTTTATTGCAGGAAAACGATGCAGCAGCTTCATCTGCTAAAACTCGAAAGATTAGGTTGAGCCTTATTTTTCTTAGCCAAAGATTTTTTCTGTAGCAAACAAGTTGATAACATCAAAAAGGCCGACAATTTTAAAACACTTTAGAAAGTAATGCTAAACAGTCCATTCTTTAAGTTTCTGGAAAATTTTCATAACAAATTTTTAGTTTTCACTGCAAAAGTTTACCAAAATGAAACTTAATTTCACGTTTTCACATCGAAAATAAAATTTACCAGTTTTGGTAAATTTTTCACATTCTGGCAACGCTGGATCGTACTGAGATCCTCTGAGAAGCATTTGAGCATATGCAATGGAATATTTGTAAACTGAAATAATTACAACAATAAAAAATTTCATCCCCCATTTCATGGCAAGATTTTAATATATTTATATTTCTCTCTGAGCAAGAAGTTGACTGCAAATAAAGTAGTTAGTGTTGCCATAAAAACAAATTTTAAATCTGAACTATTTTATAAAGCTTTCAATCCGTCGAGATTGTGTTATTGTCGATGAATAACATTTGCAATAAATAACAAAATAATAATTTGGTTATATATCAGGCTTAAGAGGAAAAAGATTTTTTGACTGTAAATATGTATAAACAATTCAAGTCTGAAAACCATAACAAATACGATGTCAGATTGTTGGCAACACTGCTCAACAGACCAAACTGAGAGCAACTCCCGACACAACATGGCAGCCGTGCTGAGTTACTCTCACAGCCAGAGCTTAACCATTGGTTTTCTGCTGCTTGTTGTGCTGCTTGTACAGCATTAGCATGAATTAAAAGACATGAATTCTTAAATAATTAAAGAAAAAGTTTTGTAAAAAACGTAGTACCCTATTTTAATTTCGCTTATCATGGCAATTGAATAGTGAAAAAATTATAAAAATCGGTTCAGCGGTTATTGAGAACACGTCGCCGCAAATCCGTGAGTCTCCTTTTATATAATAGTATAGATTATATCCAACACTACTGGACCGATTTTTATGAAAAAAATTTAAAAATATCATATTTGTGCTACAGAATTACATAGGCGGACTTTCTTTAAGAAAATTTAACAATAAATATAATTAATTAAAATGCTAAGTTTTTTAAGAAAACTACCAACCAAGCATTGCTTGGTTCGACAAAACTCATTCTGTTAGGCTATCAGTGTGTTCAAGTAGAGAGAAAATAAAAAAAGCATTAACAACTACAATACGATATAATACATCTACCTATTTCCGCCTAAAAAACAACCCTTGTCTTGTTGTTCTTTTAATCAAAAGTAATCTTATAAAATAAATAATTACAGCTCTTAAGTAATTATTGGTATTAAAAAATCAACTTTTGTACTTAAAAATATTTTTTTTTATTAACATTTTATTGTTTTACTTGAAACTGCAACAAAGTAACAGGAAATCGAGTGAAAATATTTATAATCGTTAAACAATAACAGACTACAACAATGTTATTTTCAGAGTTGAAACTCCAAAAAATTGCTTAAATAGACAAAGATTTTAAATCTTCCAACTTAAGTTTGCATTTAGCTGCAGAAGCATGTCGACCGCTATCTTACATGGGCAATGCCCAGCGCAGAGTGTCGGAACAATTAACTCGTTGGTTACTACATTAGTGCAGGCTCTATTCGTCGCCCAATGCAATCTTTCTAAAACGGAATACTGGCCCAGTGATTATGGCGATGCTGCTCTAAAACCTGGTGGTTTGGATGGTTTTGACTTTGTAGTAGTTGGTGCGGGCTCAGCAGGTTCAGTGGTGGCCAGTCGTTTGAGTGAGAATCCTGAGTGGAACGTTTTGGTGCTAGAGCAGGGTGACAATCCACCACAGGAATCAGAGGTACTGAAAATATATATTGATTTTGAAGCGGTACTTGTTGGAAGCCTGTTACTTACGTTTTTTTAACGTAACTTGAAAATGTATCTTTGTTGGGTGATATAATTTGAGCTGTAAATTTTCTAAAGAGCTTGATTTCAATCTAATTTAGCAACTTTATTTACTCTAAACCTTTACTTATTAACTCTTTAAATGCTGTTTTTTTTTCTCTGCCCACACAAAACAGGTTCCAAATCTATTCTTTGACATACAACACACCGATTTTACCTACAACTACTGGACCGAACCAACTGGGAAGGCGAATCTGGCTTTCAAAAATGATTCCTGCTACTGGCCGCGAGGCAAGGCCATTGGCGGCAGTGGTGCTGTAAATGTCATGCTTTATGTGCGTGGAAATCGCAAGGACTACGATGGTTGGCTAAAACAAGGGAATCCTGGTTGGGGCTGGGATGATGTTTTACCATATTTTGAAAAATCTGTGCGACCAGTTGGCAATGCAAGCATGCCACAAGGCTATGTTGCGCTTAATGAGTTCGGTCGATTCAATATTGACGTTCAGGACATGATCTACGCTGGTGCTAAGGAATTAGGTTCCCCTCACATAACAAGCTTTGATGAGGGCACCGAAACGGGCTACACAAATGTACCGGGCACCATTCAAAATGGTCAGCGCATGAGTACCGGTAAGAGTTATTTGGGCAAAGTGTCCGACCGACCCAATCTACGTATCATTAAAAATGCACAAGTGACGCGCATTCATTTTGACAAGTCTGGAAATAGCGTTGAGTCTGTGAATTTTGTGCTACGTAGCCAGCACAAACTACGTGTGAGTGTAAAGAAAGAACTAATTCTATCTGCAAGCAGCATTGATTCGCCAAAATTGCTGATGCTCTCCGGTGTGGGTCCGAGGCAGCATTTGAACAGCCTTAAACTGCCAGTAGTACATGACTTGCGTGTTGGCGATAATTTACAAGATCATTTGGTTGTACCATTATTTTTCAAATTAGACGCTAATACAGCGGTGTCAATAACCCAGCAAGAAATTCTGGACAACACTTATAACTATCTGATACATAGAAGTGGTCCTCTCACCAGCCATGGCACTCTATCGTTAACCGGTTTCGTCAATACGGTGAACGGTTCTAATAGTCCATATCCTGATATTGAATATCATCACATCTACTACCAACGTGGTGATATGAACGGTTTACGCACATATCTTAAGAGCATTGCTATTCGGGAGTTTTATAAACCACATTTGGAGCAAATTATAAGTACTAGCAATCTGTTGATTGCTTATGCAATATTGGCGCATCCTAAATCTGTTGGTAAACTACGTCTTCGTAGTACCAACTATAAAGATGCACCTAAAATCTTTGCCAACTATTTGGAGGAGTCCCAGGATATTGAGACATTGCTACGTGGCATACGGCGTCTAATGAAAATGGAAAAAACAAAGGCTTTTGTAGCTAGAGAAGCGGAAATACAGCAGATTCCGATCAAGGAATGCGATCAGCATAAGTTCAAGAGTGACGATTATTGGCGTTGTTATATGAAGTATTTTACCACCACGATATACCATCAAACAGGCACCATTAAAATGGGTCCTAAAACAGATCCCACAGCTTGTGTGAGTCCACGCCTTCGACTACATGGCGTTAAAAATCTGCGTGTAGTTGATGCCAGTATCATGCCAGACGTACCCAGCGCCAACACGAATGCGGCATCTATAATGATTGCAGAGAAGGCGGCAGATTTAATTGCAGAAGATTGGAACATAAATCTTCATAGCGATGTTGACTTAAAGAATAACGAAAGTTTGCAGAAAAATGGAAAAATTTAGTTTTAAGATTTAAAAAAATGCTATTTGAAGAAATTTATTCATTATAGAATCGCATATTTTATTTTTGATAAACATTTATAATAATTTTTTAAAGCTTCAGCTTGTTATAAATAAATAAAATTGCATGTAATTCAGAGTTTTCAAAAAGTGGAAACTTTTGTGTGTCCTGTTAACACACGCTTTAAGAATATAATTAACGGTTTTGATTGTTGAACCCAGTAGGCTAAGTGATATAGTTATTGATACCATCCTTTGCATAACGTTAGCTGCAATTTTAAAGAATGAATCTGGCAACACTTACAAAAAAATCAAAGATATGTTTATTTTTGTATGGTTTGCTGACCTCTTTGTTGTTATTTCTCCTTTAGGTCTGTGCGAAAAGTTGTGATGAATATACTCATACGAGCAATTAAGAGCAAAGGTATTTTTTGTTGTGATTTTTATAAGAAAAGTGTAAAGTAAAATAGTCAACTACAGTTATTGCAACCAGTTTTTTTGTTAAAAAATTAACTTATTTATACATGTTAACTTATTTATAATGTTGATTAATTAACTTATAATATATTTTATCGTAAATATAAAAAATAAATGCTGTTGTCAATAATTGTCTTAAATAGTTCACTGATTTCAGTTAATGGCAGGGGGCTGTCAATAACTGTCTCATATGAAGAGTACAATTATTGTCATTGCTAATTTTTGTTACTTTATACAGTCAATTTTATACAAATTTTTTTTCAATTTTTTTAGAACAATGCCAAAAGTAACGCGATCATACAATTAAGAAACGCTTATATCTCAGAACGAAAATAATTTTGATAATTTAATTGGGCATAATGTCGCCCAATGTTTCACACATAGGTAAATTTTTTCGTTTTTGTTTTTGAGTAAAGGTTTTTATTTTAAGTAATTTACTACTAACATAAGAAAAAAGCGTTTTTTTTTTATAAAATTTATGAAATTTCTAATCATTAAAGTGCCTAGCTATCTACGGTACAAATTGAGATTAATTTTATTTTTAATATTTTTAATAGTATTAAATTTATATTTTTGTATGATGCCAATAACTATAAATTAAGTCTATGGTAATAATTATACCATGTTGCCAATTAATGTACTAACTCGAGTGTCAACAATTAAACCAAGTTGCCAATAATTGTACTCCGTTCAGATGCCAAGAGTTGTACTCACACTGTCAATATCTATCACATGGGATACTTTTTTTAAAAATCATGCTTTTTCTATTATTCAACAACATTTTATAAGAACTTTATGCAATTATTTAAATTCAAGAATTACTAATGACACAAATGAGTATTGGCTTAACTACTCAAAATAAATCATTTGTTAATGAAGTCAGTTCAAATCTGAAATTTCCTTAATGGGTGTCAACAACTATACCGCTTACCCTTACTGAAATCAATGAACGATCTATTAAACAATTACATTTGGTTAATTATCTTTTCAAACATATATAAATTTGTACCGCATGTGTGAAAACGTTTCAATTACTTCTTTTTCGGTTGTTCTGATGATAAGCTAAAAAAAATGTAACTCTAAAATTGTAAGAAACAAAAGTTACAAATTTTAAAAAGTATGGAAACTTCAGGTTTTTAAAACTTCAAATTAAACTTTTTCCATTTCAAAAAAAAAATTTTCCATTTCAAATTAAACTTTTTCCAATTCAAATTAAACCTCAACCAATAAAAAGATTTATTTTAGATTTTTATTAAAATATGTTTCTTGTGTAAATCGCTGTCTGAATAAAATATATTAAAACTAATATCACTAGTTTACACCACATTTTCAATAGAAATGGTTAACCAAAATTAAATTTGTTAAAAACAAAAAAAAAACTGTAATCCAAAATCCAACCGACGCGTCGTTTATAATTAACACTTAAACTTTTTTGAACTTTCCCTGCAAACATTTGGAAGATTAGATCATTTGGCGACGCGCTAGCGATTCGCCTAAGGGTTCTTTGGAAGATGGATCGCTTTTCTCAAAAAATTGCGCGATTCTCAAAAAATTTCAAAATCTTCCTTTGCTCATTCCGTCGATCGTTCGAAGATGGATCGCTTTTCGATCGCCCAAGCGATGAATGCGCGATTGACAAAAAATGTTCAAAATCTTCCTTCGCTCATTCCGGCGATCGTTAGAAGATGGGTCACTTTTTGATCGCCCAATGGATGAATGAATGCGCGATTCAAAAAATTTTCAAAATCTTCCTTTGCTCATTCCGGCGATCATTGGAAGATGGCTTTTTAAAAAGCTTTCAAATCTATCATTGTAATATGAAGCAGGCTCTGAAAATCGTTTAAATTAATCAAAAAATTTAACTTTTAAAAAACTTCATGAAACTGGAATAAAACAACGTCTGAAGAGCCCGCTAGTTCAAACTTGCAACAACTTGTAACGTTCAACAACGATGCTCTGCAACAAATCGCTGAGGACTGCTAAGCAATTTCTTTGCCACTCTTGTCGGCGAATCACTTTAAATCCTTTCTGCCGATTTGTGTGTGACTCTTAATGGCGAATCGTTTAAGACTCTACTCGGCGATTCGTTGGCGAATCTTCCAGACGAATCGCTTAAGACTGCTCTTGGCGATTCGTCGGCGAATTGCTTTTATGGCCTCAGCTGCTTACATTCGGCGATTCTCGGAAGACTCTCAGAAGTTCTCGGCGGCGATTGTTTCTGTAGAATCGCTGGAGATTCTCAGGCGATTGAAAATGTTTGCAGGGTTTCCATTCACTTCACCACACATATGTTTTGTTTTAATTTTTTAAAATTTTTACAAGAAATATCAATAAAAAACAAAATTAAAGATAAGTACAAAATTTTAAGTAAATATATAAATTATTAAAGTAAATATTGACAAGGGTAACCCCACAGCAGCTGAAGGTATACAACAATCTGTGGAGGTAACAGTCTTATAGATTCCTTCAGGATCCTTCAGCATCAGGAACAGCTAGCATATTTCTCGCAACTAACTTGACTTTTGAAAACACTTTTTCGATGGGATTCATGTAGTTCAAACTAGAGATATTAGTTTTAATATATTTTATTCAAACAGCTATTTACACAAGAAATATGTAATACTTTTCGATTACATAATTATCTTTATATATAAAATTCTTCTGTACATGGCTTTGTCATTGAACTCCTCTTAAACGGCTGAACCGATTTGAATGAAATTTGGTGAGTACATGCGGCTGGGTCTGTAGATGGTTTGTATCTAAAGTTTGATCCGATAGGTGGCGCTGTTATTGCTGTGGGAGTGTTTAAAGGGGTATTTGGGATTATAACTCAGAAACGAATTAAGAAATTGTCATGATTCTTTCACTACGCCATTACTTTTTGTGCATACAAAATTACAAAAATACAAAATTAATAAAAATAAACAAACAAAAAAACATTGAATTTTTATGATAGTTTGGCTTGATTTTTCGATCGTATAAACCGTTATTAAAGTTTTATGAGAGAAACTTTGAAGAAACCCTATAATTATGCATACCATATAAAAGAATTAAAAATGCCATTTTTGGTTTTCAATATTTTTTGAACAGCAATTATTTTAATCAAAGCTTTTTGCGAAATACAGAAATTCGTTAAGGTTTTTTTTGAAAAATTATAAAAATTAGAAGGAAAACGAAAATGAAAAAATGATTGAACGGACAATTAGTCAAAATTTTAAACAAAAAAGAAATGAATGGAATTTTTTGTAAAATGACCAAGTTATTCACTTTCAAAGTCAGCACTTTCATTTTTAATTGATTTTTGTTTCTATTTCAACAGAAAATAAAATAAGTACCTACTAAAAAGTTTTTCTGTATTTTAGGTACGAAAGTTTTTATAGAGCCAATTTTTTGGAAATTTAAGAAACTTGCACGTTCTTATAGAAAACGAAATTTGTCTAATAAAATACTTCTAAACCTAGAATGTTACTTACCACAAAGGTATGCAACTACCAAATTGCAATAACATATCTTTGAAAATTCTTGCAAAGCAAATTATTTACCTTACATATTTAAGATGTTGGATGAATCTGAATTCGATGAGGACCTTAGTATGTTTGGCGATGCGAAAAAATGTCAAATATTTGGGTATAAACGGTTAAATATAAAAACGTGACCACAAAGGTATAACTACCAAACTGCAATAACATGACTTTGATAATTCTTGCATGGCAAATTATTTGCATGGCATTTACCTTTAATATTTAAGGTGTTGGAACGAATCTGAATTGGATGAGGACTTTAGTAAAGCACAAAATTTCAGAATAATTGCGTGAAAAATTGGGAGAACTTTGTTAACCTTCTGAAGGTTTTTTATACACTAAACCTGTAAGGTCAAGGGTATATTATCTTTGTACAAACGTTGGTTACAAAAAGTATAAAATGGACGTGATCCGCCCATGAACATGTCCACATCCCATACAACCCACAATATTAAAAGGTTCATATTTGACTTTGAAAGATGAATCTTCGCATAGAAACATTTTATATCAAAACTAAGGTGTGCACAAAAAATGGGCGTCATTTGCCCACCAACACGCCCACCTCCCATATAACCTGCTATGGTTAAAACTCTCTAAAGAGGTGTATATATGAGCTACAAAGATAAAACGAGGTATGTGAGATTATTGTACTAAAAGTAAGATTTGTTCACAAAATGAGCGTCATCCGCTCATGAACAGGTCCACCTCCCATACAACACACAATATTAAAAACACTATTAAATGTTCATATTTGATAGTTGAAACTTCGTGTGGGAACATTTAATATCAAAACTGCGGTGTGCACAAAAAAATTACGTCATCTGCTCACCAACACGCCCACCTACCACACAAACCACATTAGTTAAACCTGTATTACTTCTTTAGGTACAAATAATGCATGGATTTTTATAGGAAGTTTTTTTATAAGAAGTCTATTGGTTTTAGTATTTTAATATATATTTAAATGTTAGGGTATTTCATAGTTCATATTTCATAGGGTATTTCTTAGTCGGGCTAGACCGACTTTAGACTTTCTTTGAATATTTTATGATTATATATAAAAATCACATGTCACTATGTTGGTTTTCGCTAAAATTCGAAACCACACATCCGATTTAAAAGAAACTTTGTGAATGTATGAGGGTGGTTTGAGCTTGAACGATAGTTTTCGAACCGATAGGTGGCGCAGTTGTCGATTTTTACAAAAAGTTTTAATTATGTCAACGAATTTTTTTTTTAATTTTAATCAGACTTCACCACAATAAGAATTTTCATCTAACGCTTCAATGTTTTTTAATTCGATTTCAAGAATTTGTATAGGAAAATAGGGTAAAAGTTAATATTTGAACAGAATAAACATTAATGAAAATCAAAGTTTTAAAATTATTAACCAAAAACGTAAATTTTACTAGAAACTTTTAAATAAAATATGCTAAAAATGCCAACTATTTTAAAGAATCATATCCCATAAGCAATCACAAGAATCGAGCTGCGTCGGGTATTATAAGCTAGTAATTCAATAAAAATCTAAAATAAATCTTTTTCTTGGATGAGGTTTAATTAGAAATGGAAAAAGTTTTTTTTTGAAATGGAAAAAGTTTTTTTGAAATGGAAAAAGTTTAATTTGAAATGGAAAAACTTTTATTTGAAATGAAAAAAGTTTTTTTTGAAATGGAAAAGTTTAATTTGAAATGGAAAAACTTTTATTTGAAATGGAAAAAGTTTTTTTTTGAAATGGGAAAGTTTAATTTGATTTGGAAAAAGTGTAATTTGAAATGGAAAAGGTTGAATTTGAAGTTAAAAACCTGTATTAAAAAAATTCGATGAAATTTACGGAAAATTAAATATGAACCATGCCAAGATCACCAAGGATTTTATAAACAATTCTGAAATTCCTATTTTTCTGAAGGATTTTGGAATGTGCGAAAGCAATTAAATGTTATTTGAAATGTGAGCGCTGCTGGCGATATATATTTATTTAACATTCGCGCGCTTTTTAATAAAAATTTTTAATTTTTTTATAAGTTAGATGATTTAAGAGAGTGCTAAGCGTTAGTGTCGCAAGCGAAAAATTTATTAAAAATCGCGCGATTTTATAGTTCATAGTTAATGAATTAATTTATTAATTTTTATAAACTTGTTTAAAGTAAATTAATAAAATTATAACAAATGCTCAATTTAATTTGCATATCTTTTAAAATAGGTCATAATGCCGTTTGGTGGTTATGTCTCCCAAGAGACCAAACATGCCAACATAAGCCCCAATATCGTTTTCGGTGTTATGACCGCAAATTTATCGGACTTAATCTCAAAACTAATTTTGGGTACTATGTTTTTGGGTGCTATGTCCGTGCACCGAAATATTATATTAATAATATGAGTTTCTATTAAAAATTTTGAACAGATCGGATTTTAATGATCATTCAAATAAATTCCTTCTAAAGTCTAAAAGTATGCTTTTGAATATTAAAAACTTTGGGTTTTTAATTCTGTTGCATTCTTTTTGGATAAGAAAACAATTTGGCCATTTCAGATCTAATAGACTTTGACTGAGTTTTCTTATGATCAATTGTGTTGGTTAGTGTTTGTACATATCCAAGAGGCAATTAAGAAATCGCTCTTGATTGATTTCCTCGCTACTTGTATGAGCACTTTTTAACGGCCTGTTTTTTTCTGCACAAAAAATACGAAGAGTTTCATCAAAGTCGCTATTTAGATTTTGAACCGCTGATGCCTCTTGGTGAACAAGTAGGAATCGTGTGTCATCTTTAATAGTAACAGGCCAAAGACCAATATCTTTCAAGTCAGTAACTAAAAAATTTTGTGCATCACACTCTTTATCGCTGGCTGAAGACTCTTTTGAATTTAGCAATGGTATTTTAATTCCTTCTCCCTAGCTTTTTTCTTTTTTTGAACGGCGGCTTCACTCTCTTTTATTCGCTTCATTTGGAAAGCCGAAGGAAAATAAAAAAAAAAACGTACACAATTTGGCTTGGCTACGTTCAATATTTGTGCAAGGTGGAGCAAAATTAATCACCCTATCGGAAGATGTTATAATTTGGAAATGGCGTTGCCATTTAAGTGGTTACGGCAAAAAACAAAATCTTCGCTTCTAGGGCACTGAAAATCTGCGCGTGTTGCACGAATAGCCATTACATCCACTTAAAACCACTGTGTGTTGAGGTGTTCACGTGGGAGAATGATTTGGTCTTTTTTTCTTCAGTACGCCATCGGCAACACAGTCACTGTTACTGGCGAATGTTATAGGGCCATGATAAACGACATCTAACTCCTGGAATGGGATGAGCCTAATATATGGTTTCAACAAGACGGTTGAACCGGCAATCGCACACACAGCACGAGTCGCAATGAATATTGTGAAGGAAGCGTTTCCTGGTCGTGTAATCTCTATCAACCGATTCAACCATCCCAGACTTCTTTCTTTGAGGCTACTTGAAGTCCCGGGCTTATGCCAACAAGTCTCAGACAATCGCTTACCTTAATGAGAATATTCAACAGGAATGCGAACAGTTATCACCGGAAATCTTTCGGAAAGTCATAGAAAATCAATAAAACGGGCACACATGTGTATCGACACTTACAGTGTATCACTGTGCACTTACAGTTATGATACACTAAATGTGTATCAACACAACATTCTCTTGAAGAATATCACCTCTTCCACAGAACATAAAAAATTGTAATGGTTCAAATGAAGACTTTCATCACTCAATATAATTTTTTTTATTTACTAAAAAAGATATTCAAAAACAATTGGATGATTAATTTTGCGCTATCTTGTTCTTCACACACTTCATCACACACTTCATCAGTTCACAACTTCTTCAGAAACAATTTTTGAATTGGGTTCTCGATTAAGGTATTTCAGTAAAGAACCTTCAATAATTTTAATTTCTGCTTTCCTTGCTATTAGAAATGTTATTTACATATTTATTTTGTAAAATTTTTAATTTAGCTTCAGTGGCGCCCCTATAATAATGCCGCCCGGGACGGACCGCCAAAAAAGCACGTGTTGACTTAGCTATTAAGGTAAGCTGCATAGTAATACTTTATTAAAATGGCTTTAACATTTGTTTTTTTTTTTTTTTCATTGATAAGACTGTTAATCTGGTATTAACTAAATTTTTATTTGTAAAACATTTAATGTAAATAAACACTTAAAAAATAACAGATAATATAAATATATAAAGTAATAAAGATTTCATAAGAATTTGAACTGTATAAATAATAAATTTATTAAAATCTGACAATTTTTAACAAATAACAACTGTTAACGCTACTGACGTCTATTGTTAAATGTTTAAGATAACAGGCTGAAGATAGTTCAAAAGTTTTGTGGAAATTTTAAAATAAATAACGCGGTAACCAATCTATTATATAAATTAAAAATGCATACAAAATGTTATTGGGTGAAACATACGTTAAAATTTGCCTTTGCGTTTTGTTTAACCTTAGGACTTGCGGCTAACTGATATGCGAGAACCAAAACCAGCTGTCCTTACGATTTTCATCTATCTAGGTGTCCAATCGACAACTGCTATTGGGTATTTTATGATGCAATAGCTGTGTACGTGTCATTATTAGATGGTCTCTTAATAGGTGTATCCTGCTTTAAAAGGTAAAATAACCTTTTTTGTGTGACATAAGTTCATTTTAACAAATTTTTATAATACTCGTATTTAGTATCGAACATTTAGAAAAGATGAAGTCAAGGTGTAGGTGTAGGTTGATAAGCTGAAATACTTCGAAACAAAATGAAATACTTCGGCCATAGGCTGCAATTTTAAATGGAGTATAATTCGGCAAATCGGAGTTGGTACAAATTCTCCGCCCAATGCGTTAAATATGCCAAAATAGTACGAAGTTGCTTAGATATCAAATCAAATGCTGTTGATTTCGATAGAATTCATCCAAAATTTTTCAAACTTGGATAACTTTAAAGAAATTTTTCAAATTTGGAAAAAATCCAAAATAATTCCCATTCCAAAAACTGGAAATGACTATCGTCCCATATCTACTTTGCCAAATTTATCCAAAGTATTTGAATCACTTATGTACAAAAAGATAAGCAAATTTTTCTGACATAACAAAATTTTAACTGACAGACAATCAGGATTCCAAGCAAAGCGCAGTTGCGAAATGCTCTACTGATCAGCGCTGCCGAAAGTACTACTATCGGAGTATTTTCCTCCTTTTGACTCTTGAGTACTACTATACTCCCCAAATACAAAAAGTACTACTATTTCTTAATAGCTGAAAACGGCCTAGTGTGTACTCAAAAAAAAATTCTGAATGCTTCCATTTTTCGTTCAATTTGTTCGTTAAATTTTCTTGTTATTTGTCTCTCATTATGTCGCACAGTGCAACGAGGCGGCTTAATGGAAAATCTCGCGAATTTGGAAAAAAAGTAAGCAGACTTATAGTGAAGAACATATGTGAATCTGAAATCATTTGGCGATATCTTTCAATTTATGGAAGTAATATTCATTGCTTTACAAATTTAACGAAATTTTAGTTTAGTACTGAATATTTTCTTATGCCGCTAAAACTTTGATATAACTTTTGTGCAAACCTTATGTAAACAATTAATTAAAACAATTTTCTTATACCAAAACAAAGTCCAAGAAATCGTAGAATAGCAAAAGTTTTATATTACGGTACCTCGACTTGTATGAAAAAAAAAGGTTCGATTTGTACCCATCTTAAAATGAACCTTGATGTATTTTATGACGTGTCCGTTGGCGGATGACGTCCATTTTGCAAACCCATCTCTGTTTTGTCATAAAAAACATACGTGCCAAATTTCATCTCTGTAGGTTAAACAGAGGCTTAGTTATTGCGTTTTCAATTTTTGGGTTGTATGGGAGGTGGGCGTGTCCGTGAGCGGATGACATCCATTTTTCGAAGACATCTTTTTGTTGATACAAAACACATACATACCAAAGTTTATTGTTGTAGGTTAATTATGAGCTGAGTTATGCAGTTTTCAATTTTTGTGTTGTATGGTAGGTAGGCGTGTCCGTGGGCGGATGACGTTCATTTTGCAAACCTATCTCTGTTTTGCCATAACAAATATACGTACCAAATTTTATCTTTGTAGGTTAAACAGAGGCTTAGTTATTGCGTTTTCAATTTTTGGGTTGTATGGGAGGTGGGCGTGTCCTTGAGCAGATGACACCCATTTCTCATAAACATCTTTGTGTTGATATAAAACACATATATACTAAAGTTTATTGTTGTAGGTTAATTATGAGCTGAGTTATGCAGTTTTCAATTTTTGCGTTGTATGGGGGGTAGGCGTGTCCGTGGGCGGATTCCAAAAATATTCAATAGTGCAGATCCTTGGGTCCATGTGATCATGTGTACCAAGTTTCATCCAGTTATCTCAACTCCTTCTTCTTATCCTGTGTATACGGACAACACACAGACGGACGGACGGACGGACGGACGGACATGGATAGCTCGACTCACGTGGTGACGCTGATCAAGAATATATATACTTTTCTATACCGGACTCGCTTCGTTCTATGCGTTACAAACGTTTGCACAAAGTTAATATACCCTGACCTTTCAGGTTTACGGTATAAAAATACAATATTTTGGATTTTAAAAATTTTATCTTCATGTAAATTGAATGAATGAATAAACAAAGAGCCGCACATGCCCATCGATGGTTTACAGTATTGTTCCAGCAGGTGTTTCCTCCAATATAATATTTTTTTTTTAAATTAGTGCTTTTTTTGTTATTCGGTTTAAGCAATTCTGTACAAAAGTAAATGACAGCCGTCCATACCTTTCCAACGATATCTTGACAACGACTATCGATAAGAAATAATAAAGATATTTTAATTTTTGTGAAAATAATCTAAAAAAATGCATGAAAACATTATTATCCTTAATCCAATTGCAAATATTTTCAAATTTTTGATGCAGATTGAACGAGCTTTTACAGGCCTATAATTTGAGACAGTTTCTTTGTTTACAACTATTACACTAGTTAATATATATACGGAAAACATGATTTTTGGAGGTTTTTGCAAAATGGTTTAGCTCACTGACGGATTTAGGTATAGCCAAAATATTTTGGGAATCGTTATAAAATACATCAAGGTTCATTTTAGGATGGGTACAAATGGAACTTTTTTTTCAAGGCACCTTATTGTATATATCGATGGTTAAGCGCACTAAATTGATAAGTGACCTTTTGACGAAAATAGGTTAACTACATTTTTCAATCCATGAATATAATATCTACCTTGTGTAAATTTATTGAAAATGCATAGCCAAAGAATGCGTGTCAGTACACAGTTAAAATTAGTGTTTTGTATTGAGATGTATTGAAGTATAAAAACAAAATCTACGTTACTGAACATTTGAAATTTTTCATTTATCACTTTCCACTTTTTATCTTTCTTTTTTAACCATCGATATGTACTTTAAAAAAAATTAGTGCTTTCCACTTTTATTCATTAACTTTTGTACATGTTGGAAAAGGCTTCAATAATCAACATGTACCAAGTTTTAAAAGTACCACAACATGCAACGTCTATATTATGTTTTTTTTAAATGATTCAAAGGTGATTGTTTCAAAATTTTTATTTTTGGCTTATCATGTTTATGCAATAAACCCTTCAATTACAAAACACAATATTGTCGTTTCCACATGGCAATGCAACTGCAGAAAGGAAATTTTCAGAGCTTAATTTAATAAGGGAATATCAAAGAATATTAATCAAAAGAACTAATGGAAACAAATCACGTTGCAAGTTGGAATCCCTCTAAAGGATTCATTTTAACATACATGAAAAATTAAAATTAACAATTATTTTTTATGAATCGTTTAAAGTTATAAATCGTTAAAATTAATCAGATATATTAGACTTATATGTGTCTTTATATATCTTAAATGCATTAAAAACTGTAATTTTAATATAAATTTAGCACATATTTCTAGAAGTATCTTATGATTAATTTTTTGGAATGTTATAATTGAAATATTGAATTGTTATGTTAGAATACTTTAACATATTAAAAAAATGTGGTTAAAAAATTGAAAAAACAAGGAAAATTAATAAAAAGGAGAAAATAATAACATTTTATATCAGTATGAGTTTGTTTTGCTTAAGTTATTTTTTGTCATTATTTCCAAGTGCTAAGGTACTCCTAAAATTTAAAAAATACTCCCCAAAAACTGTAATTTTACTACTACTCAAAATTGTAAAACGGCAGCACTGCTACTGATGAAATACGAAAAATTCTCGTTCAAAATGAAGTTACTTTCTTGATTCTTCGTGATCACTCGGAAGCTTTCGACACGGTAGTTCATCAAATTTTATGTTCAAAATTGTCAAGCATGTATAACTTTTCCGCAACTGCATCCCGTCTAATTAGCTCATACCTTACCAATAGAACACAAGCAGTGAATATCGGATGTGCGACCTCAAACTTTTTATGTGTGGACCGCAGGGGCGGATCTGGAAAAAATCTTGGGGGGGGTAAATTATCAAATACACACATTTTCGATTTGAGACAATTTTGCCTTTTTACAAATAGATAAATTGTTCTTTTTTGAATTGAAATTATTGAATTGTTTAAGAAGCATTTTTCCCAGACACATACACGCACATTTCTGTATTTATTTATTTCTCCCTTTTTCTGGAATAATATCTCCGCGAAAAGTAAATAAAAACTCTAACTCTAACAAGAGCAGCCCACGTAAAATTGTGAAATTTTTTCGTCTTTGAACGTCGATATCTTCGAAACTGTCGAATATATTGTTATTGAATGTGCAAAAATTGAAAGGTCTATCTAAATCGGTAGATCAATATAATAGATATAGCAATATTATCAGAAAAAAAACTGATTATCATATTTTTGCCTAAAACTCAAAAACTCGAGCTGTTGGAGAAAAACGGAGTGTATATTTGAAATCAGCAGCCAAAATTCATTCGGTATTGTTTATCGGGATCTCTGCACCTTTCATAAAGCTTAATTTTGTAACTGACAAAATCATATGACAAAATCATCGCAAAATTATCAATAACTTCGTTAATATTTATTTAAATGTCTCTAAGTATATGCAATAATGCGAGTCCATTCAATCGTTCTCAATTCGAACGGAACCATATTTTTAATCGTCGCAGTATAGAAAAACTTCGCTCAGCTGTTTCTACACTGATAGGAAGTGGCAAAGATAGCAAACGTTATAGAAATTAGTGGAAAAATGTCATTAGTGTCACATTAGTGTCGCTCTCCTATTTACACTGCCAAATTTTAAGTTCATGAAATAATTGAATTTGAATTAGTTCCATACTAAAAGTGGACTAAAAGTGGCAGTTTTATTTCATGAAAGTCGGTTGTGGTAATTTGGTTGGTTTGTTGCAAATATAATTACTAGTACCGCGCTGGGGTCGCAAATCGCCCAATTTTTGTTTGTTTATTTATAGTTGTATAAAATAGTTGGTGCACTTCTTCTCCGCACTCTAATTCATTTAAAAACAGAAAATGGTCCTTAACTTAACCTTAAAACACGGGAGAAAATGGTCCTTAACTGTTTTCCCTGCACCTATTTATATAAAAAGTAAGTTTAGGTAGGCTTGAAAAATTTCAGAATTCCAAACAATTTAGAATTTACTCAAACAAAAATAATTGTATGCAACAAATTATTTGCGCAGTTGATACAATTTTAGCAACTTTAACCTAACATTAATTCACTTCAAAACAACCCTGTTATAAAGGGTGTTTTTTTAAAAGCTTGCTGATTTGAAATTTAAATAAAACACATGCCGAATTGTGAAATAGCCAAAAAAATTTTTATTTGGTAGATAATTTTTTGGCATTTAACATTTAAATATAATTTCGGGCATATGACCACCACGACTTTTTTGCACAAAGGGCATTCTGGAGGTCCACTTTTCGACCCAAAAGTCTTTGAGGGCGTATTTCAACATCCATATCTTGAAGATTTGGCAACAAAAATTCATTGATAATGGTTCTGTATCGATTTCTATTCACGGTAATGCGTCGTCCTTCCTCATTTTCAGAGACAAATCGATAAATTAACGTTTTCTTCGACACTGGCCTCAACGACAACAATATTTTCTTCTGTACGCACTCTTCTCATTCTTCTCGGTGGCTTGGAATCCAAAAGAGTGAATATAGACCGAAATTTGGTGATTACGTTCTTTATGGTGTTCTCAGACGGACGATTATGTGCACCATACAATTCGCGAAGTGCTCCATAAACATTTTTAATTGAACACTGTTTTTGAAAATAAATGTTCACGATTTGGAAGCGTTGTTCTGGAGTTAACCTATTCATGATGATTTGCCAAATAATACTGAGTAGAGACGTCACTTTCAACTGTCAAAACAACTGTCAGACAATAGAGTAATCCATATTGAAAAAAAAACCTCAGAAAAAAACACCCTTTATATCATATATGACAAAAAGTATTACAGATGTATATAATATTTTCATAAGGACTGAATATAGCTGAAATATTTCTAAGAAATAATTTAACTGATGATGAAATAATTGAAGTAAAAAACTATTGGATTTTACATTGTTTGAATTTTTTTTTTTGAAAATTTATAAAGTGAAAACTGAAAGTACAATGCACGTATTGTTTTTTTATGGTAAAATTCGTTGGCACATAGGTTGCAAAAAAGTTTGGCAGGTTTTCAGTAAAAATTTAGAAGAATAAAATATTTTAAGTGGCAACTTTGGTTTGCGTAGCCAAAATCTTAATTGCGCTCATAACAAATCAAAATCAATGTTGCTTGCTCAATGATTTCATATAAATGGCATTTTTAAACTAATCGTAAATGTCTTGCAAAAATATAATTATTATAAAGCAAACACTTACGCTAAGGTAGTGACTTCAAGTTTTTTATTTGTAAGAAAATAAAGCGTCTTTAAAGTTGATTGTTTAAAAAATGGCTGTTAATTTGAGAACATAACGATCTGTTACTTTATTTTCAATCTCATTTTTTAAAAAAGCGAAGTTACTACCTTGACGTAAGTGTTTGCTTTACATATAATTATATTTTGGTTTTTGCAGATGACTACAGATCATGTGATTCTACAAGCAAAATGGTCATACTCTTCTCGCATCGCTTCATAAAAACGTCATCTACACGCAAATGACCTCACGAAACAAAAATAAACAAAAATTTTTTTTATATACTTTAATAATTGTTGAAATCAATAAAAAAACTAGAGTTTAACAATGTCTCTGACCATTTTTTTTAGTATTCTTTCAAAACACGCCTTCAGAATCGCTGATGTATACATAAAAGTACCCTTAAGCTGTGGGCATAACTATTTTTTCCAAATAAAGTATTAAAAAAAAAGTATTTGAGAGTTCTTGGGGGGGGTAATTACCCCCTTTACCCCCCCCCCTTGTATCCGCGCCTGGTGGACCGTGTCGTACCCCGGACCGTGTCGGGTTCTGTATTGGGTCCGCTTTAATTTTCGGTTCTCCACCGTTGTGGCATCCAAATGTATGCTGATGACGTGCAGCTATGACGTATGCTAGCTGTCGCAGGTCTGATATTAATTTCTCTGTCGCTAGTTTGAACGAAAATTTGCGTAAAATAAATGATTGGGCATCTGCTAACGGTCTAGCCAAACAAGTCGAAATGTTTAGTTATAGCCAGAAAACATAATATAAACTTGACTCTACCTGTTGTCAAACTAAATGGCTCATGTATTGAAGTTATTAAAACGGCAAAAAACCTAGGCATTACTTTCAACAGCACTTTGAACTGGATTAATCATGTCAACATTACCGTAAGAAAAATTTATGGTATGCTTCGCAGTCTTTGGGCTACGCAATATTTTACCCCTTTCAACATTAGAATGCTGCTAGCAAAAACATATCTCGTTCGCACACTACTGTACGGGTCTGACATTTTTTCATACAGAGATTCTGCAAGTAAGCGCAAGCTGCCCCAACGGTCAAATGTGAATCATTCACAGCAATCGCCACTCTTTCGAAAACTTTTTCTCTACTCCATTGGCACTATCCTCCGCAACATTCGTCCCAAAGTGCAAATCTTTTTTATAATCCGACGACGCACTGTGCAATGAGTTCCATGGTATGAGTGACAAAAATAGAAGGAACTATCGTAGGTACATGCATGCAGTGGCGTAGCTAGGGTTGGTCGCACCCGGGGCGGAAACTAAATTGTGCACCCCTTTAGAAGATTTTTTTTATAAAATAAGTCGTTGAATCTTACTACATATTTTCGAATCAACCTCTACAAAAATGACATATTTTAGAAGACATTCAAAAAATAAACAAAACTATGCTATCCATGAATATTTGATAAAAGAAGTAAGAATCTAAAATTTTCAGAAACTTGAAGAATTTTCTCTGAATTGTTCCAATATTTTTGTCTTCCGGGCTTATAAGTTGTGAGAGAAAAATTTACTATCAGTAAACCACACAATATCAGTTTTAATATAAAAACTCAAGTTAGTTTAATATAGAAAACATTGAAAACATTTACGAAAAAATTTTGCAGAATTGAAAAAAAATAGGGCCTGGAAGCAAAACGTTGACAAATTTTCCATAGTGATCCTGAATAACTATTAATATAAATATTTTGTCGCAATCAACCCCCATTTTCTACATAAAATTTAAATGAAATATAAATATAAAATATTAAACTTCATTTATAAACATTTTTCATAATTTTTATCAATTTCTTTATAGTACACTGAGGAAAAAATGTGTAAGAATTAAATGAAAGTGTGTTCATATCTAACGAATTTGTTTTGAAATAGAGCTTGAAACAAATTCATTAAAAATAAACAGAGCCGTTTTTAAAGTTAAATTCAAAACAAAATTTTTTGTTTTTACAACAATTACTGAGTTTCCATGGCGAGTTAACTCGGTGTTTACTCGGGATCAACTCGCTATGGAAACGCGAGTTGAGTTGAGTTTCGTTAAATCTACGAAACTCCACGAAACTTGTAAGATTTAACTAGGTTCTATCTGTCAAAGTGATTGCTGTCGTTAATATTGAAAAAATAATGAAAATTTTTATTTTAACAAAAATATTTAAATGTCGAACGCAATAGTTTTATGGAGTGCGGCAGAAACTAGTCAAAAAATAACAAAAATTACAAAAAGGAATTGACAAGTTCAACTCGACTCGCTGTTGTGCATGGAAACACTATCGAGTCAGCAAAGTCATTTGTCAACTCAATGAAAACCCAAACCCAGAGTTAACTCTCCATGGAAACTCAGTAAATGTTTTTGCTATGAAAACCAAATTTAAAACAAAAATTTTAAAATTCAAAACACGTGTTTTTAAGCATATTTTTCGCGATGCCATTTTTTTAACTTTTCCGAGTTTTAGCACCAGTTTGCATTTTAAATATTTTAATATTTAACTAATTAGTTTTTATTTTATCATATCGATGGTTAAGCGCACAAAAGTGATAAGTGAAAAATTTTAAATGTTCAGAAACTTCAATTTTATTTTTCAATTTCAATACATTTCAGTACAAAACACTTATTTCAACTGTGTACTGAGCAGCATCCATTGGTTATGCATTTTCAAGAAATTTACACAAGGTAGATATTATACCGTGGTGACCGTGTGGTGACCGTGGCTTGTAGGTTAAGTGTGTGGCTTAGCATGCTCGGAGCCCGGGTTCGATCCCCAGCCGTGGCGAAAATTTTTTTCAATAAAAAATTTTTCTGATCGGTCACCACCTCTCTGCAGACAATGGCAAACCTCAGAGAGTAAAAAATGCCATGTAAAGCTTCTTGAGAACATGAACTTTAGCCGTTCGGAGTCGGCATAAAACATGTAGGTCCAGTTCTCGGTCAATTGTGTGCAAAAATTTAATAACACACACAACACAATCGATCCTAAGAAGCTCGGTCAAAGTCCTTTCAAGGGCTGAAATGGCCAAATTGTTTTTTTTTTTTTAGATATTATACTGATGATTTGGAAAATGCAGTGAGCCTATTTTTGTCAAAAGGTCACTTATCACTTTAGTGAGCTTAATCATCGATATGTTCGATATTTGTCAAACCAATTCAAAAAATTCAAAAATTGTCATTGAATTAATAAGAGAAAAATAAAAAAAGGAAAGGAGTTTATAGGTGGGTGAAAATTAAACACACTTGTTATAAATATTATTTTGTAGAAACGCAAAGGCGTTAAATTTATATTTAAATAGTTTTTGTTTAACTTTAAAGTACGTTTTTTTTTCTAATTGTATCTATATTAATCTCCGCTTGGACTTTTATAGACAAAATTGAGGTCTGTTACATTTGACTGTTTTATAAATATCACCATTAAAACCACCATAAATATCTCAGTATCACAATATTACAGTGATACCAAATTGATATCAGAAAGTTTTTTTCATTCTCATCATCTACATAATTCCCAAAGCAAACTTGCCCAAGTTGGACAAGGTCAAGAGTTAGGAATGGTTCAAAAAGAGCTGGCAATTCCAAGAAATCTGTTGATTCTTCACATTCGGTGATTGAGAACAAAATTTAATTTTAATAATTAGAATAATTTTTAAGGAACTATGCATCTTATCTTCTCTTAAAACTGTATTTTTGATAGTTTTTGTTGTTTGATTTGAACATAATAATAATTACACTGTACAACAAAACTGAAGTTTTTGCAAATCCCAAGAAGTTTCACAACGGTTTCCTAAGATTTTGGGTTCGCTGAATCCGAATCTGAAGTCAGAATTTTCGGGTCACCCTAGGTTTTCGAGCTACAGAGGAGGCAAAACCCTAACCTCCTACTGTTAATGAAATGAATATGACCGACCCCCATTACTTTTTCAATAGGAATATTTTTTTCCTTGTAATCCATCCCCATCCTGATCACAGACCCATTTCGTTAAATTTGACAGATTGAGTTCATTGACTGAGTTGAAAAGAGGTTCATGACCTCTGGTTTCATAGTATAGTATACTAGAACAGTAGTGCATACATAGACCCAATGCGACCTAATGCTTACAATGCTGCCAAAGCGAACCAATCAGTTCGTGCAAAACCAAAGCATGCAAGCATAAACAACGAAAGAAAAACAAAGAAAGCAGCAGGCACATAAGCAGCTGATGATTGATTTTCATATATAAAAACATGCATTTTTCTTCTTATGTTTTCTTCTATTTTGTGACTTTAATATAATAGTGACAAAATCCAAAGTTAGATATTCATTCAGCGCAGGATATATCTGATATTTTAGTATAAATATTATCTTTGAACGAATAGTATTAAAGGCTGTAGATATACCCTAAATTATTCGCCAAAAACGTTGCCTAAGACCTTGAAAAAATCTGTTAAAACAACCCCATACAAACCGCGCTGGTTTTAGAAAAGTATACGATGCTAGCAAGTTTAAACACTTTTTAACCTGAATATATGAAGAAAAAAAAGTGCTTTTTTATAAAACTTTATGGAATATACAAACAATATTTTAACATTTTTTCCTTTTGTAGTCCATCTTAATATCATGAAAATTTTCATATAATTTGTTTGGCAATTGCACCCCTAACCAATGAAAAATTGTACATGTAAATGACTTGGGTTTTAGTATGAGTGTTCATATTTAGCAAAATTTAATATAAAATTAAAATTTGTTTTAATAAAAACGAAGTCCTGGTGATGGTAAAATATATATTAATTCACTTTTGCACCCTCTTGATATTCAAACATAAAACCGCAGTCATTGAAGTGTGTTCTTTTTATTAAAAAAATCAAAAAACTATGTGGTAAAAAGTTCTTTTGCCAAATTTTACACCCCATTTTGGCGTGCACCCGGGGCGAGTCCGGTCCAATCTCCAGTTGTAGAAAGTGAAAGGAACAAAATTAAGTTGGTTTTTATTAAATAGATTCACATTATTATTATATTATAGATGATATTCCTCAAAAGTAGGGAACACTGACTTTTTATTTAATTTTTTTTTTTTAATTTAAGTTTGAAAAAAAATTTCAATTTTCGCGTAATTTTGCTGAAAGTTTAGTTTCGAGTTATTTCTTTCTACGCTTGTTAAGTGAAAATCACAAAAACAGATTTTAAAAGTGACATGTTTATCCTTTTGCTTTGGGTTGAAAGCTGAAATCTTCTACCACAGTATACTCTATTTATGCAAGATAATGACCCCAAACATAAGGTAAAAATAGCCAAAAACTGGAATTAAGTAAAGGTACAAATTTTTATTTGGATTGGGACCACAGTCGTACGACCAAAATCCGATCGAGAACTTGTAGAACGTATTGTAGAAAAAAATTAAATCTCTCCGATTAAATTTGATGGATGGTTGCTACTAGGGAAAGATTAAAGGATAAGTACTCGATCTTCGGAAAACTTAATAAATAGTATACCTACGTAAAAGGATACAGCTGGTGTTCAAAGCAAAAAGTCGCATGAAATATAAAAAATTATCAATTGATGAGGTTCTTATGACCAATTGGGCTGTGTGTGTTTATAAATATTTGTACACAATTGACCGAGAACTGGACCTACGTGTCTTATATCGAATTCGAAGGGCTAAGATTCATATTCTCAAGAAGCTTTATAAGGCATTTTGTACTCTCTGAGGTTTGCCATTGTCGACAGAGTGGTGACGGCCGAACAGAAAAATTTATTTCTATTGAAAAAATTTCTGTGACAGATGGTTTATCGAGATAAAGTGTAATGTATAAACACAACAAAAATAAATTGGCCATTGCAGCCCTTGAAAGGACTTTGACGATAATGATGTCCTTCAATAAAAAACAAGTAACAACACTTTGTGGGTCACTGTATATGAGAACAACGCAATTTGAAACAGTTGATTCAGTTAAATCATGTTTTTCCAGGTATTGTTGTACAACAAATGCTTTTTGTGTTTAACGCAATAGTTATACAAAGTAACTTGAAAATTTATTACTTGATAAGAGCCTTTAAAGTGTGCTTGGAAAAGACTTGCTTTATTAATGCATGTAAGCTAAACCAAAGCACCCTTTCTAATTGGCTTATTGGGTTGAATCAAGAATTGCAGATCTTTGATGTGGGTCAAAAGAATTTAAACACAGATATATAGTTGCACTTTAGGCGAAAAAAAAAATATTTTTATGATATGCTCTAACAAAACTTTTTTTATAGATGTAAACTCGTTAAAACCAAGGTTTAGTACCTATTTGACCGATAAAAACATGGGCAATAAAAAAGTTTATGCAAGACAAATAGATAATTTTATATGGACAACCGAATTCCTAGAATACGCTCATTAAAAATGGAAGACAAAACAACTAGCAGGCCTAGCAAGACCCAAAAAGACATCACTTAATGGGTGTGAACGCACAGCCAGAGTATTGTTTGAATGAAAATTAATTAATTTAATTAAAGTGTTAATTTTATGAAGTGCTACCACTTCATAAATTTAAACAAATGTAATAAAATAATTAATTAAATAAAAACTTCAGATGTACTAAATATCAAAGAGTCCAAAAGATAGACGCAAATATAGAAATGGACATGAACAGCAACATATAATAAGACAAGGTAAGCATATATTTTTAATGATTAGTTTTGTTTTAGAAATGTTAAATCAAAAAAAAAAAAAAAATTGTTAATAAAAATGTAATAAACTGTCGCGAAATCTATAAGCAAAGTTTTTTGAAGAATTCAATTCAGTGTTTAATCAACTCTTGCAGCATGTCGACTGATTTTTTAAATCAACAGTGTTCGGCACAAAGTGTCGGAACGGTTGATACATTGGTGAGCACATTAGTGCAGGCTCTGTTAGTTGCTCAATGTGCTATTTCGAAGCCCGAATATTGGCCAAGTGACTACGCTGATGCAGCCCTACAGCCGGGTGGTTTGGATGATTTTGATTTTGTGGTTGTTGGTGCGGGTTCAGCAGGCTCAGTGATAGCCAGTCGATTGAGTGAGAATCCTGATTGCAACGTTTTGGTACTGGAACAGGGCGACAATCCGCCACAGGAATCTGAGGTACTGTTGACATTAAGTGGCCAAAATTAATTGATTTTTTAAGTTATTTTCAAGCAAGTGAGCAAATTGTACAACAGCTACTGAGAATATTATTTAGACAACGATACGCAAAAGCATAACACCAAAAATAAATAGTTGACCTTATATATATTTTTATAAGATTTTTCGCATATCAGCGAGTTATAAATATAAATTAAACATTTTGTTTACTTTATTTCTACTATACTTTGCTTTACTCAACTAAATAATTATTTTATTTGTCTTTACCCTCACAGGTTCCACCTCTTTTATTTACCATACAACACTCTGAGTTTACGTACAACTACTGGACCGAATCGACAGGAAAGGCGAGTCTAGCTTTCAAAAATAATGCTTCCTACTGGCCACGAGGCAAAGCCATTGGCGGCAGTGGTTCTATAAATGGTATGCTTTATGTGCGTGGAAATCGAAAGGACTACGACGACTGGCAGGCACAGGGCAACCCCGGCTGGGGCTGGGCTGATGTTTTACCATATTTTGAAAAGTCTGTGCGACCAGCTGGTAATGATAACATGCCACAAGGCTATGTTACAGTTAATGAATTTGGTCGATTCAATATTGACGTTCAGGAAATGATCTACGCTGGTGCTCAGGAATTAGGTTCCCCTCAAGTTACACGATTTGAAGAGGATACCACAACGGGTTACACAAATCTACCGGGCACCATTCAAAATGGTCAGCGCATGAGCACCGGTAAGAGTTATTTGGGCAAAGTGTCCGATCGACCCAATCTACGTGTCATTAAAAATGCGCAGGTGACTCGGATTAATTTCGATGCATCTGGAAAAAACGTCAAATCTGTGAACTTTGTACTACGTAACCAGCATAAACTGCGTGTGAGTGTTAAAAAAGAACTTGTATTATCGGCGGGCAGCATTGAATCGCCAAAATTACTTATGCTTTCCGGTGTGGGCCTCAGGCAACATTTGAGCTGCCTAAAGCTACCAGTAATACATGATTTGCCTGTTGGCAATAATTTACAAGATCATTTGGTAGTGCCATTATTTTTCAAATTAGACGCTAGCACAGCAGTTCCCATAACCCAAGAAGAAACTCTAGACAACATTTATAACTATCTGATACATAGAAGAGGTCCTTTCAGCAGCCATGGCACTCTATCGTTGACCGGTTTCGTCAATACTGTGGAAGGTTCAAATAGTCTACGTGCTGATATTCAATATCATCACTCCTTCATTCGACATGGTGATATGGCCAGTTTAGGTATATACACGAATGGCATCGCTATCCAGGAGTTTTATGCATCACATTTACAGCAAATACTTAGTACCGGTAATTTGCTGATTATATATGTTATATTGTTACATCCTAAATCTATCGGTAGTCTTCGTCTACGCAGCGCTTACTATAAAGATGCACCTAAAATCTTCGCCAACTATTTGGAAGAGCCCGAGGATATGGAGACATTGTTACGTGGTATACGGCGTCTAATGAATATGGAACAAACGCAAGCTTTTGTAGCCAGAGAAGCGGAAATACAGCATCTTCCGATTGAGGAATGCGATCAATATGAATTCAAGAGTGACGATTATTGGCGTTGCTATATGAGGTATCTTTCTTCTACGGTATACCATCAAACAGGCACCGTCAAAATGGGTCCTAAAACAGATCCCACAGCCTGCGTGAATTCACGACTCAAAGTGCATGGCGTTAGAAACCTACGTGTAGTTGATGCCAGTATCATGCCTAAAATGCAAAGCGCCAATACCAATGCGGCAACTATTATGATTGCAGAGAAGGCGGCAGATTTTATAGCAGAAGATTGGAACGCACAACTACATAAAAAGCTTGAGTTGTGATGTGTTGATTTAAAGATGTGAGAAAAATTAAGTTTTAAGATTAAGAGATATCAGTTTGAAAAAATGTTTCCATTGTTTAAAGGAAGATATTATTTTAACAAACTTTTAGAAATAATTACCTCATTTAAAAGAAGATTGTTATAAGTATAAGTAATAAGTGTTAAAGTATAAGTGTTTCATTTTGTTTGATTCTATTAACTAAGCTTAATTGAGCTTTTCGAGTTTAAGAACACTAGCAGCATGTCATGTCTATGAGTCAAGCCTTTATTATTTAATTTTTAAAATAAAGTTTATCCTTGATTAATTTATGGGTTTAAAATACTTTTTATGGATTCTTTATCAATCATCATGGAATTTTAAGGTGGGACATAACATTTGCGGCAGAGAAAACATACCTTTTTTTTAAAAATTCATAACTCAGTCAAAAACAAACATTTTTCCAAAATTGTTTTCTTATTATTGTAGAGAATTGAACAAATTACAAGAAAAAAAAAAAATTTAAAAAAAAATATTTTTCACTCCAACATGGTTTTATAGAGCTCCAAACTAGCGGCAGAGAAAAAAAACGAGGCCTCGTGGTTGCAGCGCTGGCAGCCGCAAAAATTGTCCGATCTGTAAAAAAAATAACTTTTTTAAATCTTAACAAAATTGATTATCGTATTAAAGGAGGTTTTTTTAAGTTTTTTTTTTTCAATTTTTGGTGATGTTCCAAATTTGAAAGTGTGTTTTTTCGAAAAAAATATTGACTTTAAAAATTCATAAAAAAGCTCGTGTCATACGATAGCGAATCAAGTTTAAAAAAAAAAAAATTTCGTCAAAAAATGAACCCGCTAGTGCCGGAACCACTACGAAAAATATGGTTTCGAGATAAACGCGTTCACAGTTTGTGAACAAAGAAAAATAAAAATGCGCTCTCACTAATTTCTTAGAATCTTAAAAATATGTACTAAAATACAAAATTCGATGAAAAAATCCGGTCGATGAAAAAATCGCTTTAAAAAAACGTGCAATGACATGCCCCCCTTAAAGTAAACGTACACTGAGAAAAAAAACACATACCTTGCTCCGGTAAAAAATTTCTCTATTTTCGATATAGAAATTTTCTCTTTTTCAAATAAAATTTTCTTAAATTAGAATAAATTTTCACATTTTCAAAGAAATATTTCTTTACTTCTAGGAAATGGAAATATTTCAATGTCTCTAATAATGATAGGTATTTTTCTCGCACAAAAATTTCTCATTTATAGAGAAAAGTTTATTGAAAATTAAAAACTTTCTTATATTTTGATAAAAAATTCACTAAGAGAAGTATTTTCTTCAATAAAAACAATTCTTTTCTCAAAAATAAAAAGTTTTTTCTCAAAAAACGATATATTTTTCTTTTTCATGGAAGCTTTTTACCATTTTTAGAGAATTTTTGGTATCGAATTAAGAGAATAGCATTCTCTGGAGCAAAGTCTATACCATTTTTCTCTAAATATGATGCCTTTTTTATCATATTCCGATAAGCTTTTTTCTTTGTGTACTAATTAATTGTTGTGGTTAATATATAAACTATTTTAAAGTTTATTTCAAACTATTCTAGAGCGCTGCAACCGCGAGTCTCCTTTTTTTCTCTGCCACCAGTTTGGAGCTCTATAAAACCATGTTGGAGTGAAAATTATATTTTTTGAATTTTTTTTCTTGTAATTTGTTCAATTCTCTACAATAATAAAAAAATTTGGAAAAATGTTTGTTTTTGACTGAGTTATAAATTTTTAAAAAAGTTCTGTTTTCTCTGCCGCGAATGTTATGTCCCTACACGGTTAAAAATGTTGGACTAGTTTTTAATCCAAACTTTGGTTTAAAGGAATTTTGAATCCTGAAAGTACTAGTTTTTATTCCATATTTTAGTTTAATTTTTTTTAATCCGAAAAAGTTTAAGTTTAAGACTATTTATGGACTACAAATTTGCATTAAGGTAGTATTTTCAAGAAAAAGTAATAATGTTATTTAATAGCTGAATTACAATGCAGCAGTGGCAGTGGCAGCAGCTGTGTCAGTGGCAGCGGCAGTGATCAGTTGTTTCGTATTTTACTGCCTGCAAATTACAATCTAGCAGTGGCAGCGTCAACAACAAAAGCAGTGAATTTGGAATTAAACTTTCTGTGGATTAACAATTATTCCTTTTTGGATAAAGAAATTTTAAACTTTTTGCGGATTAAAAATAAATCCTTTTTGGATTGAAAAATTTAAAACTTTTCATTGGATTAAAAAATAATCTTTTTTGGTCATGTCCTATATGTAATCCAAAAAAGTTTAAAATTTAGTCCAAGATTTTTAACCGTGTACTACTATGCTTAATTGCGTGAAGTTTCACTGGCAACAGCCATTTATTTGTTGCGTGAAAAACTTTTTTTTGACAGATATTTTGTTGCGATGATCAAATTACAAATTTCGACAAGATGTAAATAAACAGTCACAATTTATAGAGAAAAAGCAGAAAATCGTTTAAGTTCTTTAATTTTCATATTTGTGATTATATAAATACAAAATAAATATTTATACAAGTATGCATGTCCTTTGTTGTGAAGCAGAACAAGTCATTAGTTTATGACAGTCTGCAAGCTGCGAAGTTTTGCGACCGTCAACACCGCGGAAAGGCGCATCCGAATTTACAATTTCCAACAACTGCAATTATTAATTGCAAAACTTTAGAAATAGTACAAAAATATCATTTTAATTAAAAATATTGTTCTTTTGCTTGAAATTTTTTCTTAAATGAATGGTGGGTTCAATTAAATTGTCGTGAAAACAATGTTGCTAGATGCATGTTCCGGAATATAGTACTAGATTTTCCACAGCGAAGCATAATACAGCTTTGACGAAAAAGTTGTGAAATGTTCACGGTTGTTTCACAGCTGTCTTGTTTTGTATGGAGATTTGAGTGGAATTTCACGTGAAGCCGAACAGAGTACTATGCTTTAACAAAGAACTAAAAAAAAAGTGTTCTGAAATCAGTACGCAAATATGAGAAATTTTTTACTGATTTTTTTAAAAATTTGACTCATGCCTCAAAAAACTTTTGTCTATAAACGCATTTAAAAAATGTGTACATGCCTTTATATTTTACGATTTCGGTACATTGCACTATAAAAACCTATTTTCTTACTAAAAAAAAAACAAACGTTTAAAATTAAAATTTTAATTTTGATACCTTGCTTTGTGAATTCGTAGAACTACAAACATTCGGGAGGAACCTTCTGTACAAAATATAAAAATTAAATCAAGGAAGAGCTGGAAATCTACACTTATAGAACCTCCAGCAGTTTCCAAATAATAAATAAAATTCCTTAACGCCTTAACTTACGTATGAATTGAAGAAGTCAGCAGCCTAGATAAAATAGAGACGTTAATGAAATTTATGTTAGAAACAAACTGATTAAGACCGAACAAAAATTGCTTTACAAGAAAGAAGTTGTGGGAAGGGACCAGGGGCGGATCTGGAAAAAATCTTGGTGGGGGGGGGGGTAAATTATCACACACATTTTCGATTTGAGAAAATTTTGTCTATTTACAAATAGACAAAGTGTACTTTTTTGAATTGAAATTATTGAATTGTTTAAGAAGCATTTTCCCAGACAAATACACGAACATTTCCGTATATATTTATTTCTTCCTTTTTCTGGAAACTTCCTTTCTTCTTTTTTCCTTTTTCGGGAAACTAATTGTTCTGACGTTACGACTATGATATGGTAAACTTTGAAAAATAAATCAACTATACAAAATTAATACTGATTACACTGCGCTACGGATGTTCTGTTGCCAGAGATTTTTGCAGCTGATTATAGACAAATTTGGTTTCCTGATTTCAAATATGGACTCCGTTTTTCTCCATCAGCTCGAGTTTTTAAGTTATAGACAACAACATGAAAATCGGTTATTTTTCTCATAATTTTGCTATATCTATTATATTGATCTACCGATTTGTATTGCTATGACTGATTTCAATGAAAAAATACTATACTATTCAAATTTTGCACATTTAATAACAATTTATTTGACAGTTTCGAAGATATCGACGTTCAAAATCGAAAAAATTTCACAATTTTACGTAGGCTGCTCTTTTGAAACACTTGTATGTTTAGTATTTTTCAATGAATTTACAAAAATTTTTTTGTACTCTGGAAAAGAAATGAAATAAGAAGATGAAATAATTGAAGTACAAACAAAGTATTGGATTTTACATTGTTTGAACTTTCCTTTTTGACAATTTATTAAGTGAAAACTGAAAGTAACAATGCACGTATTGTTTTTTTATGGTAAAATTTGTTGGCACATAGGTTGAAAAAAAGTATGGCAGGTTTTCACTAAAAATTTAGAAGGATAAAATATTTTAAGTAACAACTATAATCTTCATTGCGATAGATAGAAAATGATGCTATTAATGATAGTGGCAACACTCTGTTCGATTAAATACTTCTTGCAAAAGCGCGCGTTGTGAAGGTTGTTGAAATGTAAGTTTGTAAGAATTAATTAGTTCGAGGAAGACTCTGATATTGCAAGTCGTATTGCAGCACGAATGACTGATTCAAATGTGATATATTTACAATTCTTGTCTTATGCATTGAGTGCTGTTAATTCACTTAATTTAGAATTTCAAACAGAATCGCCTAGTTTTCATGAGTTGTTAAAATCATTAAAATTTTATTTCAGAAGTATTGTAATTAATTTTATTGACATCTCTGCCGTAGAATTTGATATAATTTTTGAAAATGATCTCAATACTTTTAGAATTAAGCCTTTGTCTGATATATATATAGGGCCTAGAGCCCAGATAAAATTTGATTCCTATGATATATCTGTAACAGATAAGAACGAAATTTTGAAAAGTTGTGTACAGTTCTATTACATTCGTACACTAATTATGAAAAGAGTCAATTTCAAATATTCAGTTTTGAGAACATTACAAATTTTGGATACAAGTTCTTTAGCTAATAGTTTGGTTCCCCTCATAAAACTTTTTCCTAATCTCATCGAAGAAAAAGAAATCGACTGTCTAGAAAAGGAATGGCGTCTTTTAATATTAAATGATTTTTTTAGCTGAAAAGGATTTGAAGAGCTTTGGTTCTACGGTTTTAAATTAAAAAGTGCCTTAGAAGACCTGATGTACCAAAAAATAAAAACTTTCGTAAGAGCGTTGTTAAGCTTAAGCACGGTGGTGTAACAACAGAAAGAGAATTTTCACAATTAAAACTAATTAAAAATACAACTACAAATAAGTTAAAATAAGTTAAAATTTACGGTTTATAATTTTAAAACCGTAAATTCGATAATGCTAATAAAGGACCACTTTCTAAATGATAATTTTTTTAAATTGGAATCCTTAAACGAATACTTTATCGAATGTTTGTTATAACAGTGATATTTACTTCAGAACCGAAGAAATAGCTGCATAGAAAATAGAAATAGTAATTAGAAATAGATAATTTTTTTAACATTGCTTATTTATACATATAAGTGATTGAAATATATTTCAGTATTTTCTTATTGAACGCGTATTTTCTTATTAAACTTTATTGATTGATTTTTGTGAAAATATTTTTTATTGATTTTTTCGTTATTAATTTTTAAATGTACCTAAATTTGCTTAATAAACAGTCATGTTAAAACAAAATTAATTTATTTTAACACTTCGAAATCTCTGAAAATACTTCCATCTTTCAGCCTATTTTACTTCGTTTTAAAATTCACGAACGGCAACACTGACTCTTCCTGTAATTCTGCTCTTTAATTGATTTTTCTTCGGTGCTTCTTTACTCTCTTAAGTTGGCACTTTTATTTTTCCTTAAGCAGTTAAATGACACCGTTTCCCCGATTAACGCGCCAACAACTTCAACAAAACTCAAATCGTGTAAGTAGCAAAAGCGATGCTATGCATAAGCCCGAGAGTGGGGATATAATATCTCAAGCTCTCCGTACTCTCCTGCAAGAATTAGAACAACGACTGAGTGCAAATCTGAAAGCAGAAATAAAGAGTTTGGAAGATCGCCTCTTTAAGCAGCACGATAATTCGTTTAAAAGCCTTACTACAGATTTAGCGAACATCGAAGAAAAAATTGAGTGTGATAAAAAATTGAGTTGCTGGACACGCAACTTCAAGCTCTTACTTCTGAGAAAGAGCTGGAAAGAGCTTCTGAGTAACAACTCTAGCAACAACGATTTCTCTTCGGATGCTGTTTTGTTTGGAGTGCCGCGCTCAGAAGACGAAAATTAAAAAGTATCTTCAACAGAATCTGCCATTTTATTGATTTCCAGCCACCGCAGATAAGGGATATTTTTCGTATTAAACCAGCTTCAAGCAATCCAAATCCATTGCTTATAATTAAATTCTCGTCTCCCTTCGATCGTACACTCAGAAAAATATCAACTGTAATATAAACAGTCGGCCGCTGTTATTTCAAAACACTGTTCGATTGAATGAATTGCGTTTAAGTAAACAATTTTCTTTGTTGAATGAACGTTTCAAAGCATTTTTGTGCTGTTAAAATCATCTGTTGAAATATTTTTGTGCTTATATTGAATTGTCAATTTTTTCTAAGCAATAGTTTTTATATGTGTTTTGCTACATTTATATTATCGTTGCCAGTAGCTCAGTGGATGTGCACTAGACTGTCATGCGGGAGACGTGGATTCGAACCCTAGCTGTGTAAGTATCAAAAATTGTAATTTAATAATCGAAATAATAATAATTCTGTTTCAATAATTGTTTGGTCAATAATAATCTTCAAAATTAAATGCTAACAACCTTGCAAAAAAAAAAAAAAATTGCAAATTTAATTTTTTATTTTAAAAAAAATATTTTAAATAAAAAAAAAGTTTTTATTGGCCTTGCTGGATTTGAACCGTGGTCACTCGAGTAATAGACGCACACGTTAGCACACTCGGCCATACATGAACTTTCAAGCCAGTGATCAAATTTCAATAAATAAGTTTTTATACGGCTTTCGTGTTCTATAGACCAACAGTCAACCGACTGTTGATTTGAAAGTTTTATTTGTTGGATGGTATTTAAAAGTGAAATCTGTTATTTTAACCCATGATTTGTTTGATAAAACAGCATTTTTTCCCTGAGTGTAACCGCACTTTAAAAGTATTTGGTGACTACAGGAGACGAACAAAATCTGCTGTGAATCTACGATCAATTGGTTTCAACTCTAATAATAATATTTTCATTCATGAAAGCTTGAGCTCCGACAACCGAAAAATAATGCAAGCGGCGATATTGCTTAAACGCCAGAAACATTTGTTTAATGCATTTACCTACCGGGGTGCAGTCCACGTATGGCTGTACAAAAATGCTGATTGCATCAAAACTGGCATTCTGGATGAGCTGCGCAATGCTGTCTGTAATCTTCGATTTGGTTATACATTAAGTATCTCTCTTATAAACCATATTATTCTTATTCGTTATGTGTCTCTGTTCCTTTCTATTTCTCTGCCTTCTCTTTGTTTTAAATTATCAGTTAAATTCAGTTCGATTGTTGTTATTATTGTTCGAACTTTTCTAATTATTTTTCTAATCTGTTGCTTTGCATTAACTATCTTTTTACTTGCTTTCTATTTCTTATACTTAATTTGTCTATTTTTTTCCCTGCCTAAATTGTTCTATCCTGTTGCTTTTTCTGGTGTTTGGCGTTAGTCATCCATCTGATGTTGTTAATGATAACAAGAAAACTATGATTCAGATACTGTGTAGGCAACGCGGTGGTTTGAATGTAGTTCATTTTAATGCTCGCAGCTTGAATATAGCTAAACTGGATTATATTAAATATGTTTTCGAGGACTCATCGGTTGATGTAGTGTGCATTTCTGAAACGTGGCTATGTGATGAAGTAAATCAAACTATCTGCAATTTGAATAATTTTAAGCTATTTCGTAATGATTGTTATGACAAAAAAGAGGAGGTGTTGCAATTTACTGTAGAACAAATTTAAAATCTGAACTTGTGAGTAAATGGACTGGAGCAGGTATTGAGTTCATTAATGTCTGCATATATGATCAAAACACTTAATTGCTTATGTCGTGTGTGTATAACCCGAATAAATGTCACCCTGTTGATCCGTTGTTTTCTGTTTTGTCCAAGTCTTTACTAGATTACGATCTAATTTTATTGGGTGGAGACTTCAATATTAATATTATATTGAATGACTATTTGAAGCATTCATTATATGACAAAATATCGTCCTTAGGATTATCAATTGTAAATGAAAGTCAACCCACTAGATTTGCTAACAACTCTACTCCTAGTCTTTTAGACTACTTTATTGTTTCTGACCGTTCTGCTGTGATGTTATTTGACTAACTGTTCTTTATTTCTGATCATGACTTAATATTTTGTTCGCTAAATGTTAACTTTTCTCGCAATGTTATGTCTAATACTTATTCTTATCGTGATTTTAAATGTATTGATTACACGTCTCTATTGCATGATATTTCAATCACTCCCCTTAATAATTGTTGGCTATACCCTGATATCAATGATAAACTTGATTCTCTTATTGATCCAATAAAATACTTGTTTGAGAAACATGTCCCCTTACGAACGAAAACTGTTATGAATAAATCTTGCCCTTGGTTTTCTCAAAATGTTTTGAATGCCATTAAAAAACGAAACAGGCTTCGCACAATATGGAGGAAAAACCCCACCTCTAACAACTGGAATGCCTATAGGACTGCTAGAAACGAATCTGTTCACCTCACTAGACAATCCAAATCAAGCTACTTCTCGGCCAAACTTCAACTTTCGCTTCCAACCAGAACACTTTGGAAAAATATTAAAAAAACTTGGAGTTTGCAATAAAAATAACGTTGAATGCAACATTAATCCTGAAACTCTCAATGATCTTTTCGTTGGCACTGCAGATAGCTCTAGTAGTACTATACTCCCCCATTATAATCTGACCATGCAACAATCTTTCAATTTCACACAAGTAAACAAATTTGATGTTGGAAAATGTGTAATGCAAATTAAATCGAACGCTACAGGTGAAGATGGTGTTCCCATTAAATTTGTTAAACTCATACTCCCTCATATAATTAGCCCTCTTACACATATTGTTAATTCTTGTTTTATGTCGTCATCGTTTCCAAACCTGTGGAAAACTGCCTTTTTTACCTGTTGCAAAAAAGCAAAACCCTTCTGGTCCTAATGACTTTAGGCCAATAAGTATTTTATCCCCGCTGTCAAATGTATGTGAGAAGCTCATGGCGCAACAACTCAATAAATATTTATTTGAAAAAAAACTTTTATCCCCTTTACAATCGGGTTTTCGAACTGGGCATGGTTGCTCTACAGCAGTTGTAAAAGTTATGGATGACATAAGACCTGAATATGATTCTGGATCTATGACTCTGCTCTGTCTACTGAACTTTTCTAAAGCTTTTGATCACCACTACCACCACTACTTGAGTCATAAGCTTAAGAATTTGTTTGGGTTCTGTGATAGTGCCGTCAAGTTGATGTCTAATTATTTGTTCAATAGGGTTCAAAAAGTCATTGTCGGACAATTATCCTCTCAATATAAGCAAATTGTTAGTGGTGTTCCACAAGGATCTATACTTGGACCTTTACTATTTTCAATGTTTATAAACGACATTTTCTATGTATGCAAAAATTCTTCTGTTCATGCCTATGCTGATCATGTACAGCTGTATCTGTCTCGGAAAACTTCGCTTCTTGAAGATCTTTGTTGTAGAATGAATGAAGATCTTAGCAGTATTGAGAAATGGGCCAGTAGTAATGGTCTTCAACTAAATGCTTCAAAGTCTTATGTTTTTCCTATTTGTAAGAATAAAAATTGTATAAATGATGTCCCAGACTTATTTATTGGAAGAAATAAGCTTACTGTTGTATCTAAAGTTGTCAATCTTGGTTTCCATATTAATTCGTCTCTCTCATGTGTAGATCATGTTAACTCTGTAGTCAGAAAAGTTAATTATGTCCTTCGTAATTTGAGAATGTCAGCTTATGTTGTTCCTGTAAATGTAAAACGTAAGTTGGTGATTCAACTGATTCTATCAGTTATAACGTACTCGGAAATAGTATACAGTAAACTCGACTCTTCTTCACAGTTAAAACTTCAAATTGCCTTTAATTATGCTACACGCTACGTCTATGGTTTGCGAAAATTTGATCATTTGTCTAGTTTCAGAAATGCTATACTCGGATGTGATTTAAGTACTTTTATGAATGCTAGAAACTGTATTTATTTGCATAAACTCATTCTTGAAAAGACACCGCTTTATCTTTATTCAAAACTTCACTTCTGTCTGTCTAGAAGAAATATTATTTTCATTGTACCTAGGCATAGCTCGCTGAACTCCTCTCGTCTGTTTTTCATTAACGCCATCAGACTATGGAATGCACTGCCCCAAAGTATAAGAGAAATTAACAGGAGAGGAACTTTTAGGCAAACTATTTTATCCTATTTCTCCACTTCCTAAAACTTAAACTTTCTTCTACGTCTTTCCTTCTAGCAGCTCCTAATTTGTACTTTTTCGTATTTTTTTTTTTTTTTTTTTTTTTTTCTTCTCGGGTTTTTTATTGCTCATTTCGTTATATTTTATGTTTTTATTTTCCTAGACTGTTTTAAACCTTTTTTTCTTTCTTTTTCTATATTATTAAGATAGTTGTTATAATAAATAAATGAAATTTGAAATGTAATGGATTTAAGTAAATAAACTTAGTTGACAAGTAAGATCTTATTTAAGTTATTAAATTTAAGTCATAAAATTAAAATTTAGCCATAATACTCCTAAGTAAACGAAGTTGTTATCTATAACATCATGTACTATAAGAGAACCTAGTTCTAAGTGTACTATGCAAGGCTTTTAAATAAATAAATAAATAAATAAATAAAATAAATTATTTCATATAAAAGGCATTTTTAAACTAATCGTTAATGTTTTGTAAAAATATAATTATTATAAAGCAAACACTTACGCCGAGGTAGTGCCTTCAAGTTTTTTTTTTTATTTTTATTTGTAAGAAAATAACCCGTCTTAAAAGTTGATTGTTTAAAAAATGGCTGTCAATTTGAGTACTTAAGGAAATGTAACTTTATTTTCAGGATCATTTTTAAAAAAGGCAAAGTTACTACCTCGACGTAAGCGTTTGCTTTACATGTAATTTTATTTTGTTTTTTGCAGATGACTACAGATCATGTTATTCTACAAGCAAAATGGTCCTACTCTCTCGCATCGCTTCATAAAAACGGCACCTACACGCAAATGACGTCACAAAACAAACAAAAAACATATTTTTTTTTATACACTTTAAAATTTGTTGAAATCAATAAAAAACAAAAGTTTAACATATCCATCAATGACCATCTTTTGTAGTATTCATTCAAAAAACGCCTTCAGAATCGCTTATGTATACATACCAGTACCTTTAAGCTGTGCGCACAACTATTTTTTCCAAATAAAGTATTAAAAATTTAAGTTTTTAAAAGTTCTTGGGGGGGTAATTACCCCCTTTACCACCCCTTGTATCCGCGCCTGGAAGGGACAATAGAGTTACAATAGACACGGATGGAGGCTAGAAAATTCACAAAATTCTATTAAAAACATAAAATGATAAAAAGGAAGCACATGGGATTCAATCCCCAAAAGGAACACCAAATATTTTTTTTTTAATTAATGTTTTTTAAGTAAAACTTATTTTGACAGTTATTTTTGACGAAGCAGTTAATGAAACAGAATTAGAATTTCAATAATGAAATTAAAATTGTTGATACTTACACAGCCAAGATTCGAACCGACGTCTTCTGCGTATCAGTCTAGCACGCTTCCATTGAGCTATTGTGAGATATTGTGTAGAATAAATTTTTTTTAGATTATTGTGTGTCATAAGAAATGGTGTTTTTTTCTATGAATGAAGTTTTCAGTTGAACAAAATCAATTTTTCGGTTGCCGCAATTTAAAAACAATTTATGGTAATGGCAAACGAAATTAATTTCTTGCAACTAAATAACGCGTTTCCCGCAACTAACCATTATTATGCCAACTGTACAAACGTTTACAAACAATGATTTGAAGCACAACAAACGAAGTTCGTTTACAGCAAACTGGCGATAAACGTTTTTTTTCTCTGCGTGTACTAGAAAATGGTTTAAAGATAAGTACTCGATCTTTGGAAAACTTATTAAATAATATACGTAAAAGGATCCAGATGATGCTCAAAACAAAAAGAAGTATGCAACAAACATAAAAAATGCAAAAATCTTCATGAAAATGTACAATTTCAAATCAGTCACGTCAGTGCTCATAAAAAAGTTGATTCACAAACGCAATAAAAATTTTGAAAAAGTCTATTATTGTTTATTTTTTAAAATACACGCTGCAACACGTTAAACTTAAACAACTTTTTGCGTGTTCTTCCTTAAAGTTGGGGAAGTAAATAGAAAAAACCTATCGGGAATTTGCTGGTTTGGCTGCCGATCGGATTTTGTGATACCTGAAAGATATCGGTTGAAACTTGATTTTTCAAAGCAAATGCTTTTTTTTCACGCCTATATCTCGTAAACTATTTTTAATTATGTTTTCCTGTCTTCAGCAAAGTTGTAGGAAAACAAAAGCTCAGAGCAAACTATCACGAAAAACCGAAGCTTCAAAATCGCAAAAATGAAAAAAATTTACTTTTTAGTTTTACCATTTTTGGTTCATAAATCTCAAACCGTTTTGAATTTAAGCAAACAATAACCAACGAAATTGTAGTCAAGCAAAAACTAACAACTAGTTTCAACACGTCAACTGCATCCGAGTACTCCTTGATACCGTTTTGGCCCTGAAAAAGTGATATATTTTCATAAATAACCACATTACCATCCATGCTTGAAATTTCACTATTAAACATCCACGAACAATTGTTCATGATAGGGATGATTATGTTTTTTTCGCAATAGTCACACAAGGCAACTAAGAAATTTATACCTAGGTAAGTGTTTTTAAAGTGTGATTGGAAAAGGCTTACTTTTTGTTAAGCATACAAGTTAAATCCAAGAACTCTTGCTAAATGGCTGATTGGGTTGAATCAAGATCCACTCATTTCAGTAGTGGAATTCCCAAACGGCTAAACGACGATTTTCAATGTCGTTAACATACAAAAACTGTCATTTTCTTTAAAAGTGGCACGCACAACGACCGATATCGACAACGATTATTGTCGTTAACTTTTTAGGAATTCGGTTACAGAACTCTGATGTGGATCAAAAGGCGTAGAACACAGCTGCACCCAGAACTCAAATCTTTCTTTAATTTGACTTCAATGATTATCGCATATAAATACAAATATATCGCATATTAACATACAATAAAACCTATTTTTATGATATGCTCTAACAATTATTTTTTTTATAGCTGTAAACACATTAACCCTTTACGGACCACGAACAAATTTTACTGCCATTTTTAAAAAAGCTAATTTGAAACAAAACTTTCAGAACAAACATTTTTAGGACTCTTTAGATCACACAATCGCTTCAGACGGGTCGTAAAAGGGTAATACAAAGTGTAAATACCTACTTGGCCCATACAAACATGGACAATAAAAAAGTTTATGCGAGACAAATAGATAATTTTGCATGGAATTAGAAATTCTTAAAATACGCTCATTAAAAACAGAAAACAAAAACAACCAACAAGACCTAAAAAGGCATCAATTAATTTACTCAAATGTAGCACACAGTATTGTTTGAATGCAAATTAACTAAATTAATTAAAGTGTTAATTATATGAAGTGCTAATTTTATATAACAAAAAATTTAAATAAAAAAATACTTCATAAATTGAGTCAAATGTAATAAAAGAATTAATTAATTAACTAATTTAAATTTACTAAATACCAAAAAGAGTTCAAGATAGGCGCAAATATATAAATATACATTAACAGCAGCATATGATGAGAGAAGGCAAGCATATGTTTATAATGCTTAGTTTTAATTTAAAACTGTAAAATCTATAAAACTGTTAAATCTATAAAATATCTATGAGAATTGTTGACAAAAATGTAATTAATATTGGCGAAATCTACAAGCAAAACTTTTTGAAGAATTCTATCCAGTGTTAATTCAACTCTTGCAGCATGTCGACTGGTTTATTAAATCAGTGTTCGGCACCAAGTGTCGGAACGGTTGATACATTGGTGAACACATTAGTGCAGGCTCTATTACTTGCTCAATGTGGTTTATCGAAGCCCGAGTATTGGCCAAGTGACTACGCTGATGCAGCTCTACAGCCGGGTGGTTTGGATGGTTTTGATTTTGTGGTTGTTGGTGCGGGTTCAGCAGGCTCAGTGATAGCCAGTCGATTGAGTGAGAATCCTGATTGGAACGTTTTGGTACTGGAACAGGGCGGCAATCCGCCACAGGAATCGGAGGTACTGTTAACATATAGTGGCCAATATTTCTTGATTTTTTAATTATTTGCAGACATGTGAGCAAGTTGTACAACAGCTGTACACATTGTAGACAAAACATGTTTGTTCTCATGTTATGACAAATGGCAAAAAGAATTAACATAACATTTTTAAGTGTAACATTTACTCAGATATCGATGAGCTAAAGCACAACGCCAAAAATAAATAAATTAAAAATTTTGTTTACTTTATTTCTACTATACTCTGCTTAACTGAACGAAATAATTATTTTATTTGTCTTTGCACTCACAGGTTCCACTGATTTTACTTGCCATACAACACACAGAGTTTACGTACAACTACTGGACCGAATCGACAAGAAAGGCGAGTCTAGCTTTCAAAAATAATGCTACCTACTGGCCACGAGGTAAAGCCATTGGCGGCAGTGGCTCTATAAATGGCATGCTTTATGTGCGTGGAAATCGAAAGGACTACGATGGTTGGCTGAATCAGGGCAACCCTGGTTGGGGCTGGAATGATGTTTTACCATATTTTGAAAAGTCTGTGCGACCCGCTGGTACTGATAGCATGCCACAAGGTTATGTTACACTTAATGAATTTGGTCGATTCAATATTGATGTTCAGGATATGATCTACGCTGGTGCTCAGGAATTAGGTTCACCTCACATAACAAGCTTTGATGAGTTTACAACGGGCTATACAAATCTACCGGGCACCATTCAAAATGGTCAGCGCGTGGGCACCGGTAAGAGTTATTTGAGCAAAGTGTCCGACCGTCCCAATCTACGGGTCATTAAAAATGCACAGGTGACTCGGATTAATTTCGATGCATCTGGAAAAAACGTTAAGTCTGTGAACTTCGTACTACGTCACCAACACAGACTGCGTGTGAGTGTAAAGAAAGAACTTATACTATCGGCGGGCAGTATTGACTCGCCAAAATTACTTATGCTTTCCGGTGTAGGTCCTAGTCAACATTTGAGCTGCCTTAAACTGCCAGTAATACATGATTTGCCTGTTGGCGATAATTTACAAGATCATTTGGTAGTGCCATTGTTTTTCAAATTAGACGCTAGCACAGCAGTTCCCATAACCCAAGAAGAAACTCTAGACAACATTTATAACTATCTGATACATAGAAGTGGTCCTTTAAGCAGCCATGGAACTCTATCTTTAACCGGTTTTGTCAATACCGTGGAAGGTTCAAATAGCCCATATCCTGACATTGAATATCATCACACTTACTTTCGACGTGGTGATTTGACCGGTTTAGGTATAAACATGAATGCCATCGCTATCCAGGAGTTTTATGCATCATATTTACAGCAAATACTTAGTACCGGCAATTTGCTGATAGCTTATGTGATATTGTCGCATCCAAAATCTATCGGTAGTCTTCGTCTACGCAGCGCTTACTACAAACATGCACCTAAAATTTTCGCCAACTATTTAGAGGAACCCGAGGATATAGAGACATTGTTACGTGGTATACGGCGTCTAATGAATATGGAGCAAACACAGGCTTTTGTAGACAGAGAAGCGGAAATACAGCATCTTCCGATTGAGGAATGTGATCAATATGAGTTCAAGAGTGACGATTATTGGCGTTGTTATATGAAGTATTTTACCTCCACGGTATACCATCATACGGGTACCGTCAAAATGGGTCCTGAAACAGATCCCACAGCCTGCGTGGATCCACGTCTTAGAGTACATGGCGTTAGAAACCTACGTGTAGTTGATGCCAGTATCATGCCTGACGTACCCAGCGCCAATACCAATGCGGCTACTATAATGATTGCAGAGAAGGCGGCAGATTTAATAGCAGAGGATTGGAACGCACAACTACATAAAAAGCTTGAGTTGTGATGTGTTGATTTAAAGATGTGAGCAAAAATAAGTTCTGAAAATAAAAGATATCAGTTCGAAGAAATTTGTTTTCATTGAGCGAATGAAGAAATTATTATTAACAAACTCTTCTAAATAACTACCTCATATAAAAAAAGAAGGTTATAAGAATAAGTAATAAGTTTTATAGTATAAGTGTTTCAGTTTGTTTGATTCTATTTACTAAGCTTAATTGAGCTTTTTGAGTTTAAGAACACCAGCATGTCGTCTATGAGCCAAGCCTTTATTTTTTAATTTTTTATAATAAAGTTCATCCTTGATTTATTTATGGTTTTATAATACTTTTTATGGATTCTTTATCAATCATCATGGATTTTTAAGGTGGGACATAACATTCTCCCGCAGAGAAAACAGAACTTTATTTAAAAAATCAAAAACAAACAGTTTTCCAAAATGTTTTCTTATTATTGTAGAGAATTGAACAAATTACAAGAAAAAAAAAAAAATCAAAAAAATATATTTTTCAATCCAACATGGTTTTATAGAGAGTATTCAAACTGGCGGCAGAGAAAAAAACGGGTCCTCGTGGTTGCAGCGCTGGCAGCCGCAAAAATTGTCCGATCTGGAAAAAAATAACTTTTTTTAAATCTTAACTAAATTGATTATAATACGATAATTATCGTATGAAAGGAGCTTTTTTTAAGTTTTTTTTTTTTCAATATTTGGTGATGTTCCAAATTTGAAAGTGTGTTTTTTCGAAAAAAATATTGACTAAAAATTAATAAAAAAGCTCGTGTCATACGATAGCGAATCAAGTTAAAAAAAAAAAATTTCGTCAAAAAATGAACCCGCTAGTGCCGGAACCAGTACAAAAAATATGGTTTCGAGATAAACGCGTTTGTTCGAGTTTGTGAACAAAGAAAAATAAAAATGCGCTCTTACTTAACCGGCTGTAACTTTTGAACCCGTAAGAATTTTTCCATGAAATTTTGTTTCTTAGAGTCTTAAGAATATTTACTAAAATACAAAATATGATCGATGAAAAAATCGCTTTAAAAAAACGGGCAATGACATGCCCCCCTTAAGTAAACGTACACTGAGAAAAAAACACATACCTTGCTCCGGTAAAAAATTTCTCTATTTTCGATATAGAAATTTTCTCTTTTTCAAATAAAATTTTCTTAAATTAGAATAAATTTTCACATTTTCGAAGAAATATTTCTTTACTTCTAGGAAATGGAAATTTATAGGTGAGTTTCATGGTTCACATGAGAACAACGTGAGCATTCCTTCCTCTACAACTTCCAATATTTTGGAGATCGTGAAGGAGAAATACGGCTGTGAAGCAAACCGCAGTAGATTGAATGCAATTTATTTGCTGACGACTACAAAAGATCACGCAGCCCTTCTTAGACCAAAAAAAATAGACTTTTTCGCCTTTCGTAAGCACAAAAACCATACAAAAAACCATAGAGAAATCTTCTTAACTTTGTTCTACATTATTAGGTAATTATGTGGCGTTTTTTTTGTGTGTGCCTAAAAATTAAATTGCTTCAAGTGGGTTACTATGAACATTTTCTATATTACAAAATACGGGTAACCCAAAGACTGGCTGAAGACTTTGCTAGCGAGGAAAGTATTTGCTCAATTATAAAAAACGAACAGAATAAGAATAAATTTTGGAAAAATATAACTTTCCAAGATTGACTAGCAGCATAAAATATTTTACAAATTCTTGTGAGATCTATAAGATAAATAAATACGATAGACATTTCTTTGTACCAAAACTACAAGACACACCAAATCCAAAATATACCTCTGAAATTTTACAAGTTGATATTTTTGAATTGCAAGGTCTTAAAATTTTAAGCTGCATTGATAAATTTTCAAAATTTGCCAAAGTTTTTAATTTAAGAAATGAATCTGCAGTTCAATTCCGAAACAAATTTGCAAAAATGCTACATTATTTCACGGTACCATAAATGACAGTTGCCTACAACGAAAAGGGTTTCATGGGTGCAACAGTTTCCAATTGGATAAAAAAATCTGAGCATGCAACTTTATCAAACGCCTATTCAAAGAAGCAAAGTCAATGGACAGATAGAAATTCTATATTCGACAATAATTGAAATATATCGGTGTCTCCAAAAAGAACTGAAAAACACAAACTTTAAAGATCTACTATATATAGCAGTGGATCGTTACAATAATACGGTTCTCTCTTTTACCAAACGGAAACCAAGCGATATTTTCTTTAATAGAACAGAAAGAATAAATTTCCAAAATCTGAGGGACTTTCGCAGCAAAGTTTTACAAGATGTAAGGGTTCAAATAAGGAAAAACGCGAAACGCCTTGACTTATGTATGAATTGAAGAAGTTAGCAGCCAAGATAAAATAGAGACGTTGATCGCCCATTCCAAGCATAACGCAAAACGGGTCCGTCTCATAGCTTTCGATTTTAAAATTCTAAGTATATAAGTTAATTTATTTTTTGTATATCGCCATTCGTTGAAAAGTTATGGACCTCTCAATTCTGCAAATCGTCCGAAAACGCCAGAATCGTGAAATTTCCAATTAATTGTATCTACGTCAGTTTTATACAATTTTCATAAATAAGGTACCGTTGGAAAGGTATTGGAAAGAAATTTTTGGAAAAAATATATTATTTTAAAATTTTGGATGTTAGGGTTGCCAATCAATTAAAAAAAAATGTATTTGCTCATATCTCAAAAAATGCATAATTTTTTTTGATTTTTTATTTTTTAAATTTGAAGAAGAATGTTGCCTTTAATTCAAAAGCAATTTAATAATGGAGCTTTTATATATTTTTTTGCAATTTCAATTTTTGTGCACATACCTCAATATTTTGAGGCACTTTATCGCCTATAAATTTCATAACGGCTAAGATGTTCGAAAATTTGTTCTGCAAAATGGTTAACCTTGTTAAGACGAATATTTTATTCATAATTTTTGATGACCTTTCACTTGACCTTGGTATAGAAAACTGGTAAAAACCGAAAAAAAATAAAAAAAACACAAACAATTTTTTTAACTTTTATTTGTATAAGATTAAACAAACTTTTGACTGCCATATTAAAGATAATTAAATTCTAATTTGTTTTGATTCAAAAATTTTTAAAATCGGACTTAAAACAAAAAAGTAGTGATGGTTACTCAGTCGCTCTCTTAATAAAAATGTTACAATGATTTGTATGAGTTGACAAGTATGAGCCCTACCTCGAGTTTACTTAATGCCATATCTACACAGAGAATTTAGTTTGCGTTTTGCCCTTGAACTCAATATAATCAATGGAGGCTAGAAAATTCACAAAATTCTATTAAAAACATAATAAAAAATAAAAAATTATAACCTAAATGTAAATGCACATAATATAGGCTTTGAATAAATAGCCAATGCGGCCAAGTAAATTATTTTTTAAGAATATCTCTCAAAATCGTCAAAATCTGCTAACCCTAAGCACAGTATACTGCATTTATGCAAGATAATGACCCCAAACTTAACGTGAAAACAACCACAAAATGGATTTTAGTAAACGTATATATTTTTTTGGATTGAGAACTACAGTCCCACAACCTAAATCCAATCGAGAACTTTAATATTGAAGAAAAAAATTATATCTCGCCGATTAACGTTGATGGATGGTTGCTACTAGAAAATGGTCAAAAGATAAGTACTCGATCTTTGGAAAACTTAATAAATTATATATGTAAAAGGATCTAGATGGTGCTCAAAACAAAAAGGAGTCGCATAAAAAATAAAAATCTTCATGAAAATCGCGACAGAACTCTGTAGCGGCATTCCAAAAAAATTTACGTTACGATGTCGTTATCGTTATCTACCGACGTTTGTAGTTTTCAATAACGTAGGTTGTATTTTCAAAATAGTACAAAGCTACAAAATTTTTGAAACGTAAAATTCACAATAGAAGCTACAAACGTCGTTAATACTATGTTCACACTGAGATCAAATTAGGTAATTTCGAGCTTTTGTGTAATTTCGACTGAAATGATCGAAAAACTATGGTAATTTCCCATACAATTTGTTGATTTGGAAATCACCTCAAACAAGGTAATTTCGTTTAAATTACTCACGAAATTAGGCAAAAATGCACTTGCAACCCTGAAATCTGAATATAGTGTGGAATAAACACAGCCTTTTTGTGACGTATTAACAATCTTGTTATCCATTTCAGCTGAGACGTCAAAATTATATATGACACATGATAATGGCCACATTCAGATACTTGGCTGTTTTGACCCTTCGATTAGCAACCCATTCAGGGAAACTTAGGTGAGCGATGTTTTCAATGAATTAAAGTTGTACAATTGATAAGATGTACGGCTATGTGCGAAATATTTTTGCAAACTTACTTTGAGAGAGAATTTTCTATTTTTAATTCAACATGTAATTTGGCAACTGTTGAGAGTGCTGAATGTGGCCAGTAATGAGTTGACAAAAAAATAAATCAAACGTCAAACGAAATTATCCAAGCCTAGTGTGAACACTTTTGCACAATTTCGAAATTATCTCACGAAATTACCTAATTTCATCTCAGTGTGAACATAGTATAACACACATCGAAAATATGGCAGCACTGTTCTTTTAACTAAATAAGAACGAAATTTTATATTAGACAAAAAACAGCAACAGTGAACGCAAAAAAAAGAGTAAGCCGGACAACAGCTGAGCAGAACCAAATAATGTTAAACTTTTTTGAGACAAACAAAGGGTTGGCTCATGTTAGAATAACAAGGTAGGCGCATATTGGAGAGGAAGTGAGCTAGATGTCAAAATCAGCTGTTCGAATTTGAGTTGTTCTAATTGTTACATATATGTATTAACATATATGTCGTTAACTCGTTTGGAAATGCCGCTACTGATGTGGATCAAAAGGCGTAGAACACAGCTGCACCCAGAACTCAAATCTTTCTTTAATGGACTTCAATGATTATCGCATATAAATACAAATATATCGCATATTAACATACAATAAAACCTATTTTTATGATATGCTGTAACAATTATTTTTTTATAGCTGTAAACACATTAACCCTTTACAGACCACGAACAAATTTTACTGCCATTTTTGAAAAAGCTAACTTGAAACAAAACTTTCAGAACAAAAATTTTTAGGACTCTTTAGAACACACAATCGCTTCAGACGGGTCGTAAAGGGTTAATACAAAGTGTAAATACCAACTTGGCCGATACAAACATGGACCATAAAAAAGTTTATGCGAGACAAATAGATAATTTTGCATGGAATTAGAAATTCTTAAAATAAGCTTATTAAAAACAAAAAACAAAAACAACCAACAAGACCTAAAAAGGCATCAATTAATTTACTCAAATGTAGCACACAGTATTTTTTTAATGCAAATTAACTAAATTAATTAAAGTGTTAATTATATGAAGTGCTAATTTTATATAACAAAAATTTAAAATAAAAAAACACTTGAGTCAAATGTAATAAAAGAATTAATTAACGAACAAATTTAAATGTACTAAATACCAAAAATAGTCCAAGATAGGCGCAAATATATAAATATACATTAACAGCAGCATATGATGAGAGAAGGCAAGCATATGTTTATAATGCTTAGTTTTAATTTAAAACTGTAAAATCTATAAAACTGTTAAATCTATAAAATATCTATGAGAATTATTGACAAAAATGTAATAAATTTTGGCGAAATCTACAAGCAAAGCTTTTTGAAGAATTCTATCCAGTGTTAATTCAACTCTTGCAGCATGTCGACTGGTTTATTAAATCAGTGTTCGGCACCAAGTGTCGGAACGGTTGATACATTGGTGAGCACATTAGTGCAGGCTCTATTAGTTGCTCAATGTGGTTTATCGAAGCCCGAGTATTGGCCAAGTGACTACGCTGATGCAGCTCTACAGCCGGGTGGTTTGGATGGTTTTGATTTTGTGGTTGTTGGTGCGGGTTCAGCAGGCTCAGTGATAGCCAGTCGATTGAGTGAGAATCCTGATTGGAACGTTTTGGTACTGGAACAGGGCGACAATCCGCCTCAGGAATCGGAGGTACTGTTAACATATAGTGGCCAAAATTTCTTAATTTTTTAAGTAATTGCAAACATGTTAGCAAATTGTACAACAGCTACGGAGTAGAAAATAGTACACATTGTAAACAAAACATATTTGTTCTCATTTTATGACAAATAGGAAAAGGGTTAACTTTTAAATTATTCAGTGTAACATTTACTCAGATATAGATGAGCAAAAGCACAACACCAAAAATAAAAAGCTGAATAGTCGCATATCAGCGAATTATAAATGTAAATTAATTAAAAATTTTGTTTACTTTATTTCTACTATACTCTGCTTTACTGAACTAAATAATTATTTTATTTGTCTTTGCACTCACAGGTCCCACAGCTTTTACTTGCCATACAACACACAGAGTTTACGTACAACTACTGGACCGAATCGACAAGAAAGGCGAGTCTAGCTTTCAAAAATAATGCTACCTACTGGCCACGAGGTAAAGCCATTGGCGGCAGTGGCTCTATAAATGGCATGCTTTATGTGCGTGGAAATCGAAAGGACTACGATGGTTGGCTGAATCAGGGCAACCCTGGTTGGGGCTGGGATGATGTTTTACCATATTTTGAAAAGTCTGTGCGACCCGCTGGTACTGATAGCATGCCACAAGGTTATGTTACACTTAATGAATTTGGTCGATTCAATATTGATGTTCAGGATATGATCTACGCTGGTGCTCAGGAATTAGGTTCACCTCACATAACAAGCTTTGATGAGTTTACAACGGGCTATACAAATCTACCGGGCACCATTCAAAATGGTCAGCGCGTGGGCACCGGTAAGAGTTATTTGGGCAAAGTGTCGGACCGTCCTAATCTACGTGTCATTAAAAATGCACAGGTGACTCGGATTAATTTCGATGAATCTGGAAAAAACGTTAAGTCTGTGAACTTTGTACTACGTCACCAACACAGACTGCGTGTGAGTGTAAAGAAAGAACTTGTACTATCGGCGGGCAGCATTGACTCGCCAAAATTACTTATGCTTTCCGGTGTAGGTCCCAGTCAACATTTGAGCTGCCTTAAACTGCCAGTAATACATGATTTGCCTGTTGGCGATAATTTACAAGATCATTTGGTGGTGCCATTATTTTTCAAATTAGACGCTAGCACAGCAGTTCCCATAACCCAAGAAGAAACTCTAGACAACATTTATAACTATCTGATACATAGAAGTGGTCCTTTAAGCAGCCATGGAACTCTATCTTTAACCGGTTTTGTCAATACCGTGGAAGGTTCAAATAGCCCATATCCTGACATTGAATATCATCACACTTACTTTCGACGTGGTGATATGACCGGTTTAGGTATAAACATGAATGCCATCGCTATCCAGGAGTTTTATGCATCACATTTACAGCAAATACTTAGTACCGGCAATTTGCTGAGAGCTACTGTGATATTGTCGCACCCAAAATCTATCGGTAGTCTTCGTCTACGCAGCGTTTACTACAAACATGCACCTAAAATTTTCGCCAACTATTTGGAGGAGCCGGAGGATATAGAGACATTGTTACGTGGTATCCGGCGTCTAATGAATATGGAGCAAACACAGGCTTTTGTAGACAGAGAAGCGGAAATACAGCATCTTCCGATTGAGGAATGTGATCAATATGAGTTCAAGAGTGACGATTATTGGCGTTGTTATATGAAGTATTTTACCTCCACGGTATACCATCATACGGGTACCGTCAAAATGGGTCCTGAAACAGATCCCACAGCCTGCGTGGATCCACGTCTTAGAGTACATGGCGTTAGAAACCTACGTGTAGTTGATGCCAGTATCATGCCTGACGTACCCAGCGCCAATACCAATGCGGCTACTATAATGATTGCAGAGAAGGCGGCAGATTTAATAGCAGAGGATTGGAACGCACAACTACATAAAAAGCTTGAGCTGTGATGTGTTGATTGAAAGATGTGAGCAAAATTAAGTTCTGAGATTAAAAGATATCAGTTCGAAGAAATTTGTTTTCATTGAGCGAATGAAGAAATTATTATTAACAAACTCTTATAAATAACTGCCTCATACAAAAATAGAATGTTATAAGAATAAGTAATAAGTGTTGTAGTAATAAGTATTTCGGTTTATTTGATACTATTTACTGAGCTTAATTGAGCTTTTCGAGTTTAAGAACACTAGCAATGCCTTGCGTATAAGTCAAGCCTTTATCACTTATTTTTCTACAAAAAAGTTCATCCTTAATTTTTGCAATGAAACATTTAAAAAGGACAGTTTTTCCTGGGAAAGTCTTTAATCTTAATTAATTTCATTCGCCGAGCTAGATAAATCGATAAGAAACGCAAAAAAAAAGTGTTGAAATAGTTAATTTGAACAATTCTTAAATATGTATACAAAAAGACTTATTGTACCTCAACTTGGATTTTGCATGCAATAAAAATAATAAATAAGTTAATTAGCTTCAATGTTAAATTTTTGTTGCGAATTTTTTTTTTTATGGTAGCCGTAAAATAGGAATATGTTTCTAGTAAAAATAAGATTGTTTGTACTCAATAAGTTTTCAACGATAGAAAAGAAGTCACGGTGGTAGAAGTGTTGTGTTGCAGGTGACCACTATTGATCTCATTGCTCTGGTAGCACAGTAGAAGACACTGCACACGTCCTCTTCGAGTGCCCTAGGTTCAACGACGCGATAACTGATACTTCGGCCGCCTCGGCGCATGGTGACACCCCAAAACTTGGGTAACCTCAGGTTGAGGAGCGAAACCAACTGGTCAGCGATAAGAACTCAATCTAAATACCAGATTATCTAAAAAATAGTCAAACTTTGTCTATTTTTAAAATAAATAAAAAAAAGTATTTGCTGCATAATGTTGAGATGCTACTTACATTTTGATCTTGACTCTTTCATTTTTTAACTTATCCTGAATATTTATAATACTGTAATTTATACTAATTTCTTTTTATTATATATTTTATAAAAATTGTAAATTATATTGTTGGCATTCAGTCTCTACAAGGCCTTCGTGGCACTGAGGCACCACTTGTTATATAAAAATTATAATTATGTTTAATAAATAATTCCCCCAAAAAAAAAAAAAAGTTCTTTGTTCAAACGCATCATCGACGAACTTCCAAGAATATAGTCTCTACAAAATAGGTCAGCGTGAGATAGGAAACTATACGAAGATATATACGAAGTTCAGGGTTCTCTCCTACACAGAGTCGCCATCAAGTTGGGAAGAAAAAATTAAGGCTCTTACCTTGACAGTCCCCCGGTAGACGAATTTTGTCTTTCCGTTTTCAGCTAACTACTGTTCCCTCATCCTGCGAAGTAATGCTTAACGGTTCCACGGGATTTATTCTGGATCGAAGATTCAATTCTCGAATAAAAAACCCTCCACCACACTGATTGTATGGTAAAATAAAGTTTACCATACCTTTACCATAACCTTAACCTTATCTTTACCTTTACCTTTACCTTTACCTTTACCTTTACCTTTACCTTTACCTTTACCTTTACCTTTACCTTTACCTTTACCTTTACCTTTACCTTTACCTTTACCTTTACCTTTACCTTTACCTTTACCTTTACCTTTACCTTTACCTTTACCTTTACCTTTACCTTTACCTTTACCTTTACCTTTACCTTTACCTTTACCTTTACCTTTACCTTTACCTTTACCTTTACCTTTACCTTTACCTTTACCTTTACCTTTACCTTTACCTTTACCTTTACCTTTACCTTTACCTTTACCTTTACCTTTACCTTTACCTTTACCTTTACCTTTACCTTTACCTTTACCTTTACCTTTACCTTTACCTTTACCTTTACCTTTACCTTTACCTTTACCTTTACCTTTACCTTTACCTTTACCTTTACCTTTACCTTTACCTTTACCTTTACCTTTACCTTTACCTTTACCTTTACCTTTACCTTTACCTTTACCTTTACCTTTACCTTTACCTTTACCTTTACCTTTACCTTTACCTTTACCTTTACCTTTACCTTTACCTTTACCTTTACCTTTACCTTTACCTTTACCTTTACCTTTACCTTTACCTTTACCTTTACCTTTACCTTTACCTTTACCTTTACCTTTACCTTTACCTTTACCTTTACCTTTACCTTTACCTTTACCTTTACCTTTACCTTTACCTTTACCTTTACCTTTACCTTTACCTTTACCTTTACCTTTACCTTTACCTTTACCTTTACCTTTACCTTTACCTTTACCTTTACCTTTACCTTTACCTTTACCTTTACCTTTACCTTTACCTTTACCTTTACCTTTACCTTTACCTTTACCTTTACCTTTACCTTTACCTTTACCTTTACCTTTACCTTTACCTTTACCTTTACCTTTACCTTTACCTTTACCTTTACCTTTACCTTTACCTTTACCTTTACCTTTACCTTTACCTTTACCTTTACCTTTACCTTTACCTTTACCTTTACCTTTACCTTTACCTTTACCTTTACCTTTACCTTTACCTTTGTATTATTTATTGTACCTTTGTATTTTTTCAAAGGTAATTTTACCGAATTAAAAACTATTGATACCATTATTTTCATCTTATCGATGTGATATTTTAAACATGGTGTCAACAGTTCAATCTGTCAAGCGGCCTTTAAAAAAAACACATATTGCATAATATTTTTGACCGAAAAACTAAAAGTCACAAAATAATTGTTACTTTTGACCGATAAAATAAAATTAAGAAGGCTCATTCCATATAGACGAGTGTGACGTTTTGACTACTTAATCGTGCTGAAAATGGTATTAACCAGTTAAAATTTTAGCAATTTATTAACTGTTTTGCATGTTGTCAATCACCTGTCAAGTTTTTGATAACAACCAACAATATGATAAGCTCTTTCAAATTAAGCTTTAAGCTAGGATTCTATATTCAACAAAAAAAAATATGCAGAATGTGTTGCAATAAAATTATAAGTTTATTTATGTTATTGACACAGTTGTTATATTGCAGCAATGAAAGTATGTATCTGCCAGTCTGTTGCTATTTCTCCACACAGTTGTTATTTTTTTTTTAATGTAATGTACAGCATTCCATACTAAAAGAAATAAAATTTCCGTGCATACTTTTATGATGAAAATCTAATGGTACGGACCAAAACGCTTTCTGGTTTGTGACATGGTTTGTGTCTGTGGTATACAAGAATACAAGACACGGATCAAAACCCGTTCAATATTAATTTAATTTTTTTGCTATTCTGTCATGTGCCTATGTGGCATACTGGTAGCGCTTCCGACTCTTATGGGATGCTAAGTAAAAAGTTCTCTATTTTCTTTAAAAGCAATTTTCTCTATTTCAAGAAATATTTCTTCACTTGAGGGAAAAGAAATTATTTCATGTCTCTAATAATGATACATGCTTTTCTCGCACTAAAAATTAAAACTGTTCTATATTGTAGATAAAAAAAAAAACACAAAGCGAAATATTTTCTTCAGTGAAAAGAAATCCTTTCTGTTTTTGGGAAAAATTTTCACATTAAAGCAAACGGTAGAACCATTTATAAAGACATATTTTTGTGTTAAAGAGAATGTGTCTTGATTGATGAGAAAATATTTATCTTTGATTATATTTTTGATTCAAAATGTTTAGATTTATATTTTGCGTAGACTAGCAAATTCGCAGAAAAAGCAGAAGCCAACAACATTCAACAAAACCCAATAAGACACAAATTTGTTAAGTAAAACCACTTTAATAATACACGGTATTATTTGAATGCAAATTAACTAAATTAATAAAAGCGTTTATATTTTGAAGTGCTAACTTCAAACAATAAACAATACAAATAAAAAAACACTTAAAAAATGATAAGTCGAATGTAATATAATAATTTATTAATTAAAAAAAAGATCCAGATGAACTACAATTGCTAACTTTAATACTACGGTTAAACAAGTGTTCGAATGGTGACGAAAATGTGCGGTAGTGAGGCAGGCACAAAGTTTTATAAATAGACAACAACAAAAACAACAACAACAATAACAACAATACACGATGTGGCCAGATAAGCGTATGTTTACAATGCAAAATAAGAAATAAATACTATACTAAAAAATTGGTAAAAAAATATGGAATAAAATGTGACGAAAGCTAAAAGCAAAACTTTTTGAAGAATTCAAACCAGTGTTGAATCAACTCTTGCAGCATGTCGACTGCTTTATTAAATCAACAGTGTTCGGCACAAAGTGTTGGAACGGTTAATACATTGGTAAACACATTAGTGCAGGCTCTATTAGTTGCTCAATGTGCTATTTCGAAGCCCGAATATTGGCCAAGTGACTACGCTGATGCAGCTCTACAGCCGGGTGGTTTGGATGGTTTTGATTTTGTGGTTGTTGGTGCGGGTTCAGCAGGCTCAGTGATAGCCAGTCGATTGAGTGAGAATCCTGATTGGAACGTTTTGGTACTGGAACAGGGCGACAATCCGCCTCAGGAATCGGAGGTATTGTTAACATATAGTGGCCAATATTTATTAATTTTTTAAACATTTGCAAGTAAGTAAACATGCCGTACAAGTTTTATTTTATTTAATTTTAATTCTGTATCATGTTGCGTTGGTACGTTAAAGGGGAGCACAAATAAGAGAGAAGCCCAAATTATATAAGCAAAGATCAAGTTTGAAAATAATTTCATAGAAATAAGTATAATGAAGAAAAAATTAATTTACTTAGAATTTTTAAAAATAATTTAAAGAAATACGAGCGTAAAAAAATATAACATGCTTTAAAAATTTTAAAGTAAAATTCAAAATTTAAAATTTTTGCTTCGATTGCGTGTTGGAAAAAAAGAAAAAATTCCAAAAATAAATCTAAAAATAGAAATTAATACTTTCAGAATAATAACTTTTAAGAAATCAACTCGATTGGCATTTGTTTTGTTAAAAAAAATCACTTTTTTAAAAGATTCTATTTTAACTATGTGAGGAGTTATTAATCTATTCTAATTTATATTTTAATTCCAGAGAGTTAACATCTCGCGAAATCTGTATGAAATATTTATACAATGAGCCAGAAAAAAAACAAAAAACAAATTGGCCATTTCAGCCCTTGAAAGGACTTTGACCAAGCTTCTTATGATCAATTGTGTTGTGTGTGTTATTAAATGTTTGCACACAATTGACCGAGAACTGGACCTACATGTTTTATGCCGACTCCGAACGGCTAAAGTTCATGTTCTCAAGAAGCTTTACATGGCATTGTTTACTCTCTGAGGTTTGCCATTGTCTGCAGAGAGGCGGTGACCGATCAGAAAAATTTTTGATTGAAAAAAACTTTTCGCCGCGGCTGGGGATCGAACCCGGGCTCCGAGCATGCTAGGCCACACACTTAACCTGCATGCCACGGTCACCACAATGAGCCAGAGCTGTAACGAAATGTATTCAATTTTTTTTGTTTTTTGTTTCTTTTACTAAAAGGTGAATAATCGAATTAAAAATGCTACAATGAATGCACAGTTTATACATGAGTAAACTTTTGAATTCACATTCAATTTTACAAAATTAATTTATAATTTATAAATCATGATGATTTGCCAAACAATACTGAGTAGAGACGTCATTTTAAACTGTCAAAACAAGTGTCAGACAATAGAGTAATCCATATTGAAAAAAAAACCTCATAAAAAAGCACGCTATACATGTGTCGTCATTAGGAATAATGTATACATTTTTTTATTAAAATCCATGCTATTCATAAATAATGCTTTTTACGAAGAATGCAATTGACCAAGAATCGTTATTCATTTTGTATTAATTTTTTATTCATTATTCTTTTTTAACCGACTTCAAAAAGGAGGAGGTTCTCAAGTTGGTTGGTTTCTCTGTGTTTTTTTTTTGTTTTATTCGATAAAGGGGCATGTCACTATAAGAAAAACATTGTAGCTCAGTAAATATTGACACTGGGGTACTGACATTTACAGCAAAAATGCAAGGATAGGTAAAATTTTAAAAAATTACGGTCAATTAAGTGGGTGTTATTTGACAAATAGGTGTGGCAATATTATAAAAACTCTGTATCTCGAATAATATTGACACTAGAGTACTAAAGTTTACTACAGAGGTCAATAAAGTGGTCGTTGTTTGATAAAGGGGAGTGGCATTATATGAAACACATTGTATCTCGAATAATATTGCCACTAGAATACTGATATTTAGTACAGAGGTAGGCACAATTATTACAAATTAATACCAAGGAAGTGGGCATTATTTGACAAGGGTGTGGCTGTGTTTGAAAAAATTGTATAACTTTGATACAAGGGTGATACAATCCATTGTAAGAATGGGTAGAATTATTGAAAACACTACGACAAAGTTGGCGAAATTCGACAACGAGGCGTGTCACTATCAAAATAAAAACACTATTTCTCAGTCAATATTGATACTAGGGTATTGAAATCAACACAAAAATAGGTAGAGTTATAACAAAACACAATCAAGAAAGTAGATAAGATTCAACAAAGATGCGTGTCACAATTAGAAAAACACTGCATGTCAGTAAATATTGAAACTTAGGTACTAATATTTGGTAGGTGGGTAGGTAGAATAATTAAAAAGGTGGAAGAGATTATAAATAGCGTAAGGCACTTTAAGGAAATACTGTATATCGATTAATACTGATCGCCGACTACAAAGCTTTTATTATCATAAAAAAAAAGAATATATTTATGATAAACATAAAACAAATTAGGAAAAGTTAAAATAATAAGATTTCCAATATAATAATGTATATAAATAAATTATCAGATTTTACCACAATTAATAGGAAAAGTAATTTAAAAATTATTTTTTACTTTGTAGTGATTTTGAAGTAGGTTTTTTATTTTTGATAAAAAGTTTTTACTTATTTAAAAGTATGCGATTTCATTGCTGTATGGCGTACAATGTTTTTAAAATATACATATTACTAATCGTTTTTAAAATGTGCGTTTTACTTATAATTGTTTTCTCAGTGTATAGAGTTTTCACTGTAATGGGTTCCATGGTAGGTGGACGTGTAAATGGATTAATGATGCCCATTTTTTTGACACACCTCAGTTTTAATATGAAATACTCAAATACCGAATTTCAGTTTTGTAGCTTAAATATTAGCCTATTTATAGAGTTTTCACTAAAGTGGGTTGTATGTGAAGTGGGTGTGTCCGTAGGCGGATGACGCCTGCTTTGCTTTCTCGATTTAGTATTGATATAAAATACAAAGGTATTCAATTTTTTGCCTGTAGCTTAATGAGAAGCCTATCTATAGACTTTTCAATTTTTAGGTTGTATGGGAGGTGGGCGTGTCAATGGGTGGATGACAACCATTTTTATAACACGTTTTATTTTTGATATAAAATGAATTAATACCTAATTTTATTTTTGTAGCTTCGACAGAAGCTTATTTATATAGTTTTAAATTTTCAGGTTGTATGGGAGGTAGGCATGATAGTGGGTGGATGACGCCAATTTTTCTAATATACTTTACTTTTGACAAAAAATGCTTAAATACCGAATTTAAATTTTGTAACTTATATATAAGCCTCTTTATAGAGTTTTCATTATTGTGGTTGTATGGAAGTTAGGCGTGGTTTGCATCCAACTCAGCCCATTCTCAAACTTGAACTTTGTTTTTTAGAAAAAAAGCTCAACAGTCGAAGTTTTTTACGATAGCTTGAATATTACGGCGGTAATCGTGTCGGCAGATAGGAGGACAAACAGACGCACAGAGCGACGGACATGGCTAAATCAACTCAGGTGGTTCTTTTCTATACCTACCACACGTCGTGACAAAATTAGCAAATTAACATACGCAGTATGCGTGGGAGTATAAAAATGTAACTATCATTGGGAAAGCGCTCTCCTAAATCATTTAACATTTCTGCAAAGTTATGTATTTCGCCTGAACCTTCAGTATTACTTTAAAAAAAAAAACAACCTTATAAAGCCTTTTTAACAATTTAATATCAATATCAATATATATATTTTTTTAATCAAATAAATAATTGTTTTTTTTTTTCTCTGCCCAAACAGATTCCAAATCTTTTATTTGCCATACAACATTCCAATTCTACTTTCAACTACTGGACTGAACCAACAGGAAAAGCGAATCTAGCTTTAAAAAATGAAGCTTGCTACTGGCCACGAGGCAAGGCCATTGGAGGCAGTGGCTCTATAAATGGCATGCTTTATGTGCGTGGCAATCGCAAGGACTACGATGGTTGGCTCGAACAGGGCAACCCCGGCTGGGGCTGGGATGATCTTTTGCCATATTTTGAAAAATCTGTGCGACCAGCTGGTAATGCTAGCATGCCACAAGGCTATGTTACACTTAATGAATTCAATCGATTCGATATTGACGTACAGGATATGCTCTTTGCTGGTGCTAAGGAACTAGGTTCATCCCAAGTAACACGCTTTGACGAGGGTCATGAAACGGGTTACTCAAATCTACCGGGCACCATAAAAAATGGTCAGCGCATGAGCACCGGTAAGAGTTATTTGGGCAAAGTTTCCGAACGCCCTAATCTACGTGTCATAAAAAATGCGCAGGTGACACGCATTAATTTTGATGCAACTGGAAAAAATGTTGTGTCTGTAAATTTTGAACTTCGTAACCAACATAAGTTGCTTGTGAGTGTAAAGAAAGAACTTGTTCTTTCTGCAGGCACTATTGACTCGCCGAAATTACTAATGCTTTCCGGTGTGGGTCCCAGCCAGCATTTAAGCACTCTACAGCTGCCGGTAAAACATGATTTGCGTGTTGGTGATAATTTACAGGATCATCTGTTATTGACATTATTTTTCAAATTAGATGCTAGCACAGCAGTTCCAATAACCCAGCAAGAAAATCTAGACAACATTTATAACTATCTGATACACAGAAGCGGTCCTCTCACCAGCCATGGAACTCTATCGTTGACCGGTTTCGTCAATACTGTGGAAGGTTCTAACAGTCCATATCCTGACATTCAATATCATCACATCTACTTCCGACGTGGAGATATGGACAGTTTACGTATATATCTAAAAGGCATCGCTGTTCAGGAGTCATACGCAATACATTTAGAACAAATACTTAGTACCGGCAATTTGCTGGTAACATATGTGATATTGTCGCATCCAAAATCTATTGGTAGTCTGCGTCTTCGCAGCACCAACTACAAAGATGCACCTAAGATCTTCGCCAACTATTTGGAGGAGCCCGAGGATATGGAGACATTGTTACGTGGCATAAAGCATCAAATGAAAATGGAGCAAACACAGGCTTTTGTAGCCAAAGAAGCGGAAATACAGCACATTCCGATTAAGGAATGCGATCAATATGAGTTCAAGAGTGACGATTATTGGCGTTGTTATATGAAGTATTTTACCTCCACGGTATACCATCATACAGGTACCGTCAAAATGGGTCCTGAAACAGATCCCACAGCCTGTGTGGATCCACGTCTTAGAGTACATGGCGTTAAAAACCTACGTGTAGTTGATGCTAGTATCATGCCTAACGTACCCAGCGCCAATACGAATGCGGCAACTATAATGATTGCAGAGAAGGCGGCAGATTTAATAGCAGAAGATTGGAACGCACAGCTCCAAGATGAGCATGAGTTGTGAAGTGTCGATTAAGCAATTGAGAAGAAAAATTTAGTTCTAAGATTTTAAGACATGAATTTGACTTAATTTATTCATTGAGTAATCGATGAAATTCTTTTTAAATAACTATTTTGTATAAAAATATAATTAGAAATTCTGGGTACAAAATAAAATCGTAGAGAAGTTTTGAGTGCTAAATTTAATTTTTATTGAATCTATTTGCTAAGCTATATGAAGCCTTGCTGATATTTAGAGCTCTAGCAGCATGCTATGTCAATAGTCCAACCTATATTTTTAATTTCTCTCCAATAAAGATTGGATGATTTTTTTAGTGAACTTTTTAAAAAAATGTGTTGAATTTATTGTTATACAATTATTTATGGATTTTTATATAGTTTATAATGGATTTTAAAAAAATAAACCATTATACTTGCTTATTTTTGTAGACTTATCTCATATGGTTTTATGCAGCGTTGTAGAATAAATGATAAGAAATGCCAAAAATTACTTTCGATAACAATTTTTTTTTTACCCTTATCCTACTACGGTGTTACTTTGTTTCGCATTCGATTGTAGAACTTGCATTAATATAACCGCGAATATGTATTTACATTTAAACCTATGTATGCATGTTCATATATGTATGAATAAATGTTGACCATAAAATTTAGTTATATTTTTTAAGGTAAACCGTCTTGACGCGATCGAAGGTTTTGTGTCATCTATATTCGATGCATATAACAAATTAAATTTTCTTTTTTAAAATTCTTTACTTTCGGCATGCAATTAACACATCTGTTAATTGTGAAAAAAGCAAAAAAAAAAACAAAAAAATGGGAAGGATTAAAGTGCCACAAAAACATTTCATGAAATTGCGCTTAGTTCAGCATTAGCTTCAAATCTGAGCAGAGGTTCGCCTAAAATTCAGCATCATAACCGCTACTGCTCGGGCAGTCTGGCTCTGATTGATTTTTTAACAGAAAACTTGTATAAATTCCGCAGTCTGACAAAATTTATTGCATTGTGCCTTAAATATTTTTGAATGTGTCAGACGGAAAACTTTTAAAATCATCTCTCGTCTGGCACATATGCTTGACATAGCATTTTTATATGAACTATTGTTAAGACTTTTTTCAACCGGAACCAGCAAATATATGCATTTTTTCGTCGGCTTCGAATGTTTAATACTGGCTCAAGAGAGCCAGGCGAGGTCTACTCGTCGTCGTATTCGATATTCGTCATTTTGTATGCAATAAAAAATAATCAAAAAGTAAAGTAAAATTTTTGTTGTGTGTTTTTAGGCTGGCTTTTCATTGTGGAATGCATTGTGGAATACTGTCTGTGCTTTTGTGGAATATTTAATATAATTAAATAATATAATTATTCATTGCTTTTCATATTTGAAACTTTTTATTTAAGGATTTTAATTAAAGGACTTATGACAGAATGAATGCTACAAGCGATGCGGTGCAACCGATCGTATAAAAGCCTTTGTTTTTTTTTATGTGATAGCACAAAAGTATTCAGATTTAAAGTAAGGTTATTGGAAGCTGCTTTAAAAGCATCTTATCTTTCTTAAAGCTTGAAAAATCAATGGCTTTTACTCTGAAATAGCATTGCTGATAGTAACTCATTCAAAAATAAATCATTGAATTTAATTTTCACAAAAGCTCTAACCTAAATAAATTTAGGCTATCATGTCAAGGTAGTATTCAGAAGGAAATGTTACTAGGAAGTTGTTTTTTCTTAACCACGAAGTAGGTGTTTTGTTATAATTGGTGCTGATAATGAGCTTTCAAGTAGATTGTATATTAAGCCGGATCGAAATTTAGATATCGCCGAACACTGACTCCAAAGTAAGAGGGACTCTTAAAAACTATTTCTGTAACATTTGTTTTTTTGGATCGTAGAAATCCCCATGGAGCGGTTTTGGTTCTCCTGAACCCTTTATTTGACCAAAAAATCAAGTTTTTTGCCTATAACTTTTTTTTTTCTTCAGAATGCATACCCAAGATAAGCAAAAACATAAAGATTGTGATAGTACACAAATATTGGCTAAAAAACAATATTGTAAAATTTGTAAATTGTAAAAAAACACCTTTTCGAAAATGACGAAATATCGATTTTTTGGGGTCTCAAAAGAGTTTGTAAGGACAACAAATTTCAAAATTTTTTTTTAACCAATATTTGTGTACTATCACAATCTTTACTTTTTTGCTTATGCTTGGGTATGCAGGGTTCAGGAGAACCAAAACCGCTCCATGGAGATTTCTCCGATCCAGAAAAAAATTATGCAGAAATAGTTTTTAAGAGTTTCTCTAACTTTTGAGTCGGTGTCCGGATGATTTTTTTTTCTCCATACAAAATATTCACCTAAAAATATCCGGCTTATTGTATATAATTCTACAAATAATATCTTCTGACCAAAAGCTAAATTTCAGACATTATGTATTGAAAGAGCAAAACTTTTTATAAGACTGTACTCTTGGTATCCTATAACTTCCATTCTACATACATACAATTCGTATAGTACGTGGAAGCGTAGTGATCCGATAAGCTTTAGTTAGGAAGCAAATATTTAAAAAATTTAAGAAAGAATACTAATTTTAGTTGTTTTATTCTGAATAGGTTTGAAATATTGAAAACTTTTTGAAGCTTTCAAGTTGTTTATTTTTAAGAAGCTCTCATATTAGCAGAATACCAATTTCTGTAAAGAAACTTTAAGATTCTGTGCTTTTGCCAAGCCTCCTATATGAGCAGAGCAAGTGTGCGGTAGATAATGATTTGATAAGAAAAATTAATAAATTTTATTAACATTTTATTTGATATACAACTTGCAAAAGTGTAAAATATAATGCCTTATAATGTCATTAAGATTTGAATAATAAGTGGCGTAGTAGCCATGGGGCGGTGGGGGTGGAAGTGAATTGTAAAAATGTTTCTTAATCGTTGTGTGTTTATTTCGTTGTCAGACAACGCTACCGTATTCCACAAATGTACCCAATAGGTTAAGTCTTTCATTTGGTGTATCAAGCATCTGCTCGTTAACAACTCAGACTATCTAGCACATTTGCAGAGGCGTTCCTAAGGGGTGCGGAGCGGCGTTCGCCCCGGGTACCACCATTTTGGGGGTGACACCATTTCAATTTTTATTTTTTTATTTCTCAAACAGACAGAAAAAGTGATAAAATACTTTACGGTAAGCAATTTAATTGCTGTTTCAAAATTTAAAATTCTGCTTGCAAGTCTTAACAATGAAGAGGAAACATTGATGAAACGTTTCGAGCTGTAAAATCCGAAAGTTTATTGTAACACAACGCAAATGAGTTCATGTTAAGTGCTTAAAATTTGGCAGCAGCTTACGACGAAATTTCAGAAAAGAAGCTAGTTGTTGAAATTGCTTCCGATGCAAAGTAGATACATAAATGCATAAGTGTTTAAAAAAAACACCTTTTCGAAAATGATGAAATATCGATATTTTGGGGTCTCAAAAGAGTTTGTAAGGACAACAAATTTCAAAATTTTTTTTAACCAATATTTGTGTACTATCACAATTTTTACTTTTTTGCTTATCTTGGGTATCCATTCTGAAGAAAAAAAAAAGCTATAGGCAAAAAACTTGATTTTTTGGCCAAAAAAAGGGTTCAGGAGAACCAAAACCGCTATATGGGGATTTCTCCGATCCAAAAAAAAATTATGCAGAAATAGTTTTTAAGAGTCCCTCTAACTTTTGAGTCGGTGTCCGGATGACTTTTTTTTTCTCCATACAAAATCGATCCGGCTTAATGTACATGAAAATCTGTTGTTTTTTCGGAAAACATAAAGAAAATAATAAAAACACAAAATCTCATCGAATTGGGTTCTTATTGCATTTAGAAATTTCTTATAGGGGTGACACCATGGGTATCCGCCCCGGGTGACACCAAGCCTAGGAACGCCTCTGCACATTTGTATTTGCTCATTTTTGAAATAAAAAAAAAAACATACCTACGATATTAATTAAAAATTACCTCAAGTACCGAAAATAACTAAATAACTTAACACTTGCGTAACTTACAAGAAGTCGTCATAGCTATTGTCATACTATTTATAAAATTTAGTAAGACGAACATTTTAAGACATTGTACACCTAGGACATAAGACACCTTCTCTTTATTTTTTGGGGCTGAAAACGTCTTTAAAAAACCCTGTGTAAGCCAAACAATAAAAAATGTAAAAATTTTCAGATTCAGTACCTGATTCATATCTGAAAGGACTTTGAACGAGCTTCTTAAGATCAATTGTGGTGTGTGTGTTATTAAATATTTGTACGAGAACTGACCGACCTACATCTTGTCATTGTTTACTCTCTGAGGCTTGCCATTGTCTGTATAGAGGTGACGAATGATGCGACAGATTTATTTCTATTGAAAAAACTTACTTGTCAGATGGGAGGACTGAACGCACAGTTCTTTGGCTTGCATGCCACACACTTAACACAGACGGCCACGGCTGCCATAAGTCAGTAGTAGTGAAAAATTATTCTGATTTAAACTAAATTTTGTTCTATATCGCCTTTAATGTATGACTCGTATGGCCGGTACCAAAGCCCGTTGACCTATCAATACCATCAGTAGTTATGTTAAACAGTTGGTACACACGTTTCCGATTTTAAAGGTATGATTTCCATATAAAATTTGTATAGGAGATACCACTTTAAGTTGTCCAATATTAACCATATTGCTTAGACTGGTTATGTCTGATTGTATAAACTCTCGTTATAATTTGTATGACTTAAACTGTTATACGAGTCAATTTATTGCATTTGACTCTTTGTCAAGGCTTAACAATTCATCTCGTATCGATTTGGCCTTAAAATATGCACTTGCGATTTCTTTTTTAAGGTTGTAGCTTTTATATGTAGTAAACTTTTGCGTTTTGAACTGAACGTTGTATGGGAGGTACCACGCGTCATATACAAAAAGTAAAAATATAAAGTGATAAACACAACTTTATAAACATATAAAGTGAAAACTGAATCAAAATCCGTCCACGGGTTCCAATGTTTGTCGGATTCCAAAACACATATATTGCTACACACAGAAATTTTCTTTTATATACAGCGTGTTCCAGACCTAGTGGACAATAATTCGGGAGTAATTCCCCGTGATGATGCGAGCAAAAATTGTATGGGTGGTAGTGACTAAGAGTAGACCCCTTCTAGGGATATATGAGGGAAAAAGAAAAAAACACCGGTGTCAATACATTTTCATTCATTATTTACACATCTCTACAAAAATTACCAAACATAATAACTTTTCAAAAAGAAAATTAAAGTTCCTGCAAGCTATCACCACATAGTTCTTCCACTAAGTTACAACTAAAAAAGTTATGAACTACTACTTGCATTTACAGTTAGCGATTGATCAGTAAACTCTTATAGACCTCAGCCTTGTCTTTTGAAGTCGTAGTTAATAAGAACATTGCTTACGTTAAAGCTTTTTCTTGACTGTAGCGCTACCAGGTCCCGCAAAGATCTTACAGAGGATGCCATGTGTTCCACGGCCACACAAAAAAAAATAAAAGTTGGGTATACTTTTAATTCGAGTTATCTTAAGAGTAGTATTTTCCCTCCTGATCATGAATCTGGAGCCATCACGCCAGTATTTTTTCCTAACCTCAAAAAAACCGGTGAAAAATATAGAAAATTAATGAAAGTTGGCCAAAAGAAATTGAAATTTTTTTTTTTTTGCACATCAAATACTGAGTTTAAATGAAGAAGGATCTGCTGAATCTGATTCCACCGCTAGAACTGAAGTAGCAACTCTAATAGTGTTGTATCTTACCTCAAAAAAGTAACCGAAATCAATATTTTTGAAATCTGAATCAATTTCAGTCAAAATTGGTGCAAATAAGAGCCTTTGATGAAGAATCTGAAGTCAGATTCAATAAATTCAAGATGGCAGATTCAATATGTCGAAATATTTAAAATCAAAGAATTGGACAACATTTTTTTGAGAAGGGGTTTTTGGGGATTACTGATAACGATTCTTATGTCAAATTTTTAAAATTCAAGGTAGTAGATTCAAAATGGGAACTGTGTTATTCAAAATAGCGGATATATTTTTTCGGCATCAACCGATCTAATCCAAAGCCAGTATTAGAGTATTGTTTGGGTCATCGATAACGAATCCTGCATCAAATGTGGAAAATGCATCAAAATGTTCATGGTGGAATAGGGTTTTTCGGGTTTTTGTCAGAATCTACAACGAATCTACAGTCAGAATTTGGCAAATGAATCTTCTCTTACCTTCTCTTATTTCCTTCATTAAGCATTAGTTCATTTAAAATCCTCCTAAAAAACTTCTAAATTTCCATTGCCAGAGCTAACCTACCTTCTTTCTGCTCGTTCTTTTTGCTGTGAATGATTTTTTTATGGATTTTCTTAATGGGAGGCTCCGATTTCAAGATGCAACCATACTCTCTTCGCCAAAGTTTCTAAAAATGACCCATAAAACACTGCTAGTGTGGGGATCAACATTGAAGTTTTTACTCCATACCATTTGACACATATAAAAATTGGAACTCCTAGTAGTGCTTCAGGGACATCAACACCATTTGGTGTAAATCGAATCCAATTGGACGAACTTAAAAACTTAACTTAAATCGTAATATGTTGAATAACGAAAGATATCCAATTTTGGTGTTTATATTTTTCAAAATGTTTGAAAAATACTTGCATTTCACTTGGATGACTATAAGTCGATTTAGGACAAAATGAGGTTATGACTTTCATTGCTTTTTTTCGCAATGAAATACACTAGTACGCAAATTTTTATGGTTGTACTTTGAAAATTAAATGTTTGAACCCATCAAATCTAAACAACAAAAGTCAGGGTACTCTAATATAAGAGAGCAATTTTCATCTGAAAAATGCTCTTCTGAAATTTTGAAAATGAGTTTAGCTGTTATTCCTTGTCGACACAGAAATATTCGACACTACCGAAGCTCAAAATATTTGAATGAAATTGCTTCGGTTGGGTCTAAAAACATTTCATAAAAATTTTGGTCCCGATTGGACCTAGGTTAATGGGCGCTCCTTGAAATCCGAAGGGGGCTATACGTAAAAAAAGTTGTTAGGCCCAAACGAAGGATAATTTCGTTCTTCGAGTGAGAATCAAATGCACTTAAAAATTTCACATACAAAAAAGGTACGGTCTAGTACACACTCTACCTTTAAGAATCTCTTAAGATGGTGCAAAATGTAGTTCCGCCCCAGGTGTAAGCAGTAGCGTAGCAAGGGGAGAGCGGGGGGGGGGGGGGTCGGCCCACCCCGGGTGCACGTCAAAATGGGGTGTAAAATTTGGCAAAAGAACTTTTTACCACATAATTTTTGATTTTTTTAATATAAAGAACTCACCTCAATGACTTCGGTTTTATATTTGAATATCAAAAGGGTGCAAAAGTGAATAGAAATATTTTTTACCATCACCAGGACTTCGTTTTTATTGAAACAAACATTAACTTTATATTAAATTTTGTTCAATATTAATGCTCACACTAAAACCCAAGTCAATTCCATAAGTAATTTTTCATTGGTTAAGGGTGCAATTTCCAAACAAATTATATTAAAATTTTCATGATATTAAGATGGAGTACAAAAGTAAAAATGTAAAAAGATTTTTTTATATTCCATTAAGTTTTATAAAAAAAGCACTTTTTTACATCTTATATTCAGGTTAAGAAGTGTTCAAACTTGCTAGCATAGTAGACATTTCTAAAACCATTAAGTTTCGAAAACCTGCATGATTTTAAGAGTATGATGAATGGAGGCGTCAGTTGTTTTGTAAGCAATACATTTCTCCATAACTTTTCAGAAAAACATGTTCATGTCATAAACGTCAAAAATAAAAATATACTTTATGATTTTGTGATTACTAAGTTCTGAGACTATATATCATGAAACAAACCTCATTTACAGCTTTTAACCTGCTAGAACATAATTTTGAATAGTAATATGTTTTGGGTATACTGTTACATATAACTACTAGTTTAATAACACAGTGTGACACGAAAAAATAAATTAAAATATCTCAATGGTTTCTAGTAGTACATGGTCTATATATTATGCCCTCATACTCAGTTTTATCGGATTAGGTCAAATAAGAGAGAAATTCAAGGTCAAATTTCACCTTTAGGTCACAAATATTTTCTTATAACTCTTGAACTAAATTCAAATCCTATGTAGTAAGTTACTACTAGTACTACTAGTAACTGCATCTAAATTTTTGCAATAGATGGTTCTTTACATTTTGAGACAATTTTTTGCTCAAAGAGTTACGTAAGGGGGTTAATTATTTCTTCGAAAACAGGGCTTTTTTAATAAAAACCAAAATTTTTAATAGTTCAGTTACTTTGTATTTGTCTTCAAAAACAATCAGATTTTGCTGAATTTTTCCACATACCTTAAAATCGGGCTAATGGGGTTTACTAGTTGAATTTGACCTCAGAAGTAAAAATGTTCTAAGAAGACATTGTAGTGCTCGTAAAGCCCTTTTCAATGACATATAATTTTTTTAAGATCTGACATTTAATGCTTAAGTTATGCAAAAAAGACCATTTTGGCTGTTTTTCCGGTGGTCCAAAAAAAATTTTTTTTTTGTTTTCGGCATCCTCTCGAGGTCAACTTTAAAATAGGGGGTAGTTTTTTCAAAACTTTTTTTTCGACCCACTCTAATGGGTAGTACACTGATGAAACACATTTTTTCCTCAGTGTACTATAAAGAAATTGATAAAAATTATGAAAAATGTTTTTAAATGAAGTTTAATATTTTATATTAATATTTCATTTAAATTTTATGTAGAAAATGGGGGTTGATTTCGAAAAAATATTTATATTAATAGTTATTCAGGATCACTAGGGAAAATTTGTCAACGTTTTGCTTCCAGGCCCTATTTTTTTTTCAATTCTGCAAAATTTTTCGTAAATTTTTCAATGTTTTCTATATTAAACTAACTTATGTTTTTATATTAAAACTGATATTGTGTGGTTTACTGATAGTACATTTTTCTCCCACCACTTATAAGCCCGGTAGACAAAAATATTGGAACAATTCAGAGAAAATTCTTCAAGTTTCTGAAAATTTTAGATTCTTACTTCTTTTATCAAATATTCATGAATAGCATAGTTTTGTTTATTTTTTGAATCTCTTCTAAAATATGTCATTTTTGTAGAGGTTGATTCGAAAATATGTAGTAAGATTCATCGACTTATTTTATAAAAAAAATCTTCTAAAGGGGTGCACAATTTAGTTTCCGCCCTGGGTGCGACCAACCCTAGCTACGCCACTGGGTGTCAGCAACACTAGCTATGCCGCTGGAAATAATAAACAATCAACATTTATTGATGACACGATAAAAATTATTGGGAACAGTTTAAGAAACTATTGAAAAACGTCATAAAAATCTTAAAATATATTAAAGAACAAGTAATTTATATATAAGAATAAAAATTTGAAAGCGCCGCTTTTACGTATCAGTAACGTAAGGAAAATAATTACAATCGAATTATGCCATAAAATGCGAGCCATGAGCGCTATAAGGAGTGGTTTGGTAGGCTAAAAATCTAGTGTCGATTCAGCTGTTGACAAAATGTCGACTGATTTTTTAAATGCACAGTGTTCGGCGCAGAGTGTTGGTCTAACTGACTCACTGGTATCCACTTTAGTGCAGACTCTGTTAGTTGCTCAATGTGCATTATCGGATCCTGAGTATTGGCCAAGCGATTATGCCGATGCAGCACTGCAACCTGGTGGCTTGGATGGTTTTGATTTTGTGGTAGTTGGTGCTGGCTCAGCAGGCTCAGTGATAGCCAGTCGCTTGAGCGAGAATCCAGATTGGAACGTTTTGGTACTGGAGCAGGGCGACAATCCACCACAGGAATCCGAGGTAAATCAAATTAGCATAAGTAAAAAATATATATTAACAATTTTTGAAAGAGAGTTGCTTGAGTTTCAAAAAAGCAAGTTCGTGAAAAATTACCAGAAACCATTTTCAATATTCCATGCAGATACCTGCAGAAATTAGACGAAATCCTCGTCTTAATTTTGGCCTTAAGAATACCAAAAAATTAATGAAAAGTTGGGTCAATAAGTAATTTAAAGTAGACTATATTAAGACAACTGGGCGAAGCTTTTTCAGATAAGGTTTTTTGTACTAAATTTTTTCGTTTGTTCATTATCATTAGACCTCGGATTTTGCATACTTTCTTATTTTTAATCAGATTGATACCAAACTTGGTATCTAGACGTTTTATCGTTCAAATAGAACAAATTGTAATGCATATCGAAAATATGCAAAATATATGCAAAAAATATGCAAAAAAATATGCCACAAATATGCAAAATATATGCAACATATGCAAAAAATATGCAAAATATGCAAAATATATGCAAACGAATTTCATCAAAATATTGAATTCCAATCCTTAAATATTAAATCGCAGTTTAATGTGCAGAAGTATATATAATATATATGTACCACATTACATTGCTTTCCCTTTCCAACGCTTTACCATCGCTTTGGTAAATGAAGAAAAAAAAAGAAATTTATTTTTGGTCGACAAAACAACTAAAATGGGCCTACAACGACGATATGCATTTACTTCAGTTTGGTAAAGAAAAAAATTCTAAATTTGCATTTTAGGTTCTTGAAACACCGAATCCAGAAGATGCTGAATCTATAAAGCAAGCAATAAAGCTGATAAAAAATCCCCACCTATATCGGGATTTTATATATATTAAATAAAATTTTGAGAGAGTTGCCGAAAAATTAACTTCCTTGGAAGCGAAGGGTCTACCACTAGCTAAAAATATAGTTCACAATATAACTGGTGATTTTAGACTGGTTTTAAAAAAGATATTTTAAGCCATTTTGAAAATAAATCCACATTTTAATATCATTTCAAAAATAAATAATATTTTAAATATCAAAGATGAAGATGTGTTCTGGACTTGAAACCGTCACAAATGTAAAAATCATTAAATAAAAATTTGCTCCAATTATTTCCTGTGACGTTGAGAGAAGCTTTTTCGCTTACAAAATGATTTTTGGAAGGAAACGCCAAAGCCTCTTAATTAATAATTTAGAGAAAATTATGGTTATGTTTTGTAATACCAATTATATCGGCGAGCTCTTCTGAGAGTTTCCGGGTATCGCCGAATGTAAGCAGCTGAGGCCATAAAAGCGATTCGCCGGGAAGATTCGCCGACGAATCGCCGAGATGAGGCTTAGGCGATTCGCTAGGAAGAGTCGTGAACTATTCGCCGAGAGGAATCTTCAGCGATTCGCCGGGAAGATTCGCCAACGCATCGCCGAGAAGAGTATTAAGCGATTCGACAGGAATTCGCTCACGAATCGGCAGAAAGAGTCTAAAGCAGCGATGGGCACACACATACTATCAAATTCTTTGATTGTGTGTAAAGCAGAGAAAAACTAAGATCAATTTTACGTATTTTCTAGCTATATTTTAAAAAATTGCGCAAAGAGATGTTATTTCAACAAATGCTGAAAAGCAACTGACTTGATTTGCTGCCAAAACAAAAACAAAGCAACAATCGAATGCACACGATCGTAAGCCACACGAAGTAGCTTACACTGTTCATGTGTCGACGTCGCGCAAGCAGTATTTTGCGTCCAATCCCATGGGATAGGAAATTTAATTTGTGCCCTTCTCTGGTCTAAAGTGATTCGCTGACAAGACATGTCAAGTGGCCAAGACATCACTTTAAGAGGTCATCAGCGATTTGTTGCAAAGTTGTTGAACGTTTCAATTTGTTGCAAGTTTGAACTAGCAGTTCCATGAAGTTGCTTAGAAGTTAAAATTTCTGAATAATTTAAATGATTTTTCAGAGCCTGCTTCATATTTCAATGATAGATTTTGAAAGCTTTTTAAATAGCCATCTTCGAACGATCGCCGGAATGAGCGAAGGAACATTTTGAAGATTTTTTGAATCGCGCATTCATCCCTTGGGCGATCGAAAAGCGATCCATCTTCCAACGATAGCCGGAATTAACGTCAGGAAGGTTTTGAATACTTTTTGTCAATCGCGCATTCATCGTTTAGGCGATCGAAAAGCGATGCATCTTCCAACAATTGCCGGAAAGAGCAAAGAGAGATTTTGAAATTCTTCGAGAATTGCGCATTCATCGCTTCGGCTATCGAAAAGCGATCCATCTTCCAAAGATCCCTTAGGCGAATCGCTAGCGCGTGGTCAAATGATCTTATCTTCTAATCGTCTTCCAAATGTTTGCAGAGATTGAATAATTTGTAAACCTATACAATATCGTATGTATAACGTTTCATTTGCTCTGCTTTAATATCTGACAATTAATTAAATTTCAATATGTATACTATCCTCTGAGTAGCTTTTATATTATTTTTCGATTTGTTTAACATATGAAGTTTTTGCATATTTTGCATATGTTTTGCATATTTTGCATATATTTTGCATAGTTTGCATATTTTTGGCATATATTATGCATATGCATTTTATGCAAATATGCAAAAAAATTTAAAATATGCATTTCGTTTTCAACTCTATTTTCAATGAAACGAACTTTGGTGTCATCAGAATTTACCTATCTTAATCCTTCAAAAATATGCAAATATGCAAAATCCGAGGTCTAATTATCATTATAAGGCTGTTGTTTCTTTTATGTCCATACAGGTTCCGAGCTTCGCGGGATCCTTGCAAAAGACTAAATATACCTATAACTACTGGACCGAGCCGAACGGTAAGGCGAATATGGCTTTGCAAAATGGATCTTGCTACTGGCCACGAGGCAAGGGTATTGGAGGCAGTGGTGCTGCAAACGGCATGCTTTATGTGCGTGGAAATCGCAAGGACTACGATGGTTGGCTGAAACAGGGCAATTCTGGTTGGGGCTGGGATGATGTTTTACCATATTTCGAAAAATCTGTGCGACCAGCTGATAATGTAAGCATGCCACAAGGCTATGTTACCCTAAATGAATTCGGTCGATTCGATATTGACATTCAGGACATGATCTACGCTGGTGCTAAGGAATTAGGTTATCCTCACGTAGCACGCTTTGATGAGGGTAGCGAAACGGGCTTTACAAATGTACCGGGCACTATTCAAAATGGTCAGCGCATGAGTACTGGCAAGACTTATTTGGGCAAAGTGTCCGAACGTCCCAATCTAAGGGTTATCAAAAATGCGCAGGTAACTCGCATTAATTTCGATGCAACTGGAAAAAACGTTGAGTCTGTGAATTTTGTGCTTCGCAACCAGCATAAGTTGTGTGTGAGTGTTAAGAAGGAAGCTGTGCTATCAGCGGGCACTATTGACTCGCCAAAATTACTTATGCTCTCCGGTGTGGGTCCCAGGCAGCATTTGAGTAGTCTACAGTTGCCAGTTATACATGATTTGCATGTTGGTGATAACTTGCAGGATCATTTAATGTTACAGTTATTTTTCAAATTTAACGCGAGTACATCAGAGCCAATTAATCAACACGAAATTCTAGACAATATCTACAACTATCTGATACATAGAAGCGGTCCTCTCACCAGCCATGGCATTGGATCATTGATCGGTTTTGTCAATACTGTGGAAGGTTCTACCAGTCCATATCCTGACATTCAATATGTTCACATTTACTTAAAACGTGCTGAGTTGAATGGCGTACAATCATATATGCAAATCCTTGGTATGCAGGAGCAATATATTCAACACATAGAGAACATCCTTAAAACAGGAGACCTGTTTATAGCAAATGTAGTGTTAGCGCATCCTAAATCGGCTGGTAAACTTCGCCTTCGCAGCGCCAACTACAAAGATTCACCTAAGTTGTTTGCTAACTATTTGGATGAACCCGAGGATGTTGAGACAGTGCTGCGTGGTATAAGACGTCTAATGAAAATGGAGCAAACGCAGGCCTTTGTAGCCAGAGAAGCAGAAATCCATCACATTCCGATTGAGGAATGCGATCAATATGAGTTCAAGAGTGACGATTATTGGCGTTGCTATATGAAGTATTTTACCACCACGGTATACCATCACACAGGTACTGTTAAAATGGGTCCTAAAACAGATATCACAGCTTGCGTGGATCCACGTCTTAAGTTACATGGTGTTCAAAATTTGCGTGTAGTTGATGCCAGTATCATGCCTGACGTGCCCAGCGCCAATACAAATGCGGCAGCTATAATGATTGCAGAAAAGGCGGCGGATTTAATAAGAAAAGATTGGAACGAGCCGCAAAATAAGAAGCAAAATTTTAAGAAATCACATAAGAAAAAGAAAAATGTTTAGTTTTAAGATGAAATGATTTAAATTGAAATTTAAAGTGGTCTCGTCAAAATATTTTTTTAGGGAGTTAAGAATAAAAAACACTGGTTAATAACGATCGGAACGATCAGAGTATCAGACTTTAGTATTAAGGAATAAATTAAAATACATTATTGCTCCTTTATATTCATTTTTATGACATTTTGGATAAGATTCGTTTAGATAATTCTTTGTGTGCAGACTTTATCTGATAAGTGTAGATTATTTCGTTTTTAAAAATTTCTACTAGATCTGGAGGAAATTGTCAAGCCGCACAGACTCTATTTAAACTTAAAATTAGTTTCGTTTTGATTTCAATTCAATCCCAAAATATTAAAATTGGGAAATGCTATAAAAATGTTATTTTTCCTACTATCGAACCTTCTAACTAGCTTTTAATTTAAATATTGTGCTTATTTAATTTTGGAAATACATCAATAATTTAAAATATTTATATTTAAATAAAACAACATATAAGTATCAAATGATCATAAACCGAACTGATAAACAAAAATAAACTACATGACTTTATTTATTTCTGATTTGATAGAATTTTATCAAATTGAAAATAATGACTGACATATGTACTTGATTTATCGCTCTTCAACTATTGCTAAAAGGGGAATTGGGTAGAGAGTTTCATTACCTTATGGCATTGTTTAAAAATAAACCATAAAAATTAAAATTTTGTGGATAAGATAAGCATTGGTCTTCAGAGCGAATGACCAAATTGTAAGTTCTTATAAAGGTAAAGAGACGGTTTGTATTTAAAATGTTTGTGCAAAAATGCAACTTCCATAATTGAGGTTATTTATAATGTTAACAACGATATGTTAGCAATTCTGCAACTGAGTTGTGGTCAAATGTACGCTTATAGTACATTAATATTAGCGTGATAATTAAAAATTTTAAATTTTTACTGAGAGTGTGAGTTTACTAATGTTTAGAGTACGTTATTATTGGCAATATAAGTTCAATTACGAGTTTACTCTTTGTGGAACTGATACATACAGCCATGGACAAAAAAATAGCACAATTGCTTACTTATTTTTATACCTCCACGCGTACTGCGCAAGGGGTATATTAATTTTGTCACGACGTGTGTAACGCCCATAATGAGGCGTGGTAGGTATGGAAAAGTATATATATTCTTGCTCAGCATCACCACCTGAGTTGATTTAGCCATGTCCATATCTATCGTACTGAAATACGATATTTAAGCTTTTATTTAAAAAACTAAGATCAAGTTCGAGAATGGGCTAAATTGGATGAAAACCACGCCTACCTCCCATACAACCCCAATAATGAAAACTCCATAAAGAAGCAAATATTTAAGCTAAAAAACTCAAATTCGGTGTTTGTATAACCTATGCAAAACTAAGATGTGTTAGAAAAATGGGCGTCATTCACTTACTAACACGCCCACCTCCCATACAATCCTAAAATTGAAAATTATATAAAGAGGCTTGTGTCGAAGTTACATAAATAAAATTAGGTATTTATTCATTTTAAATCAAAACTAAGGCATGTTCGAAAAATGGGCATCATCCACCGACGAACACGCCCACCTCCCATACAACCCCAAAATTTAAAACTAAATAAATAGGCTTCTATCGGAGCTGCAAAAATTAAATTAGATATTTATTGATTTTATGTAAAAATTAAGACGTGTTAGAAAATTGAGCGTCATTCACCCACGAATACGCCCACCCTCCTATATAACCCCAAAATTTAAAACTCTATTAAAAGGCTTCTCTTTAAGCTACAGGAAAAAAATTTGATACGTTTTTATTTTATATCAAAACTAAATTGTGGAAGAAAAGTGTTCGTCATCCGCCTGCGAACACACCCACCTCCCATACAACCCATAATAGTGAAAACTCTATAAATAGGCTAATATTTAAGCTACTTTTATACGTCATCAAATAGGAAAATTTTTTGAAAACTCATACAAAAAGAGATACAATTTAAGATTTTGTACCATTACGAATCGACTGTGGGGGTATTTTAACTTCGGCCAAGTCGAAGATATAACTTACTAGTTTTAACTTCTTCGCAATTTATACCGAAAATTGGGCTTGAAAATTTTTCGGCAAACACGTCAATTTGTGCTTTATAACTGTATTCTTGGGCTTGTTTGTAAAAAAATAAAATTTGTCGTTCTTTTTACACATAAAAAAGCAACCGAGCGACAATTCCAAAATTTCTTAGATTGTGCGTATTCTTTTTTTTACTAACAATCCATAAATGGCATGTATTGGACACAAATATTTTTATACCCCCACGCGTACTGCGTAAGGGGTACATTAATTTTGTCACGACGTGTGTAACGCCCATAAGGAGGCGTGGTAGGTATAGAAAAGTATATATATTCTTGCTCAGCATCTCCACTTGAGTTGATTTAGCCATGTCCGTCTGTCTGTCCGTCCGTCTGTGGACACGATTGTGGCCGTAATTTTGAAGCTATCGTGCTGAAATTCGATATTTAAGCTTTTTTTTAAAAAACTAAAATCAAGTTCGAGAATGGGCTAAATCGGATGAAAACCACGCCTACCTCCCATACAACCCCAATATTGAAAACTCCATAAAGAAGCAAATATTTAAGCTACAAAACTTGAATTCAGTATTTGTGTAATTAATGTCAATACTGAGGTGTGTTCAAAAATGGGCGTGATCCACTTACTTACACACCCACCTCCCATACAACTCTAATATTGAAAACTATATAAAGAGGCTTGTGTCAAAGCTACAAAAGTAAAACTAGATATTTATGCGGTTTATATAAAAATTAAGACATGATAGAAAAATGGGCATCATCCACCCACGAACACGCCCACCTCTCATACAACCCCAAAATTGAAAACTATATATAGGGGCTTGTGTCAAAGCTACATAAGTAAAATTAGATATTTATTATTTCTATATAAAAGCTAAGATGTGTTAAAAAAATGGGCGTCATCCACCAACGAACACGCCCACCTCCCATACAGCCCTAATAATGAAAACTATATATAGAGGCTTGTGTCAAAGCTACAAAAGTAAAATTAGATATATATTAATTTTATATAAAAAGTAAAGACGCGATAGAAAAATAGGCGTCATCCACCCATGAACGCGCCCACCTCCCATACAACCCCAAAATTGAAAACTATATAAATAGGCATCTGTCGAAGCTACAAAAGTAAGAGTAGATATTTATTATTTTTTTTTTTAAATTGAGACGTGTTAGAAAAATGGGCGTCATCCACCTACGAACATGCCTACCTCCCATATAACCCCAAAATTTAAAACTCTATAAAAAGGCTTCTCTTTAAGCTACAGGAAAAAATTTTATATGTTTGTATATTATATCAAAACTAAATCGTGGAAGAAAAATGGGCGTCATCCGCATACGAACACACCCACCTCCCATACAACCCATAAAAGTGAAAACTCTATAAATAGGCTAATATTTAAGCTACAGACCTGAAATTTGTATTTGTGTATTTTATATCAAAACTGAGGCGTGTTAGAAAAATTGGTATTAACCACTCAAGAAAACGCCCACCTCCCCTAATTGGAAACTTAATAAATAGGCTTGTCTTTACTTTGCAGGAAAACAATTTGATATGAATTTATTTTAGACGTCATCAAAATAGTAAAATTTTTTAAAATCTCATACAAAAAGAGCTTCAATTTAAGATTTTGTACCATAACGAATCGCTCGTGGGGGTATTTTTACTTCGGCCGAGTCGAAGATATACCTTACTAGTTTTTAATTAACAACACAAAAATGAGATAAATTGGGCACAAGTGAGCATATTAATTTTTTGAAAACAATCCAAAAATTTCTTTTAATGCATGCATGTGGACATATTAATTTGTTGATGAATGATACAAAAATCACATACATTACGCATGAATGGACGTGATAATTTTTTGTAAAACGAACACATTAGAGCTTGATATTAAGAACATTATGGCTTAGCTCAGAATCACCCCCAAAATTAATTGGCTTGGGATTGTTTTCAGCTCAAATTTCTCTTCGTGTAGAAAAAAATTGTTCGGCACCCCAAATGCCAAGACTTGAATCGGAAGTATACAAAAAAATCATTAAAGTATGGTGGAGGCAACCTTATGGCTTGGGGAGTTTTTTCCAGACGCGGAAAATCTAGTATTTAGATATACAAAAGAATCAAATGGCACCATTTGCATTTGAGAACATGCCTATTATGTGAACTGTTATGCACGAAATATCCCAAACACAGAGCAAAGATTGTGAAGAATTGGATTAAAAAGGAAAAAATATATATGCTAGATTTGCCGGCTCAAAGTCCAGAACACAATTCTATAGAGAATTAATGGAATGATGTGCAGGTCAGCATTAGAAACGAAAATTGTAGAAATTTGATAAGTAATTGTGTGGAATTGAGAAGGCTTGGTACTCTATTCCGAAGTACAAAAGCTTGTGGAGAGTATGGGACAAGGATGTCGGGCTGTTATGGACAAATAAAATATATAAAAATACATAAAAAAAATCACAATGTTTTTCTTCTTTTTTTTTCATCCAAAATCTAAAATGTGCTATTTATGCGTCCATCTAAGCAAAGGAGCAATTTCTGATTTTTGCATTAATTTTCTAATGCTTTTTTGTTAGTATTTACAAAACAACTACTGATTTTAGGTTTTTAATGTTTAATCTCAAATAACATGAAATACATTTTTGTTTGGCTTGATGTAGCTATTTTATTTTAAATTATGTGAAATTCAGCCCAATCATGAAACATTTTCTGCCGGGAGTTGTAAATGGGAGTTTCCGTTTTTAAGATAAAGTTAATATACTTTTTAAGTTAAAAATTTTTAATCAACCACCAATATTCATGAGTGTAAAATATAAAAATGAGATATCTTTATCTGCTATCTTAAAACCGGAAACTCCCATTTACAACTCCCGGCAGAAAATGTTTCATGATGGGCTGATTATGTTTCTATTTTTCGTTAGAAACATTATATTTTTGTGCTATTTATGTGTCCACGGCTCTATGCTCAGCTGACTTTCTATGAATACATTGTTTGCATCTGTCAGCAAGCAATTAATATTAAACCCAAGTCTAACAAAACTGTTATTCAGCTAGATTCAGAAGATTTTTGTTACAAATCGTTAAAATCTAAAAGGATCATCTTTGAGAATTTCTACAAATGGTTCTTGAAATCAAAATTTTTTCATTTTTCGTCACACTGTGTATTAAAATCAAGTCTAACAAAACTGTTATTCAGCTGAAGATTCTTGTTACAAATCGTTAAAATCTAAAACCAGATTTCATCTTTTCATCCGTTCTAAAAGAGCATTGATTGATACACTGCAAATCTTCAAAATGTTTGAGTCTTTCATTAGATTCGTGAGAACTGAATACAATTGAAAATCATCAACATAAGTACAGTGCCATCAAAAATGTCCTGACAGCGTCTGTTGTGCTGTTTTTTACTTACATTTTATCTTGTTTGTCTGTTGTATGAACGTTGTTCGGCCTAAGCTACAATATTTCAATTTTTATACGGGTACATACAATTTTTTGTTTTCTGATAGATGCATGTTCTGTTTCAGTACATAGCTTAATTAAAAAGCCTTCATGTCTTTTAATAATAACTGATACTGGCCCTACGTAAGAACACCAACAAAAAACTACATGGAAATCAATATAGTTACTGTTGGCTTGTATTTTGAAATGATTAGAAATTAAGTGATAAAATAATGTTGACTCGAACTTTTCTTTGAAATTTAATATCACATTAATTATACTTTTCTGATCATCATCTTATCTAATTATTTCTTATTCATGGCATTTATCATGAAATAACCATGAAAAATGAGAAAAACTTAGTTTTCTAAAATATATTAGGCATTTTCGATATTTCGTTGCTGTAACAAAAGAAAAGGATTCTTGAATTTAAACGAAACTTTTCTTTAATTTAATTTTAAGCTTTTGAATTTCAAAATATTACTTACACCTTTCCAAAAAGTGACTTTTTTGAAAAATGTTAATTTTTATATGGAAAAATATTCAAAATTAAGCAATTTTCAATGTTTAGTTTTGTTTAGATTATTGAGAAGTTGAGTCATGTTGAGAAGTATATTAATTGAATTGATGACCCTTATGTATATTGTTTGTAGAGATTTTGACGAAGAAGTTAGTCAGTCAGTCAATGAAAGTCAGTTTTGAGGTTTTGATTTTTTGTACATAAACACACGTTCATTTTTTTATTTTTTATTTCAGAATTTGTTTAAAAAAAAAGAAATTACCAATTTTTTTTATCTTTTGTAAATAATATTAAATGTTCCTTAAGGAGGGACATTACATTCGCGGCAGAGAAAACCGGCCTTTTTTTTAAATTCATAACTCAGTTCAAAACAAACATTTTTCCAAAATTTTTTTTTATTATTGTAGAGAATTGAACAAATTCCAAGAAAAAATAAATTCAAAAAAATTTATATTTTTCACTCCAACATGGTTTTATAGAGCTATAAACTGGCGGCAGAGAAAAAAAAGGGGCCTCGTGGTTGCATCGCTGGAAGTCGCAAAAATTGTCCGATCTGGAAAAAAAAATTACTTTTTTAAATCTTAACAAAATTGGTTCTCGTATAACAGGAGTTTTTTTTTTAATTTTTGGTGATGTTCCAAATTTGAAAGTATGTTTTTTCAAAAAAAATATTGACTTTAAAAATTCATAAAAAATCGAAAAAAATTTAAAAAAAGCTCGTGTCATGCGATAGCGAATCGAGTTTCAAAAAATACAAAAAAAAAAAAAATTGGTCAAAAAATGAATGGAAATGAAAAATGAAGTGCCGCAACCAGTACGAAAATCATCCCGTTGAAATTTTTCCATGAAGTTTTTTTTTAGAATCTTAAGAGTATTTACTAAAATACAAAATTATAAAAAAAGTCGATTTAAAAAAGGCTAATATCATGTCCTCCCTTTAAAGTGGATTTCTTTTTAATAATTTTTAAGAAAAATGAAGAAAAAAAAATAGCATGGGTGCAAGAGAGTGGCATGCTCGGAGCCCGAGTTCGATTCCCAATCGCGGCGAAACGTTTTTTCAATATTGATCAATCAAAATTGAATAAAATGTGTGTCAGAAATTAATTTGTCAGCCGGAATTTCACTTCAAAATTTTTTTTTTCATAAAATAATTTATTTTTTATATAATTTGTATTTCACTTCTCTCTCAAGATGCAGATTGCTACAGGCCGTCGGTGCAACACCGTACTTGTGCGATCATTTGTTCTGAATGCTTGCGAATATAAATACATATACAGTGGCTCACAGCTTATTTGATACAGTGCCTGATTTAAAATAAAAATCGGTGTAACTTCAAAACTAAGAAATGCATAGACAAAATTTGAATGAAGCTTAATAGGCGTGTATTCAACGAAAATGATGCACAAAACGGAATTCACAAAAATAAAATTCCTCGCCCCGCTAGAAAGGATAACCAGTTACAGAGCAAATATTTATCTCTCAGCTTATTTGATACAGTCTCTTCTGTACGCTTATACCCTATAGTGCCGAGCTGTTGATCGATGTTTTATTTTTCTCTACATTTACCGTTATTTCCGGTGTCAGTCACAGCAAAATTTTAGTTTGATCTCGCAAGTCTAAGTGTTGATTAAAGACTTTAAAATAATGGGTCGTCGCACCATAATTGAGCAGCTTTAGTTGGGTTTAAACCAATATAAATTTGGGCAATCGGTTCGGAAAATTGCTCAAAATGTTAATTGAAGTGCGTCTACAGTACAGCATATCATTCAACGCTTTTTCGCGATAATCGGATGAAAGATAACGGTAGAAGTGCACCAAAAAAAATTTTTAACATGTCTGACGAGCGATATATTGTCCGGAAAAATAAGGCAAATCCGAAGTTGTCGGCCCCAAAACTGGTTACCGAGATACAGCACGAATTGGGTAAGTCGTGCAGTGCAGAAACCGTCCGCCGTATGCTTCGCGACTGTGACTTTCATGGTCAAATAGCTTGAAAAAGCCTTTGGGGGCGTCCATAAATTACGTGAGATGTTTAATGGAGGGAGGGGGTCGAGTCAAATCTCATCTAATCTTACGTTGGAGAGAGGGGGGTCTCGGCAAATATCACGCAATTTTTTTTCTGGTTGAAACAAAAAAAAATTATACTATTTTGGTCCATTTAATTCAGATTGTACATGCTTAAGATTTAATCTATTGTTAAATTTTTATTACACTTATAACTCTCAGCAATATCGATTACTAGTCTTAACTAGTCGTAAATAAAAGTACGAAGCAAATTTTTTTTTTCTTTTTACAATAACAATCCAACGCGTTTACGTGAGAAACCCACATTTTGAAAAATCTCACGTGAGATTGGGGTATGCGGGAGGGGGTTGAATAAAATCTCACGACATCTCACCAGGGGGGGAGGGAGGTACAGAAAATTTTAAAAAACACCTCACGTAATTTATGGACGCCCCCTTTCATAAGAAAGATAAATCAGCAAAGTCGACTTGTTTTTGCTAAGGAGCATGTTTGCAAGACCTCTGACTTCTGGAACACCGTAATTTCTTTCTGATGAATCCAAGTTCAACCTGTTTGGCTCCGACGGCATGGCGGCAGTAGCATTATTGTTTGGGCCTGTATGTCTGCAGCCGGTGTAGGAAATTTAGAATTTATTGAAGGAATAATGAACAAAAATATGTACCTTGACATACTGAAGAACAATTTGCTGCAAAGTGCTGAGCCACTAAATGTACTCGAAAAATTCCGGTTTTATCAAGACAACGACCTGAAGCATAAGTCGGGAATCGTGCAGTCCTGGCTCATATGGAACTGTCCTCACTTGATGACACCACCTGACATGGACATCATTGAAAACCTGTGGGCCTTATTGGAAAATAATATTCGTAAAAACAAAATCTCGAACAGAGAAGAATTGAAGAAGGCGCTACTGAAGCAATGGCAGAAAAGTATACCAGACATTACACGAAAGCTTGTGGATTCATGCCAAACCGGCTGCAAGCCCCTGTTAAGGCAAAAAGGCACAACACAAAATACTAAAAGTAAAATAAAACCTAAAGGGTACACGATTTTTGAGTTTAAATTGAACTGTATCAAATAAGCTGTGACTTAAAATTTTGCATTTTTTTGTTTGTTTTAGTTTTTCTGTTGTTAAGTTACCATTTGGAGGAATAAAAAAGTTACTTGGTTAAACTACATACATTATCCTATAAACTGGCATTCAAATCTTTTGTTAATTCTCTTCAATTACTAAAATAAAAGCGCTTAAATTTTAGAAAAGGTAGTGTATCAAATAAGCTGTGAGCCACTGTATGTATAGAAAAACGGTAATAAACACTCAAAACAAGCATAAAGTTCAGCGAACAGAACAAAAAGAGCAAGAAATTACGCTCTGAAAAATGTTCTAGCTTTAAAAATAATTTCTCACTGCGCATCGAAAAATTAAACCAAAAAATGTTCTTCTCTTTTGAAACAGGCTATATTATATCCTAATAGAAATTAACGTTATTTTCAACGGTTGATTGGACCGTTTTCTCCGAAATGAAATAAATATTTTTCGTTTTTTTGAATTAACGTTATTTTTTTTTTTAATTTTTGATTTCCCTTCAATGAAACAACAAAAAAATATTTTGATTATCGTTAAAATTAATGTTAACGTGCATGCCTGATTTATAGTTGAATTTTAAAGGCTCTGGTTTTAAAATTTTATTTTCCAATTTCAATTTGAAAATTTTTTGTTTAATTTTAAAGTATGTTTTTCTTTTCAGTGTAAGCAAGAAATTTACAAAAATTAACAAAAACAAGTAAGGAAGTTCTAAGGTCGGTCTAAGCCGACTATGACTAAGCCTTAACCTCCTTTCATATTTTAATATCTATTGATATACTTAAACATATATAAATAACTTTTTATTATTTTCCAAATCCATGTGTTCCTTTACAGTTTTATGTGCGCCTATTTATGTGCGCACCTAAGTTTTGATATAAAGTCCTTCAATGCAAAGTTTAATATCTGAAGATCATATATAAACCTTTTTATGATATTTTCACTATTGTGACTTGTATGGGAGGACGGCGAGTTCATGGGCGGGTGACGCTCATTTTGTATGCACACCTTTCTTTTGACATAAAATACTTCCATGCCAAGTTTAATTCATGTAGGTCATAAAATATATAAAACATATAAACCATTATATGGTATTTTCAATGTTGTGGGTTGTATGGGAGGTGGGCGTGTGTGTGGGCAGATCACGTTCAGTTTTAGCACATGTCTTAATTTTTATACAAAATATATACATATTAAATTTCATTTCTGCAGCTTCAATAAAACCCTCAATACAGTGATTTACAGTTTTTGGTTGTATGGGAGGTAGGTGTGTCCATGGGCGGATTTCAAAAATATTTAATAGTGCAGATTCTTGGGTTCATGTGAATATGTTTACCAAGTTTCATACAATTATCTCAACACCTTCTCCTTATCATGTGTTTACGGACCACACACAGACGGACGCACGGACGGACGGACGAACGGGTCAGACGAACGGACAGACGGACAGAGCTCACGAGGTGATTTTGCAGAATTTTCCTCATAGTATTTCACATCCGTTGGGAAGATGGATATCATACACTTTAAATGTAAGAGTCACATGGTTTTTTATGCCGATTCACCATGATAATGTGCAAAAGGGTAAATGTAATAAACATTCTTTAAAACTAACTCAGGCGTAAACTTTCAAATTGCTGATAAACGTATATTTTTTTGGTACCCTCGGTTTTGTGCAATTTTATCGCAAAACTACGCGATAGTAAATTTAGATAAGGTAGCACAGTGTTTTTTTTATTAACTTTTACCAGTGCAAATATTTAATTTACTTTTTAACAAGTTGACAATTTCTCTGTTTCACCATTGACTAGTTTTACTAATCTCTGTATTTATTTTATTAATTATAATTAATAATTATAACTATATTTTTAATTGTTTATAGCTGCATAAGTTTTCAGCATTGTTACAATTTGTAGTATTGTTATAAATGTTATTGAATCAAAAAATTAAAATTTTAACTGTGTTCATCAGAGAAAAGTCAACTTAAGAACGAATTCAGTTATTGATGCAGCTGTGTTCCACGCATATTGTTGCATTAACATACAAAATCTAGAGCTTCCGGTATTATTCTAGTCAAAGTTATGACATAAAAACCAAACAACTTTTCATAAAACTTATGTGAAGATTAAAAACTTTAAAGCAAGATTTTCCAAAACAGAAAACTCAGACTTAGACTGTTTCTATTTATTGACACAGATACCTTTTTCTTCTATTCATAGCTGTTCTAATGAAAACTAACGGCAAAAAATTAAACAATTTTGTAATCATTAAATTTACTTAAGCTGCGATACTGAGCGCCGATAAGAGCTGTGTTAGCTTGCCACTAACTAGGCTATGCACTCAAACACTCTCTCGCTCGCTCATCGAAGTTGTTAAGCAAAATAATAGCTAAGGCAGGTATAGTTTTAAAAAATATTTTTAGTGTTAAACAAACGTTCATAGAATGACAACTGCAGCTCTTTTTAATACTCAGTGTCAGTCGCAGAGTGCTGGGGCGGTAACCAGCATAGTGGCTGCATTGGTGCAAGCATTGTTTGTTGCGCAGTGTTCCATATCGCAGTCAGATACTTGGCCAAAGGACTATGGCGATGCAGCGCTGCAACCTGGCGGTTTGGATGACTTTGATTTTGTTGTAGTGGGAGCGGGTTCTGCTGGCTCTGTCGTTGCTAGCCGTTTGAGTGAGAATCCTGATTGGAAGGTGTTGGTTTTGGAAGCAGGTGGTGATCCACCATTGGAATCAGAGGTGCCCGCATTATTTTTCGCCATACAACACTCGAATTTTACCTACAACTATTGGACTGAACCGACTGGAAAGGTTAATCAGGCAATTAAGAATCAAGCCTGCTATTGGCCTCGCGGCAAAGTCATCGGTGGCTCTGGCGGCATCAATGCCATGCTGTATGTGCGCGGTAATCGCAAGGACTACGATGGCTGGCTACATCAGGGTAATCCCGGTTGGGGCTGGGACGATGTTTTGCCTTATTTTGAAAAATCTGTGACACCGGTTGGGGATGCCTCAAAACCGCAAGGTTCTGTGACATTTAATAAGATTGATCCCCTTTTCTATGATGATATTGAAGACCATATCTTCGCTGCTGCGGTAGAGTTAGGCATTCCACATGTGTCAGCTTTCACCGAGGGCAGTGAAATAGGCTATAGTAACTTGCCGGGCACTGTTAAAAATGGACATCGCATGAGCACAGGCAAGGGTTATTTGGCTAAGGTAGCAGAACGTCCCAATCTACATGTCATCAAACATGCGCAGGTGACACGCCTTAATTTCGATACAACCGGCAAACGCGTTGAATCTGTCAATTTTTTGCTACGCAACCAGCATGAGCTAAGTGTGAGTGTTAAGAAGGAAGCTGTGCTATCAGCGGGCACTATTGATACACCAAAGCTGCTTATGCTTTCCGGTGTGGGTTCCAAAAAGCATTTGAATAGCTTACAGCTACCAGTGCTGCATGACTTGCGTGTTGGCGATAACTTGCAGGATCATTTGGTTGTGCCGCTCTTCTTTAAAATGGATGCCAGCACTGCAGTACCAATCGACATAAAGGAAATTCTGGACGAATTTTATCAATACATAATGCATAGAAGTGGTCCTTTGGCTGGCATAAATATACTCTCGTTAACCGGTTTTGTCAATACTATGGAAGATTCCAACAGTCCATATCCTGATGTTGAGTTTCACCATTTCTTTCTAAGACGTGGTGAATTTGGCAGTCTAGAAGCTTGGAGCAAGGGTCTTGCTATCGATGACGTCTACAACCAACACTTGCTGAATTTGGTCAATACCGCAAATCTGCTTGTAACATATGCTATTTTATCACATCCCAAATCGATTGGCAGCATACGTCTACGCAGCGCAGATTACCAGGATCCACCTAAGATCTTTGCTAACTATTTGGAGGAGTCCGAGGATGTTGAGACACTACTACGTGGCATACAACATCAAATGAAAATGGAAAAAACAAAGGCATATGTTGCAAGAGAAGCAGAATTGCAGCAGATTCCAATCGAGGAATGCGATCAGCTTGAGTTTAAGACTGAGGCATATTGGCGCTGTTATATGAAATATTTTACCACTACAGTGTACCATCACACGGGCACTGTCAAAATGGGTCCTGCAACGGATAGCTCAGCCTGTGTGGATTCACGTTTAAGTTTGCATGGTGTTGAGAATCTGCGTGTGGCAGATGCCAGCATCATGCCTAATGTTCCTAGCTGCAATACAAATGCGCCGACCATCATGATAGCCGAGAAGGCATCGGACTTTATTAAAGAAGATTGGCAGATGCAGCAACGTGATGAGCTGTGATATGTATTGGCTGAAAATAACTAAAATATTGACAGCATTACAACCACGAACAATTTTTCTTTCTTACTTAAAAAATAATTTTACGTTAATTTGGTATTCATTTTGTATTAAGTAGTTAAAAGTTTACATTTATATATGAAAAATTAGCAATATTTAAAGATTTTGCGCTTATGTACAAAGCATATGCAACTTGAACAAAACTAAAGGAAGTGTTTTTATCTTCATTGAGATATTAATATAGCAACAAAATTATATAAAAAATACTTAAATGGACTCTCTTTTGTTGCATTTCTTAAAACGGTTTAGTTGAAACTCTTTTCAATGACTTCTCTGTCCGTCCATATAACCTTAAATATATAAAAATTTCTCGTACACCTGATAGGCAAAGCCTCAAGTATTCCGAGAGCTTATATTCAATATGACTTATCTACATCTTCCACGAAAATTCGCGTTTTGTATCAAAGTCATGGTTGACTCATCCGTCACCAATGAAATAAATTTCAAAACGAAAAAAAATAAGCAAAGTTTTCATCGTTTAATGTTTGACTTATCTACAATTATTCTACATCTATTTTATTTGCTTGTGAATGCATTATTTAAATTTTTTTGACTGCGTTTTAATTAATCTTTTTGTAGAAACGTAGTTCATATGCAGTGGCGTGACTATGACGAAGTAATTCCAGGTTTGACTTGAAAAAGGAGGCCCTAAGTTAAGTAATGGCTGTACCACTCAATTGTTATCAACATGCATAACTCACCCTAACATGCAACCTTCAGTTCCTTCAATGAGAAGATTAGAAAGAATACGATCATCTTTCGTATCGGCTGCGTTCTATTTCATAACGCAAAGAACGATATTTTATAATATCAGGCAGTATCAAGTTTATCTTCTAAAATTGCACCAATTTAAAAAATAAAAGCATTGAAGTCTTTAAAAAAAAACTGAATTAAAAAGTCAGCATTTAAAACTGCATTAAATTTTATTTTGAAAGCATTCATTGAAAATGTATTGATAAGAATTACCATTTTGAAATAGAGATAAACATTATTTTATGTTTTAATACAAAAATTAAATAAGATTTATTTTTTATTTTAGAAGGCAATTTTTTAAGTTGTCTTCTAACAAATTTGTTCACCACAAAACTTTGAGTTTGGGTGCCTTCTGAGTGACGGGCTCAGGAGAATTATACTTTTATACACTTACTAGTATAGAAGACCGTCTTACGACGGGTCGTATTCAAAATAATTAAGTATCAGACGATATGACATTTTTCATTTACCTCAAATGTTATTTTGTTCCAGTCGTCATCATTGTGTTCTTACTGAGATATATCAAATAAATTTTGTGTGCATACTTTAAGGCTAACAATTTTTTCATATAAAAAGCACTGTTATAGCGAAACAGGTTCTGATCCAGGCTAACATGTTCAGCCTATACATAGTGAGCGATATAGAGCACGAAGCAGGACTCTTGTTTTTTTATATATTAAGAAGATATTATTACAGCTAGAATTTTCAAATATCTGGGCAGATTTTGTATATTTTGAGCTTGGAGAAATTGAAATTTGACCAATTCACACGCTCTTCTCATCGATACCAAATTTCATAAAGATTAAAAACCGTATTTTGTACAAACATTTTATTTCTCTTTTCAAAATTTGAAAATACACTCCTGCAAAAAAAAAAAACAGTTTAAAAAACTGGTTTGCTTATCTACAGCCTATACCGGAAGGCAAAGAGCTTTAAATTATATTCTTATATATGTTTAAAATAAATTATAACATATAATAATAAATAAATAATATTTTACTTTCAGGCGAACTAATTGACATTTGAAGAATTTCTAGTTTTTCTGAGTTATCTGCAGCGTTTAAAATGAAATATCTCTAAGTATAAAAAACAATATATACTCCTATGCATCCGAGTTTTTTTAAAAAATTTGCTACATAAGTAAAGCATCGGTTCTTACCCAGTTAAAACTTTAAGCTTCTAGATACTATCACGGAAAATAAGCTGTATTTAACTTCTTTTATCAATATTACTTGAAACTGTGATTTTACATTTTTTCCTTATGTTGTAAATTACCTGAAAATAGAAAAATAAAATATTAAGTAATATAAAAAAATAACATTGTTATAAACAAATCAGTTTTAACCAAAATTGTAACATAAAATACTTTCGATTCAGTTTCCAGAATAAAATACTATACTGCTTCTTGTATATATAAATTCTATCACACTAAAATCAAAAACACGACGTGAAATGTAAACTCTTATTTTGGGAAGACAGATTAAAAAATTATTTATATTAAAAATAAAATTTTAATTATAAATTTTTATTTAAAACAAAAAAAAAATCGACTGATTATGATCTATATTTTTGAGCTTGAGACTGGTCTTGGGCTTGACCTTGGGCCTGAGCCAGGCGCGGATACAAGGGGTGATAAAGGGGGTAATTACCCCCAAGAAATTTTAAATAATTTACTTTTAAATACTTTATTTGAAGAAAATAATTGTGCCCACATCTTAAGGGTACTTTTATGTATACATAAGCGATTCTGAAGACTTTTTTGTAAGAATACTACAAAAAAAATGATCAGAGACATTGTTAAACTTTAGTTTTTTTATTGATTTCAACAATTATTAAAGTATATAAAAAAAAATGTTGTTTGCGTGTAGGTGCCGTTTTTATGAAGCGATGCGGGAAGAGTAGGACCATTTTGCTTGTAGAATATCAAAATCTGTAGTCATCTGCAAAAAAAAAATTATATAATTATATGTAAAGCAAGCACTTACGTCAAGCTAGTAACTTCACCTTTTTTTAAAAATGAGCCTGAAAATAAAGTTACAGCACGTTATGTACTCAAATTTACAGCCATTTTTTAAACAATCAACTTTAAAGACGCGTTATTTTCTTACAAATAAAAATAAAAAAAAAACTTGAAGTCACTACCTCGGCGTAAGAGTTTGCTTTATAATTATTTAATATTTTGCAAAATATTAACGATTAGTTTAAAAATGTCCTTTATATGAAATCATTGAGCAAGCAACATTGATTTTATTTGTACTGAGCGCAATTAAGATTTTGGCAATGCAGTCCCAATGCAATGTTGCAACTTAAAATATTTTATTCTTCTTAATTTTTACTGAAATCCTGCCAAACTTTTTTGCAACCTATGTGCCAACAAATTTTACCATAAAAAGCAATACGTGCATTGTTACTTTCAGTTTTCACTTTATAAATTTTCAAAACAAAAATTTCAAACAATGTAAAATCCAATAGTTTGCTTTTACTTCAATTATTTCATCAAAAGTTAAATTATTTTTTAGAAATATTTCAGCTATAGTCCTTATGAAAATATTATATACATCTGTAATACTTTTGTCATATATGATACATAACAGGGTTGGTTTGAAGTGAATTAATGTTAGGTTAAAGTTGCTAAAATTGTATCAACTGCGCAAATAATTTGTTGCATACAATTATTTTTGTTTGAGTTACTTCTAAATTTTTTGGAATTCTGAAATTTTTCAAGCCTACCTTAACTTCATCTTTATTTTCTCCCGTGTTTTTCAACCGATTTGGATAATTTTTTTTTTTTATATGAATTAGAGTGCGGAGAAGGAGTGTACCGACTTTTTTATACAACTATAAAGAAACAAACAAAAATTGGTCGATTTTCGACCCCAGGCGGTACAAGTCATTATAATTGCAACAAACCAACAAAATTACCACAATAGACTTTCATTAAATAAAACTGCCACTTTCATGAATTATTTCATGAACTTCAAATTTGGCAGTGTAAATAGGCGAGCGAAAATTAGGTTAATGATATCAACGCCGTTTTTATTCTTGGTAATAATGACATTTTTCCACTAATTTCTAAAACGTTTGCTATCGTTGCCAGGATTTTTGTCATGATGATGATTTTGTCATATAATTTTTTCCCATCTAATGACTATCTAATAACACAGAGTAACAAAATTAAGCTTTATAAAAGTTACAGAGTTTCAAAAAAGAACTGATTTTCTGAGTTTTTGCCTATAGCTCAAAAACTCGAGCTGATGTAGAAAAACGGAGTTCATATTTGAAATCAGGAAACCCAATTTGTCTATAATCAGCTGAAAAATCTCCGGCACCAGAACGTCCGTCGCGCAGTGTAATCGGTATTCATTTTGTACACAGAGGGAAAAACCTATGGACTCAATACATAAATTTATGTACTCATCGCATAGTTTTCTGCACACAAAAATTTTACATTTTTCATGTATTGAGTACATGTTGAAATCTTTATTGACTACATAATGCTTTCAAGCGGTTATGTAGTCAATAAAGAATTTTATGTACTCAACGCAAACTGTTACAAATAATTTTATGTAGTGAGTAAAGATCTTATGTACGTATTACATAAATTATTGACTCAGTACATACATAATTTACTCATTACATATTTGGAGTACATAATATTATGCAATGAGTACATACATTATTTACTCATTACATATTTTAAATGCATAATTTTATGTAATGAGTATATACATAATTTACTCATTACATATTTTTAGTGCATACATTTATATAATGAGTACATACATCATTTACATACATAATGTCTGTGCGTAAATCACCCTCTCAACAAATGCAATAAATAACTTAATAAAGAAATGACTAGATTTCACAAAATAATTGGCAATTACTTATAGATATCCAGCCAATTATTTCTTATCCATTCATCGCTTTTGCTTAGAGTACAGTCGATAAACTCATCCCGTTCTGATTTTCTACTGGCTTTGGAGGTGTTGCTTATTTGAAACTCAAGAAACGAATGACATAAAACAGTAAAATCGTGTGTTGATGTACAACCGATACGTGTACTGAGTCCATATTTTGTTTACTGAATAATGTGTCACATCAATCGTTTAAAGGTGACGTCTACTGAGTCTATATTTTTTGTATTGAGTAAAGTTTTTGTAAAAAATTACATAACACGTTGATTGAGTACACGTTGCTTGTATCTATTGAAGTCTGCTATGTATTCAACACATAACATGATGTATTGAATACATTTTTTATTCATTTTAAAAAGTGAATAAATTGATATGTAGTCAGTACACGCTCCCTTTACTCAGTAAATACTGCTCTTGTTGCGTTCTCATACAAGTTGAAGTGCATAGATTTTACATAGCTGTCTCTGTACTGACTACATAACTTTTTCCCTTAGTGTATTGTTCATTTATTTTTCCAAGTGTACCATATCATATTCGTAGTGTCAGAACAAAAAGTTTAAAATTACTTTAATTTTTTTTATTGAAAAGGACTATGTTTTTTCATTGCACATACTTGAAAATAAAATTATGCAATTTTTTCATAATGAAATTAATGAGAAAAGTTTGAATAAATCAACCTTAATTCTAAAATTAGTTAAATTTAGAGTTTTGTTTACTTTTCGCTGAGATATTTTTCCAGAAAAAGGGACAAATAAATAAATACGGAAATGTGCGTGTATGTGTCTGGGAAAAATGCTTCTTAAACAATTCAATAATTTCAATTCAAAAAAATACAATTTGTCTATTTGAAAAAAACCAAAATTTTCTCACAACGAAAATGTGTGTCTTTGATAATTCCTCCCCCCCAAAGATATTTTCCAGATCCGCCCCTGGCCTGCGCTTGGGCTTGCGCTTGGGCTTGGGCTTGGGCTTGGGCTTGGGCGTGGGCATGACCTTGAACTTGACCTTGAGCCTGGGATTGGGCTGGGGCGTGGGCTTGGGCCTTGAACTTGACCTTCAGCCTGGGCCCGGGCTTGACCTTGAGCCTTACCCTGGGTCTGGAATTGAGCTTGGGGCGTGGGCATGACCTTGAACTTGAGGTTGAGCCTGGGGCTGGGCTGGGGCGTGGGCATGACCTTGAACTTGACCTTGAGCCTGGGCTTGTTCTTGGGCTTCTGCTTGGGCTTGGGCTTTGGCTTGGGCTTGGGCTTGACCTTGAGCCTCACCCTGGATCTGGACTTGAGCTTGGGGCGTGGACATGACCTTGAACTTGACCTTGAGCCTGGGATTGGGCTGGGGCGTGGGCATGACCTAGACCTTGAGCCTGGGCCCGGGATTAACCTTGATCCTGGACATGGGCTTGGGCTTGGGCATTGAACTTGACCTTCAGCCTGGGCCCGGGCTTGACCTTGAGCCTTTCCCTGGGCCCGGACTTGACCTTGAGCCTCACCCTGGGTCTGGACTTGAGCTTGGGCCGTGGGCATGAACCTTACCCTGGGTCTGCAATTGAGCTTGGGGCGTGGGCATGACCTTGAACTTAACCTTGAGCCTGGGGTTGGGCTGGGGCGTAGGCATGACCTTGAACTTGACCTTGAGCCTGGGCTTGTTCTTGGGCTTGGGCTTGGGCTTGGGCTTGGGCTGGGGCGTTGATATGACCTTGAACTTGACCTTGAGCTTGGTACTTGAGCCTGGTACTTGCCTGGGCTTGTTCTTGGGCTTGGGCATCTGCTTGGGCTTGGGCTTTGGCTTGGAATTGGGCTTGGGCTTGGGCTTGGGCTTGACCTTGAGCCTCACCTTGGGTCTGGACTTGAGCTTGGGGAGTGGACATGACCTTGAACTTGACCTTGAGCCTGGGATTGGGCTGGGGCGTTGATATGACCTTGAACTTGACCTTGAGCTTAGTACTTGAGCCTGGTACTTGCCTGGGCTTGTTCTTGGGCTTGGGCTTCTGCTTGGGCTTGGGCTTTGGCTAGGAATTGGGCTTGGGCTTGGGCTTGGGCTTGGGCTTGGGCTTGGGATTGGGCTTGGTCTTGGGCTTGGGCTTGGGCTTGGGCTTGGGCTTGGGCTTGGGCTTGGGCTTGGGCTTGGGCTTGGGCTTGGGCTTGGGCTTGGGCTTGGGCTTGGGCTTGGGCTTGGGCTTGGGCTTGGGCTTGGGCTTGGGCTTGGGCTTGGGCTTGGGCTTGGGCTTGGGCTTGGGCTTGGGCTTGGGCTTGGGCTTGGGCTTGGGCTTGGGCTTGGGCTTGGGCTTGGGCTTGGGCTTGGGCTTGGGCTTGGGGTTGGGCTTGAGCCTGGGCCCAGGCTTGACCTTGAGCCTTACCCTGGGTCTGGACGTGAGCTTGGGGCTTGGGCATGACCTTGAACTTGACCTTGAGCCTGGGATTGGGCTGGGGCGTGGGCATGACCTTGAACTTGACCTTGAGCCTGGGCTTAATCTTGGGCTTCTGCTTGGGCTTGGGCTTTGGCTTGGGCTTGGGCTTGGGCTTGGGCTTGACCTTGAGCCTCACCCTGGGTCTGGACTTGAGCTTGGGGCGTGGACATGACCTTGAACTTGACCTTGAGCCTGGGATTGGGCTGGGGCGTTGATATGACCTTGAACTTGACCTTGAGCCTGGTAATGGGCTTGGGCTTGGGCGTGGGCTTGAGCTTGGGCTTGGGCTTGGGCTTGGGCTTGGGCTTGGGCTTGGGCTTGGGCTTGGACTTGGGCTTGGGCTTGGGCTTGGGCTTGGGCTTGGGCTTGGGCTTGGGCTTGGGCTTGGGCTTGGGCTTGGGCTTGGGCTTGGGCTTGGGCTTGGGCTTGGGCTTGGGCTTGGGCTTGGGCTTGGGCTTGGGCTTGGGCTTGGGCTTGGGCTTGGGCTTGGGCTTGGGCTTGGGCGTGGGCATGACCTTGAACTTGAGCCTGGGGTTGGGCTGAGGCGTGTTGGGCCTTGAACTTGACCTTCAGCCTGGGCCCAGGCTTGACCTTGAGCCTTACCCTGGGTCTGGAATTGAGCTTGGGGCGTGGGCATGACTTTGAACTTGAGCCTGGGGTTGGGCTGGGGCGTGGGCATGACCTCGAATTTGACCTTGAGCCTGGGCTTGGGCTTGGGCTTGGGCTTGGGCTTGGGCTTGGGCTTGGGCTTGGGCTTGGGCTTGGGCTTGGGCTTGGGCTTGGGATTGGGCTTGAGCCTGGAAATGGGCTTGGGCTTGGGCTTGGGCTTGGGCTTGGGCTTGGGCTTGGGCTTGGGCTTGGGCTTGGGCTTGGGCTTGGGCTTGGGCTTGGGCTTGGGCTTGGGCTTGGGCTTGGGTTTGGGCTTGGGGTTGGGCTTGAGCCTGGGCCCGGGCTTGACCTTGAGCCTTACCCTGGGTCTGGACTTGAGCTTGGGGCTTGGGCATGACCTTGAACTTGACCTTGAGCCTGGGATTGGGCTGGGGCGTGGGCATGACCTTGAACTTGACCTTGAGCCTTGAACCTTGAGCCTGGGCCCGGGCTTGACCTTGAGCCTTACCCTGGACCTGGACTTGGGGCGTGGGCTTGGGCTTGGCCTTGATTTTGACCTTGAGCCTGGGCCCGGGCTTGACCTTGAGCCTTACCCTGGACCTGGACTTGGGGCGTGGGGCTTAAGGCGTGGGCATGACCTTGAACTTGACCTTGAGCCTGGGCTTGTTCTTGGGCTTGGGCTTCTGCTTGGGCTTGGGCTTTGGCTTGGGCTTGGGCTTGGTCTTGGGCTTGGGCTTGGGCTTGGCCTTGAACTTGACCTTGAGCCTGGGCCCGGGCTTGACCTTGATCCTTACCCTGGACCTGGACTTGGGGCGTGGGGCTTGGGGCGTGGGCATGACCTTGAACTTGACCTTGAGCCTGGGCCCGGGCTTGACCTTGAGCCTTTTCCTGGACCTGGACTTGGGGCGTGGGGCTTAAGGCGTGGGCATGACCTTGAACTTGACCTTGAGCCTGGGCTTGTTCTTGGGCTTGGGCTTCTGCTTGGGCTTGGGCTTGGGCTTGGGCTTGAACTGGACCTTGAGCCTGGGCCCGGGCTTGACCTTGAGCCTTACCCTGGGTCTGGACTTGAGCTTGGGGCTTGGGCATGACCTTGAACTTGACCTTGAGCCTGGGATTGGGCTGGGGCGTGGGCATGACCTTGAACTTGACCTTGAGCCTGGGCTTAATCTTGGGCTTCTGCTTGGGCTTGGGCTTTGGCTTGGGCTTGGGCTTTGGCTTGGGCTTGGGCTTGGGCTTGGGCTTGGGCTTGGGCTTGGGCTTGGGCTTGGGCTTGGGCTTGTGCTTGGGCTTGGGCTTGGGCTTGGGCTTGGGCTGGGGCTTGGGCTTGGGCTTGGGCGTGGGCATGACCTTGAACTTGAGCCTGGGGTTGAGCTGAGGCGTGTTGGGCCTTGAACTTGACCTTCAGCCTGGGCCCGGGCTTGACCTTGAGCCTTACCCTGGGTCTGGAATTGAGCTTAGGGCGTGGGCATGACCTTGAACTTGAGCCTGGGGTTGGGCTGGGGCGTGGGCATGACCTCGAATTTGACCTTGAGCCTGGGCTTGTTCTTGGGCTTGGGCTTCTGCTTGGGCTTGGGCTTTGGCTTGGGCTTGGGCTTGGGCTTGGGCTTGGGCTTGGGCTTGGGCTTGGGCTTGGGCTTGGGCTTGGGCTTGGGCTTGGGCTTGGGCTTGGGCTTGGGCTTGGGCTTGGGCTTGGGCTTGGGCTTGGGCTTGGACTTGGGCTTGGGCTTCTGCTTGGGCTTGGGCTTTGGCTTGGGCTTGGGCTTGGGCTTGGGCTTGGGCTTGGGCTTGGGCTTGGGCTTGGGCTTGGGCTTGGGCTTGGGCTTGGGCTTGGGCTTGGGCTTGGGCTTGGGCTTGGGCTTGGGCTTGGGCTTGGGCTTGGGCTTGGACTTGGGCTTGGGCTTGGGCTTGGGCTTGAACTGGACCTTGAGCCTGGGCCCGGGCTTGAACTTGAGCCTTACCCTGGGTCTGGACTTGAGCTTGGGGCTTGGGCATGACCTTGAACTTGACCTTGAGCCTGGGCCCGGGCTTGACCTTGAGCCTGGAAAAGGGCTTGGGCTTGGGCTTGGGCTTGGGCGTGGGCTTGGGCTTGGCCTTGAACTTGACCTTGAGCCTGGTTCCGGGCTTGACCTTGAGCCTTACCCTGGACCTGGACTTGGGGCGTGGGGCTTGGAGCGTGGGCATGACCTTGAACTTGACCTTGAACTTGACCTTGAGCCTTACCCTGGACCTGGACTTGGGGCGTGGGGCTTGGGGCGTGGGCATGACCTTGAACTTGACCTTGAGCCTGGGCTTGTTCTTGGGCTTGGGCTTCTGCTTGGGCTTGGGCTTGTTCTTGGGCTTGGGCTTCTGCTTGGGCTTGGGCTTTGGCTTGGGCTTGGGCTTGGGCTTGGGCTTGGGCTTGGGCTTGGGCTTGGGCTTGGGCTTGGGCTTGGGCTTGGGCTTGGGCTTGGGCTTGGGCTTGGGCTTGGGCTTGGGCTTGGGCTTGGGCTTGGGCTTGGGCTTGGGCTTGGGCTTGGGCTTGGGCTTGGGCTTGGGCTTGGGCTTGGGCTTGGGCTTGGGCTTGGGCTTGGGCTTGGGCTTGGGCTTGGGCTTGGGCTTGGGCTTGGGCTTGGGCTTGGGCTTGGGCTTGGGCTTGGGCTTGGGCTTGGGCTTGGGCTTGGGCTTGGGCTTGGGCTTGGGCTTGGCCTTGAACTTGACCTTAAGCCTGGGCCCGGGGTTGACCTTGAGCCTTACCCTGGACCTGGACTTGGGGCGTGGGCTTGGGCTTGGCCTTGATTTTGACCTTGAGCCTGGGCCCGGGCTTGACCTTGAGCCTTACCCTGGACCTGGACTTGGGGCGTGGGGCTTAAGGTGTGGGCATGACCTTGAACTTGACCTTGAGCCTGGGCTTGTTCTTGGGCTTGGGCTTCTGCTTGGGCTTGGGCTTTGGCTTGGGCTTGGGCTTGGGCTTGGTCTTGGGCTTGGGCTTGGGCTTGGGCTTGGGCTTGGGCTTGGGCTTGGGCTTGGGCTTGGGCTTGGGCTTGGGCTTGGGCTTGGGCTTGGCCTTGAACTTGACCTTGAGCCTGGGCCCGGGCTTGACCTTGAGCCTTACCCTGGACCTGGACTTGGGGCGTGGGGCTTAGGGCGTGGGCATGACCTTGAACTTGACCTTGAGCCTGGGCTTGTTCTTGGGCTGGGCTTCTGCTTGGGCTTGGGCTTTGGCTTGGGCTTTGGCTTGGGCTTGGGCTTGGGCTTGGGCTTGGGCTTGGGCTTGAGCTTGGTCTGGGGCTTGGGCTTGGGCTTGGGCTTGGGCTTGGGCTTGGGCTTGGGCTTGGGCTTGGGCTTGGGCTTGGGCTTGGGCTTGGGCTTGGGCTTGGGCTTGGGCTTGGGCTTGGGCTTGGGCTTGGGCTTGGGCTTGGGCTTGGGCTTGGGCTTGGGGCGTGGACATGACCTTGAACTTGACCTTGAGCATGGGATTGGGCTGGGGCGTTGGCATGACCTTGAACTTGACCTTGAGCCTGGGCCCGGGCTTGACCTTGAGCCTGGAAATGGGCTTGGGCTTGGGCTTGGGCTTGGGCTTGGGCTTGGGCTTGGGCTTGGGCTTGGGCTTGGTCTTGGGCTTGGGCTTGGGCTTGGGCTTGGGCTTGGGCTTGGGCATGGGCTTGGGCTTGGGCTTCTGCTTGGGCTTGGGCTTTGGCTTGGGCTTGGGGTTGGGCTTGATCTTGAGCCTCACACTGAGTCTGGACTTGAGCTTGGTGCGTCGATATGACCTTGAACTTCACCTTGACCCTGGGATTGGGCTGCGGCGTGGGCATGACCTTGAACTTGACCTTGAGCTTGGGCCCGGCCCCGGGCTTGACCTTGAGCCTGGACATAGGCTTGGGCTTGGGCCTTGAACTTGACCTTGAGCCTGGGCCCGGGCTTGACCTTGATCCTTACCCTGGGTCTGGACTTGAGCTTGGGGCGTGGGAATGACCTTGAACTTGACCTTGAGCCTGGGATTGGGCTGGGGCGTGGACATGACCATGAACTTGACCGTGAGCCTGGGCCCGGGCTTGACCTTGAGCCTAGACATGGGCTTGGGCTTGGGCCTTGAACTTGACCTTGAGCCTGGGCCCGGGCTTGACCTTGATCCTTACCCTGGGTCTGGACTTGAGCTTGGGGCGTGGGAATGACCTTGAACTTGACCTTGAGCCTGGGCCGGGCCCGGGCTTCACCTTGAGCCTAGACATGGGCTTGGGCTTGGGCTAGGGCTTGGGCTTGGGCTTGGACTTGGGCTTGGGCTTGGGCTTGGGCTTGGGCTCGGGCTTGGGCTTGGGCTTGGGCTTGGGCTTGGGCTTGGGCTTGGGCTTGGGCTTGTGCTTGGGCTTGGGTTTGGGCTTGGGCTTGGGCTTGGGCTTGGGCTTGGGCTTGGGCTTGGGCTTGGGCTTGGGCTTGGGCTTGGGCTTGGGCTTGGGCTTGGGCTTGGGCTTGGGCTTGGGCTTGGGCTTGGGCTTGGGCTTGGGCTTAGGCTTGGGCTTGGGCTTGGGCTTGGGCTTGGGCTTGGGCTTGGGCTTGGGCTTGGGCTTGGGCTTGGGCTTGGGCTTGGGCTTGGGCTTGGGCTTGGGCTTGGGCTTGGGCTTGGGCTTGGGCTTGGGCTTGGGCTTGGGCTTGAGCCTGGGCCCGGGCTTGACCTTGAGCCTGGACATGGGCTTGGGCTTGGGCCTTGAACTTTACCTTAAGCCTGGGCACGGGCTTGACCTTGAGCATTACCCTGGGTCTGGACTTGAGCTTAGAGCGTGGGCATGACCTTGAACTTGACTTTGGCTTAGGCTAGGGCTTGGGCCTGGGCTTGGGCTTGGGATTTGGCTTGGGATTGGCCTTGAAGTTGACCTTGAGCCTGGACCCGGGCTTGACCTTGAGCCGTACCCTGGGTCTGGGCTTGAGAGCCTGGGATTGGGCTGGGGCGTGGGCATGACCTTGAACTTGACCTTGAGCCTGGGCCCGGGCTTGACCTTGAGCCTGGACATGGGCTTGGGCCTTGAACTTGACCTTAAGCCTGGGCCCTGGCTTGACCTTGAGCCTTACCCTGGGTCTGGACTTGAGCTTAGAGCGTGGGCATGACCTTGAACTTGACTTTGGCTTTGGCTAGGGCTTGGGCCTGGGCTTATATTGCAAAACTTGTGTCTTAGTTGTTAATATGTTAAAATAGAATTAGTTAAGTGAAATGCAAATTTACTTAATTAATAATTGCTCCATGTATTGATTGCGTGAGTAGAATTACAAAAAACTGTTATAATAACTGATAATAACCTTCATTATAGTACTATTATAGGCTCAACTACTCGTCCTTGGATTTCTTCCAAATTGTAATTTATTAAAAAATACGAGCAGTATCGTTTTGATGAATTTGCAAAGCAATTGTGAAAATGTAATAAGCTCAAAACGAAGAATGTTTTGAGAATTCTTTAGTTTTTTGACTTTAATGAAAAAGTGAGATATAAACAATTCTGAAAACAACTAAGTTTTTTGGAAAGAGTATAGCCGGATGCATGTTAGCATGTAAAAACCCGCCACAGCGGTTTGTTCAAGACCCCTACTACTGCCAAATCCTTACAAGACTTCACTGATTCAATTAAAATTCGTTAACTTCAGAAACTTCCTGATAACGCATTTCATGTTCAAACGAAGTTGTCTTCGAGATTTTATCACTTTTTTTTTTGTTTTTGGTTGCTAGTTTTCATTATTAAATTTATTTGCACAAAATTTACCTTTGATCATCTATATCATGGATACAACATGTATATCAGAGATACTGGTATCCACAATAATAATGTTTCTTAGCGATGTTGATCATGGCTCCAAATAGGTTAATGCTGACAAAATGCGAAAAGGCTGTAGTAGCTGAACTCTACTGTTATTGCATCAGTATTGTTTATTAAGCATAAGTTCTTAGCAGCTTTTAAAAATCCGCCTTTTTATAAACAGATATTTTTTTTTTTGCATAGAACCGTGAACCTAAAGCTAACATATCTAACCATTTTGATAAGAACTAACGCCTAAAAATTTATCGCTTTGATAATAATTCAATTTACTTAAGCTAAGAAGATACCGAGTAAAATAAGCTAAAAAAAAAGAAAAAATAAACCTTCGACGATAGGGTTACCAGCTCATTTTTCTTCGCATAAGTTTACGAAATTCCTCGTTTTTTCTCAATGCCAGGAAAGAAAAAAAATATTCGTTTGTTTTAGTAAATAATATAAAATGTAAATAATTATAAATGAAGATTTTGCACGTTAAAGAAATGTAATAAAAAAATACAAATTTTTTTAAATTTTTTACAAAAATAAAATGAAAATATTTCAAAATATCAAAATGGAACTGAAAATAAAATGCAATTTAACTGCAACAAATCGTAGCAAACTTAATCCTGTTATATCAAAAAATTTATGGTAAGGTGAAAATGAAAACGTAGCAGTTCAAATTCTAAATACAAATTTTCTGGAAGGTTGTGAGTTATAGTAAAAAATTTCACAGTAAATAGTTTGTGAATAAATGTTATCTATTTTATAACATTTCTGTTGTATAAACTTGTTTTATTCTAAATTTATTATAAGTTTTATCCCACTCTATAGTATAAAACAAAATAACTGTTATTTTTTTCCGATACAATAAAAGTCAAAAGTAACATTAAAAAATAACAGTTAACTTTTAACTTTTAAAAAATCAGTCGAAAATTTAAAAGGCACTTGTGAGGCTGAGGACATTTGTAACAAAATGATTTATTTGAAAAAGTCCTTCGACAATTTTTTCATTATGTCTCTTTCATTTGAAATAATAAAATAACAGTTATTTTCGTTCCTGTTTACATCGCGTTCAGTTGTAATTTTTTTGTTGCTTTCGAATGTTGAAAGCTAGATTGCATGTGAATAGTACACGGAGAAAGCTGTTTGCTAAATTTGTATGGAGATTAAGCAAAACTTGAGCATAATTCTCAGCCACTTCAAAATATTGCTTATTTTCAGCAAAAATCAAGCAAATTTTGCTATTTAAATTTATAATAACTTAGCAAATTTTCGCTTGAATTAAATCAAAATTTGCTTTTTCGATTTATAATAACTGAGCAAGTGTTTGCTCGAATCAAATCAAAATTTGCTATTTCTATTTATAAAAAATAAAAAAAAAAAAAAAAAAAAAAACAAATTGGCCATTTCGACTGGGAATCGAACTCGGGCTCCGAGCATGCTAAGCCACACTCTTAACCTGCATGCCACGGTATTTCTATTTATAGTTCGAATTTTGTTTTATATTTCAATAACCTAGCAACTTTTTGCTTGAATCAATTCAAAATTTGCTATATCAATTTATAATAACTGAGCAAATTTTTGCTTACATTGAGTCAAATTTTGCTTTTGCCTGAACACAATTACCTTATAATAACTTAGCAAAGTTTGGCTTGAATCAAATCAAAATTTGCTATTTGAATTTATAATAAGTAAGCAAATTATTGCTAAAATTTATCTTTATTTTGCTTTTTACAAATTATATGAGAAGTAATTTCAATTTAGAAAACGTTTTCTAAAATCAAATCGCTATTGAGCAAAATTTTGCTGATTTGCGTTAAAGCAAAGTAATGGCTTGATTTAAGCAAAATAATTTTCTCCGTGTACTCGCATTGAATTAACTGCTTTGCTTGTTTTCAAGCACCGCGAGGTTGTTGATAACAACCAACGTTATGATATGTTCTTTCAAATTAAGCTTTAAGCTCAGTATTCAGCGAACAGGCAGTCGATTTTTTCCCGCTATAATTTGATATTCAACATAAAAAAAAATAAATATGCAGTAAGTGTTGCAATAAAATTATAAGTTTATTAATATTATTAAAGCATTTATAGCAGTTATTAATGAAAAATGTATCTGTCACTCTGTTGCTTTTTCTCCACACAGTTGTAATATTATGTAATGTAATGTACAGCATTCCAAGGATCAAGAAATAAATTTTCCTTGCATACTCTTAAGTTGAAAATGAAATTTTACAGACCAAAACGCATTCTTGAAATATGGTCTGTGTCTGTGATATATTAGATCAATATTAATTTTAATTGGTTCATCAGTTCAGCTCGGCCAATATTAATTACATTATGTTTACCTTTAAACAATGTATGTGTCTGTTTGGCTCAATGGTATCTTATCTGATTCTTATGAGATGCATAGTAACGAAAGTCCGGATTCGATTCTCGCTTGCGTCAATAATTTTGTAAAAATGTTTATATGATTTGAAAACGTTAGCCTAGCGTCACAAATAAGAGATCTTGAAATTTCATTCACCGCCAAAGTAGTTTCACTTCAAAAAACTGCCTTGTATCAAAAATCGACATTGGCATGTTTTTACCTTCATTATTTGAAAAAGAAATCGACAGCAATTCAGAAATCGACAAATCAATTTCAAAAGACTCTCAAATTGTCGCACAGTGTTATTTATTAATTATTATTAATTTATTTACAGGTGACAGTATAAAAATGGAAGGGTGCAAGTCAGATATGAATACTTTTTGCCATTGCTTTGTTAAATATGTACCAAAAATGTAAAAAAAGGGTGGCACAAGTGAAACTTCTTAAAAAAGTGAAGAATAGGAGAGATAGAGAGAGAAAGTATCTGAAAAGAAATACTATACGAAATCTTGATGAGTGGACCTACGGAGAGATATTTCTCGATTAATCACACAGTCATAAAGCAGTGAACGTTGATTTTTGTGTATATCAACTTGGTTGGCTTTTAAATTTTGTGGAGATGATGGCTGAGTTCCAAAATGCATTTTTACAAAGTATCAGAGTGTTTTTCTAGGGATTGGCTCTTTGCAGATAAACCAAAACTGTGCAACTGGATTGCTTTTATTAAGCACGCATCGTTAAAATTAATTTTGAAACTCAGCCGATGTTGCAATCACAACATCAGCTACAGCAACAGCAACAGCAGCTACAGCAACAACATATTCTCAGCTGTCTGCTGTGTAAAATACGATAGTCAAAGCGGCAGTTCACGACAAACCGTCGTAGTCGATATTTGGCTGCTGCTGTCTGCTGCGTAAAATTTCACAGTCAAAGCACAGTTCATGAATGAGTCGTAGTTGATATGCAGCTGCTGCTGCCGTAGACGATAGTCGAATATTTAAATATTTTTATTTGTAATATTTTTGGTGAAATATATTGGTATAGAGCGACCCCTCCATCTACGCTTCTCGATACTATCACCACCCTTAGAAAGTGGTTAAAAGTGGTTATTTTTGGCCAATCTCGCTCCATTTTCGATATATACCGCTTTTTCTGTTTTTTTTTTTAATATATTTGGTACAATATATTGGTATAGTGCAACCCCTCTAAAAAGAAAACAACATTTTTTCCCCATTTCCGTACCATTTCGATACATAGCGTGACTGTTAGATTTTACGCAGCAGGACTGTGGCAGCCGAATATCGACCACGACAGTTTATCGTGAACTTTGACTTGACTGTCGTTTACACAGCAAACAGCAGCAGCCGATCGCCGACTGTGATGAGTCTTCGTGAACTATGACTGTGGCTTTGGAACTTTACGCAGCAGAAAGCAATTGCTGACTATCTACTGCAATAGTTTTACAGCAAATTCAAACGCTGTATTCAACAAAAAAAAAATAATGTTGCTTTTTCTCCACACAAAAATTCAGCTAAAGCTTAAAGAAATGAATTTTTCGTGCATACTTTTTAGGATGAAAATTAAATGCTTGAATGACATGATGTGTGTTTGTGATATACTAGATGCGGACAAAAACGAGTTCAATATTAAACATTTTGTTTGCCTGTTTATCATGTGACTATGTGGCAAACAGGTAGCGTTTCCGACTATAACTCGATGTTCAGTTGTGACAGCCGGGGTTCGATTCCCGCCCTACTTATCATATAAGCAAATAACTAAAAATTTAAATTTTTATATTAAAGTTTTGTTTATTTATTTCAATGTTTCATAATAAGCAATCGTCGTCGTAGTCTTGTCACAATAAAATACACACATTCAATAATCATAATCTGAAGAAAAAAAGTGCAATTAGTTTGCTCTATTGAAAATAAAATGATTTTGAAAATTGTTCTATTGCTCACGAAAAAAAAAAAATTCGAATTTTTTCTAAAAAACCAAGTTTTTTTATATTTTCTGCTATAAAGAAATAAAAAGCTTTTACAGAGAGTTTCTAAATACTTAAAATTGTGTTAAATTTATGATATTTTGGACATTAAAGTCTTAATAAAGTCCAAACCTGGTGGTTAGATTGGTTTTAAATCATGGTTGCCTGTAAGGAAAAAAAAGGAAGATTGCGTTAAATTTATAATAATTTCATCACTAAAGTCATTAAAACGGTAACGAAAGGTTTAAGCTATGGTCACAAACGGGTTAAACCATCAATTATTTACTTAAAAGGAATATTTAAAACTAGTTTGGAAAAAACCAATTGAAATCAGATCATTAAATTTCGATCATTCACTTATATGGAGCGGCCTCTCTGTGCGATGCCTAAAAAAAATCTTCTATCAGAAATAATATTTTTAATACATAATATTCAATAAATTACCTTTGAAAACACTTAATTTTTTAAAAAACTATTCGAAGCACGTAGCAAACTCTTTTTTAATGCGATAGCTTCTGTTTCAATTGCTAGAATTCTGGCAACACTATTTACTAGTGTATTATTTAAATCTCCACCTAATATAGCACATGCCCCGAATATTCGATGAATTTGAAATTTGGCGCAAATCGAAAAACTTCCCGCAAGCTGGCATCACAGCCCGATAAGAACTTTGATCGGCTCGACAACAAATACTCTGTTTACGCACACAAACACTTTCGCTCTTCTAACATTATGTCGTTATGCAAAGCAACAGCTAACTTAACTTTGGAGCTTAACAGTTTTAAAAAATAATTTTAGTGTTAAACAAACGTTCAAAGAATGACAACGACAGCAGCTCTTTTTAATACTCAGTGTCAGTCGCAGAGTGCTGGGGCGGTAACCAGCATAGTGGCTGCATTGGTGCAAGCCTTGTTTGTTGCGCAGTGTTCTATATCGCAGTCAGATACTTGGCCAAAGGACTATGGCGATGCAGCGCTGCAACCTGGCGGTCTGGATGACTTTGATTTTGTTGTAGTGGGAGCGGGTTCTGCTGGCTCTGTCGTTGCTAGCCGTTTGAGTGAGAATCCCGATTGGAAGGTGTTGGTTTTGGAAGCAGGTGGTGATCCACCATTGGAATCAGAGGTGCCCGCATTATTATTTTCCATACAACACTCGAACTTCACCTACAACTATTGGACCGAGCCGACTGGAAAGGTTAATCAGGCAATTAAGAATCAAGCCTGCTATTGGCCTCGCGGCAAAGTCATCGGTGGCTCTGGCGGCATCAATGCCATGCTGTATGTGCGCGGTAATCGCAAGGACTACGATGGCTGGCTACATCAGGGTAATCCCGGTTGGGGCTGGGACGATGTTTTGCCTTATTTTGAAAAATCTGTGACACCGGTTGGTGATGCCTCAAAACCGCAAGGTTATGTGACACTCAATAAATTCGAACTGTTTGATGCCGATATGCAAAACGATATCTTCGCCGCTGCACAAGAGCTGGGTATTCCTCATGTAAAAGTCTTCACCGAGGGCAGTGAAATAGGCTATAGCAGCTTGCCGGGCACAGTACAAAATGGACATCGCATGAGCACAGGCAAGGGTTATTTGGCTAAGGTAGCAGAACGTCCTAATCTACATGTTATCAAACATGCGCAGGTGACACGCCTTAATTTCGATGCTACAGGCAAACGCGTTGAGTCTGTCAGTTTTTTGCTACGCAACCAGCATGAGTTGAGTGTGAGTGTTAAGAAGGAAGCTGTGCTATCGGCGGGCACAATTGATTCATCGAAGCTGCTTATGCTTTCCGGTGTGGGTCCGAAAAAGCATTTGAATAGCCTAGAGCTGCCGGTGCTGCATGACTTGCGTGTTGGCGATAACTTGCAGGATCATTTGGTTGTGCCGCTCTTCTTTACAATGGATGCCAACACTGCAGAACCGATAGACGAGAAGGAAGTTCTGGATAGCATTTACGAATACTTGATACACAGACGCGGTCCTTTGGTCAGCCATAACACACTCTCGTTGACCGGTTTTGTCAATACTATGGAAGGTTCTAAGAGTCCATATCCAGATATTGAATATCATCATATCTTTTTCCGACGTGGTGACTTTGGCAGTATGGAAATTTGGCGCAATGGCCTTGCTATCGATGACGTCTATGCAGAACGCTTGAGAAATTTGCTCCATACCGCAAATGTGCTTATTACATACAATATTTTAGCGCATCCCAAGTCGATTGGTAACATACGTTTACGCAGCTCCAACTATCAGGATCCACCTAAGATTTTTGCCAACTATTTGGAGGAGTCCGAGGATGTTGATACGCTACTACGCGGCATACAACATCAAATGAAAATGGAAAAAACTAAGGCATTTGTGGCAAGAAAAGCAGAATTGCAGCAGATTCCAATCGAGGAATGCGATCAGCTTGAATTTAAGACTGAGGCGTATTGGCGCTGTTATATGAAGTACTTTACCACTACACTGTATCATCATACCGGCACTGTCAAAATGGGTCCTGCAACGGATAGTGCTGCATGCGTAGATCCACGTTTAAGCTTGCATGGTGTTGAGAATCTGCGTGTAGCTGATGCCAGCATCATGCCAGATGTTCCTAGTTGCAACACAAATGCGCCAACCATCATGATAGCCGAGAAAGCGTCGCAGTTTATTAAAGAAGATTGGCAGTTGCAGCAACGTGATGAGCTATGATAAGTTGGAAAATGACTGAAACTATTGCCAAGTTTAAAAACAAAGATTCGGTTTGCATTATTTATCGAAGCCAAAATTTGTAGGTTATTCCTTAAAAATATTGTTGTTACGTTGAGTTTGTTTAAATTTTGCATTTGTAGATAATAGTTGTTGCTTAATTAAGTTTTTGTTTTATTATTAAATTTACAGTAACGTTAATTTCTAATTTTAAAATAAAACATTTTTTTTAGATTTTTAAATAAAATTGTGCTTTATTATTATAATATATGGTGCGCAATGGTTCGATATGCTACATACGATGTGGACAATATTAAAGAAGGCAAAATTTTATATTGCTCTGATTTTATGTGGTAAGTATTTTGTTATCGGTGGTGGAGCCCCGATTTTTTTCTTACTTCATAAATGTTTTACAATTTTTCAATATATGCAATTATAAGACATCATTAAGTTTATTGGAGATATGGTGGATTCAAACTTAAACAGTTATAAACTTATGTAGCTATTTAAATATGCAGTGTTCAAAAATTACACTTTTTCCAGTACAGTCAGAAAAAGCTGTTTTAATAAAGCATTCAGAAATATTTTATTGCAAAGTCGAGCTGTTCCATTTATTTGATGAGGTCGCACGGTAGGGTTTTAAAGAAAATATGTCATTAAGCGGACATTTGGGTGAAATTATAAAGCATTTATATTATATCATTTATATAATATCCGATGATATGAAAAAAAATTCTTTGGTGAAAGATGTTTGGAAAGAATTTCGAAATAACTTATTTATTTAGTTTTGAGAGGTAATTAAATTTTGAGAGGTATGTTATTTTTAGAGAGGTAATTAAAATGTAGCAAAATCTTAAATTGAATTTTTAGTTTATTTTTAAACAATAATATTGCAATATACACGATTAACTAACTGAACAATTTGCATAAGTTTTAATTTATTTGTTTGGTTCTTTCGCAAATAAATAGTTTATTGATATTTTTTGCTGACAACATTTAAACTTTCAATTTCAATTTCAGTTGGCTTCATTCATTTTTCCGTTTTACTAGTTATTTTAATCAAAATAAAGAAAGTGGTTGTGCAGAAAGTTAATTTTGAATTTAATATTATGTTTGGTAATTGTTGTAGAGATATGTTAGTTATGGATTAAAACGTAATGATACCTATGTTTTTTATTCTTCCCTCCTAGCTCCTAGGGGGACGTTTGCGACCACCTCCACCTATACAAATTTTTGATTCTCCACCTATACATCAAGACGGTGAATCACCCTAAAGATTATTGTCCTCTAGGTCTGGGTTATCCTGTATAGTTGAATATTACAGTAGGTTCAGGCTCAGCTACATCAAAAGAAACATGTTTTCGAAAAATGGGTGTCATCCGCCTACGGACACGTTCATCTCCCATACAAACCATAAATTGAGAACTCAATATATAAGTTTCTGTTCATCCTAGAGAGATAAAATTTAGACGGAGACAACACAATTATCCGAATCTGCAGAGAATACAAGATCTAGCTGCCTACCAATATTGTTAGTTACTCCGCTCAACTGGTAAAGGCCGGAGTCTGAAAGACAGCTAGTGAAGAGAATTTCTTTTTCAGATGTGGCATTTGTAGGAAAATAGTAGCACTCGTCATCTGACAGAATCCATTGTAGGCTAGGAAGATTAAAGTCCCAAAGAAATATAACGGTGTCAGATGGATCAATAAGATCAAATAGTGAATCGATTGCGTCTACTGCAAGTTGATAACCATTCACTGGTTGAGAAGGGCGAATATAACAGCAGATAATGAATATGTTTCGTTTTGCAATACAAAGTTTGGCACAAATAAATTCAAAGTTAGCTGTATGGGAATTTTTTACAAATGTTGGATCGGAGCGATTGTGAATAGCAAGAAGGACACCACGACCTGAGGTAAGATCGATTTTATCGATTCCATCGTCTCAGAACACCACGAAATCAGATCAAATCAGAAGCAAAGACCTCAGTATCCTTGAAGTCCTGGGTAAGATTAGTCTCTGTAAGGGCAAAAATATCGTAGGGAAGCTTAAGAGAGTTAAGGAACACTGTAGAGATTTTGGTGCGTAGTCCTCTTACGTTTTGGTAGTAAAGAGATACAAATAATGGGCTTGGAATATGGTTTGGATTATGAGTTAGCTGGTTAGGAATAATATTGCTGTTGCTCTTGACGGGACTTTTGAAGGAAAGAGACATGTTTTGACCTTACGTGAGCACCATATGTGTCAATATCCTCTTTAACTTGTTGGATCGTCAAGCCAAGTTACTCGTGGAAACTGGTGAATAGATTGCGCAATTCATTCACCTCGGTAGGTAAACCTTCTTGCTGTATCAAAACTTTGAGGTTTGTCTTGGTTTTGCCTTCAATACAAGTAGAGACCGGCGCATTATGCATGTAAGCTAAATACAAACGCACATTGTTATAAACATTGTTCTCTCTAAGGCGAGAGAGAGCGTATCTGCTCTCATTGTCAGCACAAGAGTTCAAAGTTAGTTTTACTTTTGGTGGTTGAAGGGGGTCGATGAAAGAAATGGGGCTGCCAGGTTGGTTAGGGGCTGCATTTGTAACTGGAACAGAAGGGGGTGAACTTATAGTGTGGGAATGAACAAAATTAGGATAGAGTGTGTGGAGTATGTTGCTCTCATTTTTATTTGGTGGTGTGTCCAAGTAAGGATTTTGATTAAAATAGAAACGTTTTGAATGAGACGTCTGAAGGGTTTGGTTAGCTCGATTCGTGATAGAAGATTTTGTATCAATGGTATGATTAATCTGAGGAGTGAAAATTGCAAAGATATTAGTTTTAAGATTCCAATTGGGATCAGATCTAGGACGGGAATTAGGTAAAGAGTCGTCGGAGAGAGTGTTGTTTGGATTAGAAAAAGTAGGGGTTTCTTTATATGAAGTTTTCTTAGGATGAGAACTAGACTTAGAATTGTACATGTTAGAATTATTAGAATTATTGAAATTATTAGAAATACTACTAAAGTTTTTATTGGAAAAAGACTGAGACCTTAATTTATCATAATTTTTCTTTGGCAGCCTCCTTGGTTTATCAACCCATATAGAAACTTCAGCTTTACCATGGCCTAAGCTAGATGTTTCAGAGAATAGCCAGATGAATTTCGAAGGCACGTAAATTTTGAAGTTTCTGCTTTTTCTCCTGGGGTTTGTGGACGTTACCTGGCAATCCTCATTTGGAACCACGATGCTGTACTTTTTATTGAATATCTTGCATACCCAGGAAATACTCGTTCTTAAAGGCAGACCCTTAACAAACAACGCAGTCTTTTCAATAGCGTTACCACTCGATAGCTTTTTTATCCTTTTTAGAGAGGTAGGTGAAGAAGCAGAAGACCGAACTGGAGAAGTTAATAAAGTTGCTTCTGATATTTCCTCCAAGATAGAAAATGAGTTACGGCGCGGGGAGTCAGGATTATTGTTTATAGCCTCAGGTGCGGATTTGACAACATCAGATATTTCTGCAAGTGCTGTACGAAGCGAACCTAAGTCATCACTCATTTTGTTTATTTTATGACTAACTGAACGAGTGATCATAAGTTCGTCGCTAATGTCAATAGTTTTTTGGATCAAAAACTCTAGCAAAGGATCCGTCTGCTGATGTGTTGGGTTATTCTTTTTGGTCGATGATTGCAAGAATATATCAATATCATTTCTTAAGCCTATGATATTATCCAGAGTAGTCTTTGTGAGGTCAGTTTTTTTAAGATATTCCATCTCAGACCTCAGGCTACTTTTAAACTCGCTTAACGCATTGTGCTGATTTTCACACAAACTCTCTTGAAGCAATTTTATTTGTTTAGACAAAGTATCAAATTGAAGCTTACAGTCAGCCTTTAAGTTTTCAATGGCACAGTTGTTGTCGTCTGCAGTTTTGATGACGTCATCGAACTTGGTGAGCTGTTTTGATGCCTTTTTGAAAAAAAGCTTATTGTCAGCGAGAATGGCGTTATTAGAATCGTTAGTGCATTGTATTGCTAGCATCACATGCGACAATGATATATCTTTGCACTCGTCACAGTAGAATTTAAAATTGACCAAGAATTCTTGCAGGTATGTTGTACATCTCTTAGATAAGCGAACACACGTGGGGTGGAACACCTTTCCGCAGATTCCTTTACACAATAAGGTGGGATTACTGCCGTTTGATGTACAGGAGGGATTTCCACATGAATTTTCCATTATTAACTATTATTTTTTTTTCTTTTAAAACTAATGTGTGTTGAAAAATTAGGCGCAGTCCGTCCATTAACACGCCCACCTCCCATACAACTCACAATAGTGAAAGCACTATAAAGGGCAGTAACATGTGAGCTACAGGAATAAAAGTCGGTATGTGTAAAATTTTCATCAAAATTTGAATACATATAAAATATGGGCTTCATCCGTCCACGGACACGCCCATTTTCAATACTATTATTGTATTTTGAAAAAGTAGGTTAAGGGTATTTCATAGTCATGCTAGACCGACTTTAGACTTCCTTTACTTGTTTTATATATTTCTGAACATGACCCTACCTAAAAATATTTATTAAATATACCAGGTTTAGCCCAAGATTTTCTTTTTATATTTCTTATTCATCTATATTTCGTATTAATGAAGAAGCTCTAGCGAAAAAGGTGTTGGTTCCCTGTTCTCGTACTTTTTGGACTAAAACTGGTAAAGCTGGCCAAAGAGTGATAGTAAGAAAGAATTTCTCGAAAATAGAGAAAAACACATAAAAGTGCGGAAACGCTTTTGGGACTGAAATCATATAAACTGTCATATATAATTGTTGGCTATATGTGACATATCAGCAGTATTAAAATTTTTAACAATATTGAAATTATTTCGGAAGTTTCCATTTCCATTTTAGTAGTTTCAAAATACTTTTGATATTTTGCAATTTCTTTGGTAAATTGTGAACAACTGATTTTAAGCAGTTTTATACTTTTATCATTTTTGACAGAAGAAATTCGTCGGACTTAAACTTACAGCTTTGGAAAAGGCGGATGGAATTTTGTACTCCCTCGATTACACTCTTTTATAGCATTTTTTCGAGAAAAGAAACCTTAAACGGATTGATTGGTGCATAAGTGCAGACACAATAAAAAAATTTGATCTGATAATGCTATTTCGGTAAAGTCTGGATTGTTCAAACGATAGAGTTGTTATCAGAATAATAACTTAGAATGTTTATCAATTAGCTTTGCACATAGTTGTTGCTAAAGAAATAAGCACTTATTACTTATAATCTGCAGATAATTGGAAAATATCGGTAGAACTAAACAAAGTTCAAGGAGAATTATTGAAATTTGAAGCAGCTTAAAAAAAAAGTTGACATGTGTTTGATATAAATAATAGAGTTAAGACATTTAAACATTATCTACGTCTTAATACATTGGCAGTCATCAGTATAGATTCATCAGTATATTTTCATGTTACTCTCGCGTGATATATAAGTATAATAAAACCAAGATTAACGTTTTTTTTTGAAATTGTGAGCAATTCAAGTTTTGAATTTTATGGCATTTTTATGGCAAAGTTCTTTGTGGTATAGACCAAAGCAGACTAGACAGAATGTTTTGTTCACTGCTACACTGACTCATCAGTAGTCTTTTATGATTTTAAGACATCTTTAAACTGTTCTGGAAAAAACTTCAAATTTATATCAAAATCTATAACGCAAAACCTGGCAAAATAATTTTAAAATGTTGTTGAAGAAACCTGTTACTTTATGAACTATTGGCCATAAAGCTCAAAATATAATTATTAAAAAATATGTTTATTTGTTTGTGGCGCCATTGAAATGTGTGATAGTCAAAACTCAATGCGTCACACAGTGGGGCGTCCCATAGAAATTAGACGGAGAAAATTATTTTATGATTTTAAACGATATCTGATTTCAAACGGATGCAAAATAAACAAAAAATATATGGAAAATGAGGGTATATTTTGACCTGCTCGGGAGGTATGGGCTAAGTTGTGATTTCCTGAAGTTTTTTCACCTAAAACGTTCTTGCAGCGAAACTATTTACTGTGGATCCGCATGGGCGGTTAGAGAGATAAGCTCACGGCCTTTCCAACGATATGTAATACATATGCAGAGATTTGTCTTACAAACAGCAGTTTTTGGTGATCAAACCAGAAAATTTTTTAAAAAATTCACTATTTTCAAGTTTAAAGTGAGTTTTATCATAAAAAACCTTTGAGACCCATATTTTTTATTAAAAATTATGATTTCTCTTGACATTTAAATCAGAAATGATGGGAATATTCTTTAAAATACTCAAAGTTTTTATTTGAAGAATTTCAAAATTTTAACATTTCAATTTATTTTGTATTTTTAACAATTATTACATTTTTTATATAAGGAAATCTTGGTAATTTCATTACTGGGCTACGTTTCATGAATTCAAGAATTCTTAGTCGTAGTCTGCAGATATATCAGTAAATGAACTGCTATCCTCAAGTATCTTCCTGCTCTAAAAGAAATTCTTTTCATATCTGGAGTGATAAAATTATGCCTTTCTTAACCATGTCAATGTCTTCCACGGAAAGTTAGATGGAAAATATTATTTTGTTGAGGTTTTGGTTAGTCTTTGATATATAAAGTGTGGAAAAGTAGTAAAAACTAGCATTTCAGAAATGCTGGTCAAGTGAGCGTGGCAGCGGCCATACAACTTAAACACATTTTGCTCTATATCTGAGAAATGAGAAAAACTAGTTAAAAGCAGTCGTTTAATGTGTGATTTCGAAAAAGTGTAAAAAATGCAACCGCGATTGGAAAAAAGGGTGTGTCAGCTGCCATAAAATTTATTCACATTATTAAATGAGACAAACTACGACAACGAAATCAAAGGTAAAGTTTTTGCATTTCATTATCGATTTGATTTTCAAAACGTTTAATAAATGTCGGCGTTGAAATCAACCTAAGGATCCGAACTGATCAGAGCATATTAAAAGGTTCGTATATATATTAATCAACCTCAAATGTTAATTTTTGCATGTAACAATTATAAAAAAATGTCGAAACTTGATTTCAAAACTAAAATTAATAGGATTTTTACACAGATGGAAAAAGCTATGGACTTACTACATAAATTTATGTAGTCATGGCATAGTTTTTGCACACACAAATTTTAAATTTTTCTAGTATTGAGTACATGTTGAAATCTATATTTAATACATAATGCTTTTAAGCGGTACTATAGTCAAAAAAGAATTCTATGTACTCAACACATAAATACTGCCGTCATAAGGAAGAGCGCCGTTTCTACATATTTTAAATTTTAAGATAGATGCCTTTTAATAATTTATCACTAGTTCATCGAAAGTGGGAAGATTATTAATATATTTTTGATAAGTCGGAATAGTGGAATCCAGCACAAAACCAATCATAACATTATTTTGCTATTCATGTCAAAAATGCAGAAACCGTAGAGAAAAATGGTAGTTCTCCGGCATTAGAACTATCAAGTTTTATTTTTTAGACTGCTTTAAACAAACGTGTTTTTAAGCTTTATAACTACAGAATTTTAAAGGGGACGTCTACTGAGTATATATTTTATGTATTGAGTACATGCCTTGCTTTCATTGATACGTACACGTTCACTGTAATGAGTACATAGCATATGTACAATGCCATTTTGCAAGTGGGAAATGTACTGAGTCTATTATATTTTATGTATTGAGTACATTTTTTGTAAAAAATTGCATAACACGTTGATTGAGTACACGTCGCTTGTATCTATTGAAGTCTACAATGTATTCAACACATAACATGATCTATTGAATACAATTTTCATTCATTTTAAAAAGTGAATAACTTGATATGTAGCCAGTACACGTTCCTTTTACTCAGTAAATACTGCTCTCGTTGCGTTCCCATATAAGTTGCAGTACATAGATTTTACATAGCTGTCTCTGTACTGACTATAGTGTCCGACCGAACGTGAATTTTTGCCGAAGCCGATTCTTCGGCAAAATGGAAATAATCGGCCGAAGACCGAAGCCGAAGCCGAATAAGAAACAAATGTTTTCAAGTAAAAAAAATTATAAAATTTATTCATTGCTTTTGTTAAGGGCCGATGTTGAATGTGAACCACACCTAAACGTCAAGTTTTTTCTGCATTTCATTTGGCATTTCTCAATTTCAGACTAACTCAATTTGAACCATGGAAAGATACACAATCGAGCCACGCGTTAAAGTTATTCAGGAAATGGCAACAGTGAATGATCAATTTTCGAAGAAAATCATTTAGTGATGAGGCACATTTTCACCTCAGTGTATTCGTCAATAAGCAGAATTGCCGCATTTGGGCGAATGATAATCCAAGAGTGATTGTCAAAAAACCAATGCACCCACAAAAAGTGACTGTTTGGTGCGGTTTATGGGCTGGCGCCATCATCGGGCCGTATTTATTCCAAAATGAGGCCGGTCAGGCAGTTACTGTGAATGTTGCTCGCTATCGTGAGATGTTAACGAACTTTTTAAGGCCCGAATTAGTAGATAGAAATGTGGACAATATGTGGTTTCAACAGAACGGTACCACTTGCCACACAGCTAACGAAACAATGACTCTTTTGCGCGACAAATTCAACGGCCGTGTTATCTTACGTGGTGGCGATATCAATTGGCCGCCAAGATCATGTGATTTGACACCGTTGGATTTCTTTCTTTTGGGTTATTTTAAAGAAAAGGTATACGTCGATAAGCCAGCAACAATTCAAGAGCTAAAGGATGGGATAATTCGGCACATTAACAGCATAGAACCTCAATTATGCCTCAGCATCATCGAAAACTTGAGCATCATCGGATGGAGGTGTCATTTGGCAGCCATTTGGCCGATTTTTTGTTTTATACATAATTAAACCATACCAATATTATCATAATAAAAAGAAATGACAGTAATTATCTGAATAATTTGTGTCTTATTCAAAATCAACATCGGTCCTTAAAAATTAACAACCCTTTATATTCATTTCGATACAAAAAAACTTACTGAAATCATTAAATTCGTTAAAACGCAAGAGCTTTTCTGGAAAATTTGGATTTTTCTGTAATCGAATTATTGACGTCAGGATAAAGCAGAAAACAATTGAATATATTTTCGATCCAGTCGAGAAGAGCTACAGAAATGTAATACTAACTGAAATCTGGCAGAAGAATTCTAGCGTTAACTCGGCTTGTATATTTCAGACCATAACAAAAGCAAAAACGTAACAGTCGGACTCGCTGCATTTATCATTTGAATAAAATTTTCAAATAATGAACACCAACTCATGAAAGAACAGAAAAGAAGGAAACACAAAACGAACAATGAATATGTTTTAAATGTTTACTGCATAATTCAAAAAAATTCAAAAAACTCATAAAAAAAATTGGTTAGCAAAGCAAAAACATTCGGCAAAAATAATCGGCTATTTCGGCCGAAGCAGAATCCGAAGCCGCCGAAGATCAAAATATCGGCCGATTATGCCGATTATCGAAGCCGAATAATAAATGTAAATTAAGTTTGTAATTCTTAAAGGACATATTCTTTAAGAATTATATTTAGAGCTTAATGCCAAATAATTCATGAAGTAACAGGCTTGCTGCAACAACAAAAATTCTTTACAAAAGAACCGAGCAGACTAGATCATGGTTTCGTCGGACGCTACTCCGACTCATCAGTAGTCTCTGTGGTTCATGCAGTCCACTAACTTTGAGAAGCTAATAAGTGCAACTGTTGTAAAACCAAAAAGGAATTACCAGCACTTTTCACTTTCTCAAAGCAGTGTTTTTCTACTCTTTTGCTAGTCGCAAAATTTCAAAAAATTGACTGCATTGCTTCTGCAAAGATTTTGTTGTTGCGCTTTTTGTTTACTTCTTTATCACGTGTCCATCTAGGTTCCAACATTTGTAAAGTTTTTTCAATGTAAAGTTTTTTACCTTTTTTTCTAATACCAAAATTTTTTTTAGAACATAGACAGACGGATAGCTCGAGATGACACTGATCAAGAATATATATACTTTTCTATACCGGACTCGCTTATTTCCATGCGTTACAAACGTTTGCACAAAATTAATTCACCTTAACCTTTCAGTTTTAGTATGTATGGTAATAGTATGGTAGTAATATTATGCTAAAAATATAAGGTTGCCGTCCAGGGTTTGTCGAAGGGGTCTCTCAACCCTTGGGTAAAAAAATATCTCGAAAAGATATTAAATAAATTAATTAATTAAATTAAGTGGTGACCGTGGCATGCAGGTAAGTGTGTGGCCTGGCATGCTCGGAGCCCGGGTTCGATCCCCAGCCGCGGCGAAAAGTTTTTTTCAATAAAAAATTTTTCTGATCGGTCACCACCTCTCTGCAGACAATGGCAAAGCTCAGAGAGTAAACAATGCCATGTAAAGCTTCTTGAGAACATAAACTTTAGCCGTTCGGAGTCGGCGTAAAACATGTAGGTCCAGTTCTCGGTCAATTGTGTGCAAACATTTAATAACACACACAACACAATTGATCATAAGAAGCTCGGTCAAAGTCCTTTCAAGGGCTGAAATGGCCAATTTGTTTTTTTTTTTTTTTTTTAATTAATTGCAGAAGATGTGGCGGCTGACGTAAAGGTCGACACAATCATTAGACCAGAAGATTTTAGTTCGACCAGATTAATTATATATTATATTTTTTACTGTAATTATATTATTCAATTCTTTGTTATTAATTGCTTATTTTAACCATATTTCATACATGCTTATAATAAACTAACTATAAACTTAACGTTACTTCATATACGGTATAAATTAAGTGGAAACGTGCTCACGGTGACAGAAGGCCAACTGATTCAGGCAAAAGGCCGACGGAAAACAGGACTTTACAACGTAAACCTACTTAAAAATTTGGTGAGTGACTGATCCCGAAAAGCCGAAGCTCGATTTCCATCTCCATCATATCTCCCCATTTCAGAACCAAGGCAGACTTGACTGAACAGGTTTGACACCTAATATCCTTGGTTTAAAGCTTTTTAAAAAAAAAAAAAACTGGGATATTAACCGAACTCGACATGATTAGGTTGCCACTTTGGGCTATACTTATGCATGCTTCGGTATGAATGCAACGAGAATTTTTCAGCGGTGACCCAATGCAAAGCAAATGTTTTTAAACATGTCATTTTTGTGTTAGCGTGCGATAATATGATTAAGTAGCTTTCGGTGCGGGTAGTATATTTTAATATTAATTTAATGTTTCTCTACTTGTTTAATTTATTCCTTTATTCTTTATTTATATATTTTTTGTTACGCAGCAAAACTTTAGAAGTCTTTGTTCAGTTCTGTTTGTACATTTATAACTGCTTCATAACGAATTTACCGATAAAAGCTATTATCAAACACCCTCGGTATTCGGAAACTTATTTTTTAATTAATTTCACTACTGTTAAATGCCCAACCTTTAACAGGGTTTGATTGAATTTTAACTCTTGCTAATATATGTATCTATTTTTATTTCAACATTAAAATTTCGCAACATTTTAGTTAAACAATTTTACTTGAAAACTTTTTGGAGTTTAAAACTTTATCTGGGGTTATGTAGGATATTTCGTTCGCAATATTAAAAAGAAAACAACTTTCATTGTGTAAAATTGCCTTGAAAAGATCACAGAAAACTATAATATATAAACACTTTTTAATTAAATAATAAGTATTCAACGCTGTTTATGGGGTTAAGCAACTACTTAATAAAACCAAAGTCATTGTTTAGTACTTGCTCATTATAGCTTGACAGATGCTTTAATATATGGCTTAGAAGATTGCAAAGTCAGCTAATGAATAGATTTAAAAAGTTGTATTTTTTAGGGGTGTATCTTTAGCTCTATTTCACAGCAAACGTCAAGAGTTATCTTTAAAATCCTCATAGTAGAGCCGCTTGAAATGAAGCAGTTAAAACTGATAAGATGTCGAAAAACAAAACATTATGTAATTAAGAATTCTCAACACATATTATCTTATCGTTAATTTTAGATGAGTTGAAAATCTTGAAATTTTAATATTGTGTAAATATAACGCAATGTGCAATAAAGTTATTGTTTATCGCACAAATTTCTTTAGAAACTTAATTCCGAGGCATAAGTCGGGAAAGCAAACAAATAGTTTTTTCACATTTAATAAAGCCCTGTTGTTGTGCCGGTAGATAAGAACTTTCAGTTTGAATAAACAGAATGTAAGTAAGATTCAGTCGAAGTTGACTTGATAGCAAGTAAAGTAAAGTTGGTATTTTCTGTGGTGTCAAAAACAAAATTACGAAATCTTGTAACATTTTCTTACAGTCAGAACTTCAATTTTACATTCGAAATTCACAGCTTTGAAAAATAAAAAAAAAATATTAAAATGTGTCATATTTGGGCACGCATATCTCCCAGCAGAAATACGCTACAAAGCTGAAAAATGACATTTAGATGCATAATTTTATGGAAAATATAACTGCATTTAATTTTATTAAAAAATGCATTATTTCAAAATTTAATTTTGAGCCCCAGTGCGCAACGCAACAAAATATCTAATTCCAGTAGTTCAAAGTTATTATTGAAAGTTGAAATAATGAAATACGTTTTTCTAAAAGTTTTAAACAATTAAATTAAAAATCCTGAAGATTCTTCGCTTTGTCATTGTTAGGGAGTTTTGTGTAATGAATACAATTATACGAAGTCATAAATATTATATTAAAAAACAAATTTGAACATACTTTAATTTGTTGCAAATTAATAAATTTATTTAATTCTTGACGTTTTCAACCAACCCTTTGTTTTCATTTATTTTTATTTATTGGAGCATGCAAGCATTGAATGCATTGCTTGAAAAACGCCTAGAATTAAGTAGAATTATTAAAAAATTAAATATTTTGTAATATAATATTTATGAGATCGGATTAGTGTATTCATAACACACATCTTCTTAATAATAACAAAACGTTGACTCTCCCTCTTTTTTTGGAATAACAAAACATAATCAGCCCAATCATGACACATTTTCTCCTGGGAGTTTTAAATGGGAGTTTCCAGTTTTAAGATAGCAGTTAAAGATATCTCTTTGATTTTATTTTACACTCACTAATATTGGCGGCTCATGAACAAAATTGCATTAAAAATTTCCAAAAAGTATTTTAACTTTATTTTCAAAACGGAAACTCCCATTTACAATTCCCGGGAGAAAATATTTCATGATTGGGCTGAATATAAGGCTGTTATAGTTTTGAGAAACATTTTATTGGAGTGAGAGACCCAACTTATGGATCGTACAACCAAGTAAATTAATTTCTTTATAAGCTTAAATGATGCATTTCTATTCAGGAACTAAAAGCAAAAATTAATTTGTGTGGCAAAATTCGATAAAAAATTTTACGAAAATTACGCAAGACTACTAATGAGTTGGTAGACACGCTAGACTAGACACGCGAAATCGACTGTCTAGTCAATGCTTTGTGGTTCGCTCTATACAGAGTTGTTGTTGTTGCTGTTAAAGTTCTTGTCTTCATTAAAAACATATAATTATTATTAAATAACTAGCGGATGTAACCCGGTGTTACTCGGTATTGTGCCTCGAGCACATAAAAAGGACGATTTTCAAAACTGCTCTCGTCTTAACATTTTTAAAGTTATCAATTGAATTTTAAAATTTTTTAAATTATCGTTTTTGGGGGTCTTGGCCCCTCCTTCCGTCAAAAGTGTTTAGGCAAATTTCCGTAAAACTGTACCTGCTACACATGATTAAAAACAAAATCTTCAACATCTTGATACCTGGTTTCTGAGGAAAATGGTCACCCGCACTCAGAAAAAACCCACATCTTTCTCCGGATAAAATTTTTCTACTTTCGATACTAGCAATTTTCTCTTTTTCAAATAAAATTTTCTTCAATTAGAATAAATTTTCACATATTCGAAGAAATATTTCTGCATTTGTAGGAAATGGAAATATTTCAATGTCTCTTATAATGATAAATAGCTACTTTTCTCACACAAAATAATTCTTATTATCAGAGAAAAATTTATTGAAAATGAAAAATTTTTCCTATATTTTGATAAAAAATTCACTATGAGAAGTATTTTTTTTCAATAAAAACAAATGTTTTCTCAAAAATAACAAACCTTTTTCTCTAAAAACGATATATTTTTATATATTTCTCTTTTTCATCGAAGCTTTTTATCATTTTTAAGCATTCTCAGGAGCTTTTAGACTATTTTTCTCTAAATATGCCTTTTTTATCATATTCCGAAAAACTTTTTCTGAGTGCAGTTTGAAAAGTCATTTCGAGAAAAATGCGTTTAAAGTTTTTCATAGCATGCATTTAATGTGCAAATTTATCTCAAAAAAATTCCAAATGTAAAAAATCTTATAAGCATCGATTCGATTTTTGGATTGTTTTCGTTCAACTTCGGTTTTGGTCGATACTGTTTCTTGACGTAGTTTGCCTTCGGCTCATTCCTTGATTTATGTCGCAAGAACTTTTAAAAGCATAGGATCTATTTCAGTAACAGATATAAATGCTTACCAAGTTTCATCCAAATCGGTTCATACGTTCTGACGTGAATGAGCCAAACATAGTTGATTGAAAAAAGCGCCCTCTCACGGAAGTTTTCCGAAATTTAAATAACCTCAATTCTGTTACAGGGTAAAGTTATTTCAAGTACCAAATTTTAGATAAATAGGTCAAGTCATTTGGGAGTTATTGAGTCTTAACAATGCACTGCTTAAAGCGCCCTCTAGCGGAAGTCTTTGGAATTTTTATATGTTATGTTTTATTTTGGTTGCATTTGAAGCTTAATACCCAATTTCGCTTGAAATTGGTCAAGTGTTTAAGAGTTTTTGAGTCTTTAAAACGCACTACTTAAAGCGCCCTCTTACGGACGTTTTTTTTTTAATTTATATAGCCTATGTTATCTTAGGCGTAGTCTATGTTAATCTTCATACCAAATTTCATTGAAATCGGTCCAGGTGTTTAGAAGTGATTATAGAGTACCACGCCCACATACTTCTAAAAAAAACAAACAAATTGGCCATTTCAGCCCTTGAAAGGACTTTGACCGAGCTTCTTATGATCAATTGTACAACTTCTACCCACTTTTTTTATCTATGCTTTATATTGGGTGCAGTTGAACCTTCATAACAAATTTCATTGAAATAGGTTCAGGCGATAAGGAGTTATTGAGTCTAACAATGCACTACTTAAATCGCCCTCTTGCGGAAATCTTTGGAATTTTTTATATTTTATGTTTTATCTTGGATGGAGTTGAACTTTTATACCAAATTTCATTAAAATCGGTACAGGTGTTTAGGAGTTATTATGTCTTTAAAACGCACTACTCAAAGCGCCCTCTTGCGGAAGTTTTTGGAATTTTTTATAGCCTATGTTTTATGTCAAGAACAGTCGAATCTTCATACCAAATTTCATGCTCAATGCTCACCTCACCTCGGGCAAATATTTTTTCAATAGAAATACTTTTTCTATAGACCGCCTCACAGTATAAACAGAGATAAAGAGATGGGAAACTTCTTTTTAATGATGCTTTTTTTCATGTTTCCCTCCATATTCATGCTTCTTCTTTACTTTTTTGGTTACTTTTGTAAGACTCATATATTGTCTACATGATTCACATCATAGTTGTCAAGTATTATTGTCAGATTCTATACACAGGGTTGCATTGCAAAAAAATAAAAATGTACTATTAAATGCTGTTACTACTATTAAAGTTCCTTTGAACTTAAATGCTGTTTGCAGTAGACTAATGGTATTATTTTTTTCCAAAGAAATTTCCAAAGAAAGAAATCAAGAATATATTCAATTTTTCTGCACCCTCAAATAGTGCAGAATATATTACATTTTTAATTTAAGCCAAAAACGTTGCCCTGTTCTTAGTTGATAAAAAACAAAAAAAACAACTTTTGTCATAATTCAACTTTAGGGCCAATGCTCATTGTTAGATTATATGTATTTGGGCTTGCTAAGCCCAATGGTGGTAAAATAAAAGGATTTGTTTTTTGGTTTGCTGCTAAAATTATTTTAGAAATATGGAACATAAAGGTTATTGGACCGGATAAGCAATCAAGTGGTTTAGGATGGGATGATGAGCTGCCAAGATGGCTTCACACAAAATGGAAATAATTTGTTTTTCAGCTTCCGCGAATCAGCGCTATTTATATTCCTCGTTGGTTAAATTATTTGCCACAAACGTTCGAATCCATCGAAATACACACATTTTGCGACGGATCCTCCTCCGCTTACGCCGTAGCGGTGTTTATTCGAATTCAAAATGAAAACGACGAAATATACACGCACTAATTATCATCAAAGAGTAAAGTCACTCCAACAAAGGCCTTAATCATCCCTCGAGTTGAATTATATGGAGCGGTTCTTGCTACAGAACTAGCAGAATGGGTGCGAAGAGCCATACATGGTCTTAGTAAAGATACACCTTTGTATTACTGAACAGATGCGACCATCATCTAGTATTGGATCCACGGGGACATCAATAGATGGACAATGTTTGTCCAATACAATAAGCAAAATTTTGCTAGTAAGCAACCCAACCCAATGGAAGCATGTGATCACTTCGGAGAATCCTGCTGATTGTGCAAGTAAGCCTCATAACATTCTCTTCCGGTTGTAATTTTAAACAATTTCATTATGAAATAACGCCCAAAATGAAAAATGAAATAACGCCCAAATATTTTTCATACAAATTTTGGGCGTTATTTCATTATGAAATAAGGCCCAAAATATTTTAAATGATTTGCTTTGAAAATATTTTGGGCGTTATTTCATTTTTGATTTGGGCGTTATTTCATTTATTTTGGGCTTTATTTCATTTTTTATTATGGGCGTTATTTCATTTTTTAAAGCCCAAAATATTTTGGGCGTTATTTCATTTTTTATTTTGGGCGTTATTTCATTGGGCGTTATTTCACTGAACCGCCACGGTCATCACATGTGCATTTTATAATTTTTCAAGACTGACAGGTGTCGATTACACCGGTGCTATCGAGCTAAAATCTTCAAAATACCGTGGATACACGGTGTATAAAGGATATATTACCATTTTTATATGCCTTGCCACAAAGGCGGTCCATTTGGTGGCAGTCACGGGTATGACAACAGAACATTTTTTATGGGCTTTGCAACGTTTCATCGGGCAAAATGGAATGTCCACTGATATGTATAGTGACTGCGGCACCAACTTCATTACGGCGAAGGCAGTGTTAAAAACTAATCATGCGAAATTCGTCGAGGATGTGCAGCGTGAAATTGTACCCAGGCTTGCAGAACAGGAAATACGGTGGCATTTCAATCCACCTTTTACTTACCACTTTCGTGGTCTAGGGAAGCCAATGGTTCATCTATTAAATACCACTTAAAGCGCACTATCGGAGGCAAAAGGTTGACTTATGAAGAGCTAGCTACCATCCTCGTAAGAACTGAGGCGTGCCTCAACTCCAGACCATTAGTCCACTTACCTCTGATTCTGATGATTTGTTTGTTTTAACTCCGGGAAATTTTTTGATTGGTGACTAGCCCTTGTGTCCACCAGATACAGCTCCAAAAAAATATCTCCAAACAGTATTTTGAACTTCCCAAAATGACTCAGAATTTTTGGTCAAAATGGTCATCAGATAAGCTTTCGCATTTCGCATTTACAATCACGGTCAAAATGGCGGAATGCAGAACCAAATTTGCAAATGAATGATATAGTTTTGGCAAAGGACGACCGGCTTCCACCCAATCAGTGGATTATAATTATAAGTCGCATTACTGGTTTGCATCCGGGATCGGACCAACACTGTGTTGAAACAGTACGTACAAAGGGAGGCCTTTACAAGCGATCGCTGTAAGAATCTGTCGCCTACCAATTTCAACATATCCAGCCGAGAAAGGTCCTACTGAAGATAATTAGTACTCAAGCATACACATTAACTTTTAACATCTTACATATCGTACACTAAATACAAAACAGTCAGTGGTGACCGTGGCATGCAGGTTAAGTGTGTGGCCTAGCATGCTCGGAGCCCGGGTTCGATCCCCAGCCGTGGCGAAAAGTTTTTTTCAATAAAAAATTTTTCTGATCGGTCACCACCTCTCTGTAGACAATGGCAAACCTCATAGAGTAAACAATGCCATGTAAAGCTTCTTGAGAACATGAACTTTAGCCGTTCGGAGTCGGCATAAAACATGTAGGTCCAGTTCTCGGTCAATTGTATGCAAACATTTAATAACACACACAACACAATTGAGCATAAGAAGCTCGGTCAAAGTTCTTTCAAGGGCTGAAATGGCCAATTTGTTTTTTTTTTTTTGATTGACTGTTTTGTATTTAGTGTGCGATATATTCCTATCTCTCTCCTTCCATCTCCATCACCATAGATGTTGCACCTGAACTTTTCTTTGGTGCTTTCTTTGCAATATAAAAATGAAAACACCACCTCAGAATGGTCTGGTCTATCATGCTGGTTCCAAATGGAGATAATGCTGGCGAGATGGATGCTAAGAGTTTAAGCTTTATTTTTATTTTAACACTTTTTTTCAGACAACTTCTGCTTCAAAAAAGCAAATATTTTTAAAGTTTGTCGAAACAAGCATATTAATGATCAAAAACAATCCTGTGCATTTCAGAGTATTTAACAGAAAAAGTGCGCAAACTTTTTTGAACGCCATATTGGATCCGCCACTTAAGATTTTTCATTTTTTATATCAAATTCGAAATCAGCGATACCGTAAACTCCCTTCTAGAGCTGTTCAGAGTTGTGGTCAGAAAAAGTGGTCCCATTGTGGGACAGACGTACGGCCACACACAGACAGAGCTACGTCAGATCACGAGGCGATCAAGAATGTACTTTTCTATATCTAGGCTTGCAATATTTTTTTTAAAACATGTACAGTAGACCGTATCACCTTGTATGGCAGAAAAATAAACCTATTTTGACCCCGCCTCAATCGTTAGATATTTGAAAGACATTTTCGAAAAAAATATTTTTTTTTAAATTGGTCGCTATGGTGCTATTTTGGTTTTTTCGTTATATCTTCGGTGTTTCTTGTTCGATCCGGAAAAATTATATATCTGTGTGTTTATTGCTGTTATGCAAATATTTTCTGATGTTTTTTTACCTCTTATGTTTTTTTTCGACTGATTCCACAATCGATTTCCGTTCCTACCATATTATCCTGCTCCCAAAATCCAAAAATTAAATCTTACAAAAAATCATTATAACCATGGAAACAAGTGAAATCGAAAAAATGAATTTTAGGAGCACTTCCGACCGATTTTATGCAAAGAATAACACTTTGGATCATAATAATATTTTATTTTTTATTTTCATAATCTCTTCGGGATTCAAGGTGGCTGTTACGCTAGCAATTGATAAAAAATATTTGCATAACAGCAATAAGCACACAGATATATAATTTTTCCTGATCGAACAAGAAACACCGAAGATATAACGAAAAACCAAAATAGCTTCCGGATCGAACAAGAAACACCGAAGATATAACGAAAAACCAAAATACTTTAAAAAAAAAATTTTTTTCGAAAATGTCTTCCAAATATCTAACGATTGAGGCGGGGTCAAAAATAGGTTAGTTTTGGTGATACGCCTTAATGTACAGACCCTTCTCCGGTTGCTTTGTTTTTTTTTTTGGGAGCCATTTACTTTCTCACAACTTTTCTTTTCAAATATTTATTCGTTAAAACTTTTTTAATTTTCTCGCACCTTTATTGGTAACTTTTTTACAAAAAAAAAAAATCAGAATCAACAGTAGAATTGTAGGCAAATAGATGGATTGCATTCAAAATTTTGATACATTTCTTCTTCACTTGTACAAGCCATATTTTTACGAAAAAGTTTTTAGGAAAGTTCTTAATTTTATTAAGTGAAAAGCTGATGATTTTTTTTTCTTATCTTGTTTTCATCAAAGTAGTAGGTACAAAATACAAAAAATTAGTAAGTATATATATTAAACAAAATAATCAGAAATTTTGTTTTTGTTATTTGAAATTTATTTTTTAATTTGTTGGGCCTAAGTCCGCAGATCAGCCCAGTAGTTTTGGAGTTTACTTCAACCATGTGATTGGCACCTCAATTTTAATCTTTTATACAGAATATTGTGTAACAATAACTTGTTATTATATTGTTGATTGTTTAACAAAAAAACGTAATAAGTCAAATGCACTTAAAACATTTTTAAGTGTACTTCATATATTCGCCTCTATTTGAATGTAAATGCAAACAAATCATTCGTTTTAATTATTGACCGTGAGCTTTCTATAACTTTTATTCACATACAATTTTAGCGCCGTCCAAGTAAAGAACAGCTCTATCACTATGTTTTGCACGATCGCTTAGAATGACATTTAAAGGGGCGCGTAGAAGTAAAAAAGTAAACAACTCTGGCCGCCACTAGAACTTTAGTCGAACGCATACGAAATACAAAGTTAAGTATTTTTGAGATACAAAAAAGAAAAAACAAAAACAATCGTAAAATTAGAAAAGTATAGCAGCGCTAGAAAGGAATGAAATTTCATTTGTTTTATTTGTCTTTTATAATAAGTTATGATAAACAGTTTCTAGTTGTTCGAGTGATATTCAGAGCAAGTTCAAAACTTGTAACATTCGCAAAGTGAGCTTCGAGCGTGCGAAACAATGGAATTTTTAAGCACGGAATGTGCTGCTCGATCGGCAGGACCGGCGCAGACACTGTTGACATTGTTGTTGCAAACATTGGTGAGCAATTATTGCAAGCTAACTGATCAGAGCAAATGGCCCAAGGATTATGGCAGCAAGCTAGAGCAAGAAGGTGAGTGTCTAAAATTTTAAACTGAAGCCATATATTTGAAAAATTTCTTCATTTTTTAAAAGGTTTGGATACTTATGATTTTATAGTTGTGGGTTCGGGATCTGCAGGAGCTGTAGTTGCTGGTCGCTTGAGTGAAAATCCAAATTGGAAGGTGCTGCTATTGGAGGCGGGTGGCGATCCACCAGTTGAAACTGAGGTAGGTTTTTTTTATTAAGTTTGTAGAAGTGAGCTGCGCGGTTAATAAAATATAACAACTTCTGTGCTGCATACTTATAAAACACAGAAATATATCACTTCACAAAGCTTTTAAAGTAAATTTAAGGGCAAACTACACTGATCTAAAAATAGCTATTTATATAATTGCTTGTGCTTGCCTTGCCCTTGGTTGTAAAAATTCTTGTGTGACAGTTTGATTGAATGAACAGACAATTAAAAGGGATATTTATTGTAAATGCTTTATTTTTTTTTACTAACATTACGAAAATAAGTGAAAATATTTTGACTTTTTCATGACACAAGTTCAATATATCTCGAGGTGTTTTATTGTCACGTATATTGAAATATGTATATATAATTTTTTTTCCTTGATATGAATGAATTTCATTGAACAAATTTATTTAGTACTTTTGTTGTGAGCAACCCTTTACCTTTGAAATAAAACTACACTTACTATTTTATTAAATATGTCCTTTATTTATAAAAATGTTTTCAAATTTTGAAGTTTTCGAGCGGATGGGTTTTTGCGACGTCCGTTGTATTGAATCGATCATTTAAAATTGTAGAAATCTAGCTTTTGTCCTCAGGTTCAAGTCCCATCGAACATATTTTTTATTGAAATTTTAAAATTCTTTATTTAATTAATTTTAACTTATAAAATTAATTAATTTTTATTTTATTAATTGCTGACAATGGCAAACCATATGTGGAGTTAATAACGCCTTATTCAAATTTTTCAGATTTTGGACATTATCTGCTCAGAAAATAGTACCTGGTTTCTATAGAGTTCATTCAAGCAAAGTTACTAACTGTTAGTTTACTGTTTATGCTGTTCTCAACTGAAAATAATTACCAACTCTATCTGATGGTGATGATGGTAGCCACCAACCTGTCCCAAGAAAGAAAAAAGGCGGTTTTGTTGTAGGATTATTATGTATAATAATCATCCCAATCAAGAAACATTTTCTCCCGGCAGTTGTAAATGGGAGTTTCTGGTTTTAAGATAGCAGATAAAGATAACTCATTTTTTTATTTTACAATCATGTTTATTGGCGGTTGATGAACAAAATTGCATTACAAATTTCCAAAAAGTAGTTTAAGTTTATCTTAAAAACGGAAACTCCCATTACAACTCCCGGGAGAAAATGTCGGCTTGAATATATTTAGCTAAGGAAAATTAAGAAGTCAAAATCAAGTCAATAATTTTAACCAAAATTATTGTTTATTCTTCCAAATAGTTCCCTTTCAGATCGATGCACTTTTTCCGGTGCACGCACATAACCCCCAAGGACATAATTTTCAAAATTGATTTGGGGATTATTTTGATAAATTTGCGGTCATAACATCAAAAACGATTTAGAAGTTTATGTCCGTGTGTCCAAGAGACACTTAAGATACTTTTACCAAATCAATTTTGGCGGTTATGTCCTTGGGGACAATGTTATGGCACCCTAATTCCAACGATTTTCTGACATTGCGATACCCTTTGCCTAGTAGGAGTTTTCAAGATCCTGTTCTTTCGACGCAATTACGCTTTCGTGGAGCCAATTTTTGAAGTTTGGGAACAGATAATAGCACTGGGTGCCAAATCTCAAGAATATGGAGGTTTTGAGGCAATTTGGCATGGTTTCGATCGATTGTGAGCTGAAGCATTGTCTAGCAAAAAGACGATTACTTTCTTCGATGCAAAATTTCAAATGCATGATCATAGAAGTGGGATTAAAATTCAGATAAGAAGAATACCTGCGAATCAGTAGCAAATGATTAATTTACTGATAGCACGGGTATTATTGAGAAACCAAGTTAAGTTATTGATACATTAAGAAATGGAGAGAAAAAATGCTTTTTATACTCGATGGGTATAAATTTAGTGATCAAGATAGGAATCCTAATCTCTAGTGTACAATATGTTAAGAGCAAATTTTTCTAAGTTTTCTAACCAGATTTGATAACGATGTTTAGTCAAAAAATTTAAAGCAGTATTTATACTGGAATACTGGAATACTAAGCTTGCCTCACTACTAGTCAAGTATAGTAAAAACTTTCATATTTATATCCATATTGTTTAGCTGCTTTTCCAGGTGGAATACCATTTTGCTCAGGGGACTATCATTTTGTCATCAATGCTGGGTCGGAGGGTTTCGTGCTGGTTATGGTAGCTCAATCTCGGTAGCAAAGACTAGCTTTAGTCGCTGGAGAATTGCGTTTGCCAACAACCGGGCTAGCATAATACCTGAGATTTTGGATCGACCTCGATTTCAACTGAAAATTTCTTAAATTGGGCCTACGGGATACAGATGAGTAAACTGTGATACTTTAAATCGATGTATTTAGATAAAAGTGATTATACTCTGCAACCTATATGTATAAAATGGGACATTGATTGTATCAGATTTTCCACCCGAAACGACTGAAAATAAGGGTATTAAGTTAGGATATTCGCAACTTTAAGATATGTGGATTTAATAACAATTTTAAATTCTTCTTTATCTATTCCGGAGAGTCCCAAAATTTTATTTTATTGCATTTGCAACGAACTCTGGTGGGAACAGCGGCTGTCAAAATAATTTGTATTTGAGAGTTTGTTTGAATAAACAGAAGAATTAGCAACATAATTTGTACGCCAAGCTGGAATATAAAACAGGTCATTGCTTCTAAATAACCAAGCAGGGACATTAAAATTGATTTTTTCAAGAAGTTCAGGTCAATCTACATGCTGTCAATCCAAATCCCTTCTACTTTCTAAGAATTTTAGATTCAATTAAACAAAAACCATTGTTCAATGAAACAAAATAAAATGCCTTATAGTTAAATTTCAAAATAGGTTGACTAGTAAAATACTTATAAAAATAAATTTCTAACTCTAAAGGTAGATAATGAGCAATCAAATAGTTTGTATTAATAATAAACATTAATAAAAATTAGATCCAGTAGTCTATTAAGTGAATTGAAGTAGCTATTAATTTGTTGAAAACCAAGAGATAACATATTTTGTATTACAAGCGCTTCAATATCACTAGAAACACTGCAAGGTGTTAGATAAGAATAATCATACAATTTTGTCCAAGACATATTATAAAGATAGAAATCATCAAGTAAAATCAACTGGTTTCCGTCTTTAAAGCAATTAGCAGCCAATGATGATATTGTATCAACATGCGATTTGTAACGATTGTGAGTACTAATTAAAAGCACATAAGATTTAAAGAAACAATAGTTGTATTCACCATGTAGTGCAACTGGTCTAGTAGATGAGGTGAATAGCAGAACAAATTGTGAACACATTTTTTAACAATGTGGCATTGAGGTAAATATCTACCAAAACAGCTGTTTGTAGTTTTTCAAAATCAAAGTAAAATATAAGGAAACGTCAAACACAGAGTTGCATTTTATTGTGGTAGATTAGCTACTCAAATGTACTCAAGGTGTAGCAAAAGAGCTAATGTGTTGGTAATTTACATCAAATTTATTTTGTTGTTTTTTAGAGCTAATCTGCTATTTAGCTCATCTACCAGACCAGTTGCCCTACATGGTGAATACCACTAATGATTTAGGTAGTTCTTTAACTACCACTCAAAGTTGATCAAGAAGCACATCAATATCAAATAGCTCAAAAAAAAGTTTGAAGACGAACGATTTTTCTTGACAGCGTACCAACAAATTTTCAAATTAGATTCAACTCATGACCTTATATAATAAGTTGTTGATTGTTAATTAAATTCAATTCATTTTAATTTCTCTTCCTGCAGTTTGTTGGCTGGCACATGACGACACAGTTTTCCAAGTGGGACTGGCAATACCACACGGAGTCTAATGGCAAGGCCTGCATGGCAATGATTGGCCATGGTTGTCACTGGCCGCGTGGAAAAATGTTAGGAGGCACAAATGGCATGAATGCCATGATTTATGCGCGTGGCACACGCACTGACTTTGATGATTGGCTCCAACGTGGCAATCCAACCTGGGGCTACGATGATGTCTTGCATTATTTCCGCAAAGCTGAAGATCTGCGATCCACACGTACGGGTTTCACGCCTGGCGATCATGGCACAGGTGGACCCATGGGCATCAACAACTACTTATCCGATAACGAATTTAGAGAAACAATTCGACAAGGCATGCAGGAAATGGGCTATGGTAGTGCACCTGATTTTACCGAGGGCTCTTGGACGGGCCAAATTGATATTCTAGGCACACAAGATGGTGGTCGACGCATTACCACCGCCCATTCACATCTGGAGCGTGATCGAGAAAATCTACACGTGATTCGTGAGGCGCATGTTAAGCGTGTCGATTTCGATAAGAGTGGTAAGCGTGTCATTGGCGTCACTTTCATGCATCGTAGCGATGCAAAGCAACATACAGTGAAGGCAAGCAAAGAGGTAATCATCTCGGCCGGTGCCATTAACACGCCTCAGCTACTAATGCTATCGGGTGAGCTTGCAAAGTATTTGAAATTTCTTTAAAATTTCTATTATTTTGTTCTTTCCAAAGGTATTGGCCCTAAGAAGCATCTGCAGGAATTCGGAATTCCTGTGCTACATGATCTTGCTGTTGGTGAGAACCTCAAAGATCATGCTAGCCTGCCGGTAGTATTTCAAATTGACAAATCTACTGCACGCAAGCCAACAGAAGAGGAGCTTGTCGACGCCATGTTCAATCTGCTCATGGGACGCTATAGCAAGTTGTTGCACCATGAGGCAACCGCTTTGACGGGCTTCATCAATACCACTTCTTTATTGGCCCCAAATCCCGATATTCAAACAACCAACTTCTTTAGTCTCATGCAGAGTCCCGAATTGAAGGGTTACGTGCAGGCTACAGGTTTTAACGAACGTGTCGCCAAGTCTATACTAGAGGCCAATGAGCACTCAAACACTTACATCACATATTTACTACATCTCAAACCCTTCTCCGTCGGCCATCTGAAGCTACAAAGTGCAAATTACCTCGATAAGCCAAAAATCTATCCGAATTATATGTCCGATGAACGTGATGTGGAGACTTATATACGCGCTCTTAACATCTATACACAGCTGCCAAAAACGAAAGCATTTTCTGAACGTGAAGCTGCGCTGCATAAAATCGATCTAGAGCCTTGCAATGAGCTGAAATACAAGTCAGACGCCTACTGGCGTTGCTATATAAGTCAAATGACCACCACGGTCTATCATCCGGTGGGCACTGCTAAAATGGGACCAGCCAGTGATGCCACAGCTGTTGTTGATTGGCGTCTACGTGTGCATGGCGTGGAGAATCTACGTGTTATCGATGCCAGCATAATGCCCGATATTGTGGGTGCCAATACAAATGCGGCAGTTATAATGATCGGTGAAAAGGGCGCTGATATGATTAAAGAGGATTGGCACAAACAGAATGACGAAAATGGCGATCACAGTGAACTCTAATCAGTGCAATTGGGATATATTTGTGATATGTATATTTTTCTTTCTTTGTAACAATGATTTTTGTGAATAACAAAAAATACGTTTTAACTGTTTTTGAATAAATATAAAAAAAAGGGTTTAACTCACGACAATGAGTCTTTGAAATATTTAACTAATGGCGTTTTCGTTTCTACCGAAAAATCTTGCCTTTTCATTGCCCTTGCCTTTATTTGTGTTCGATTCTAAAATAAGTGCAAACGGGTGAGTAAATTCCGTGTTCGTTTCTTAAAATGTCACACTCACAGAGGGCAAAAAAGGCATATTTTCTGCCCTGCAAACTTTCTCAGGGTAGATGATTGCCCTGCATATCAGCTGTTTTTAAAACGACAATTTTATGACATGCGTTAGACATGGATGGTTATATTCGTTTATTTAAGTTGACATTTTTCGATTAGGCAAAAACATGCACTTTTACAGGATTGCGGGCAACATTGAAAACATTTTGCACTGCGACAGGGCAACATTTTTTGGTAGAAACGAAAACGCCATAAATTTCATTAAGCTGCGATTTAACGATTTAGCTGCTGGCAATCGCTTTTGAAATTTTCTTTGTGTGCAGCAGAGAACTGCAATGAGTATCCGACAAAAATCGGATACTCAAATCATACCCGAGATGCCCGAGTTTCTTGCTGTTATCTGCCCTATCCATACTCAATAAAATATGTAAAATACTAGACTCATTCGCTCATTAGCATATTTTCGGGTATGAGTTCATACTTATATCCGAGAGCGGCGTGATCCGAAAAACTTCGATTTGTTTTCAATGAGTGTGTTGAGTTATTGTATAGGAAGGAAGCTCGACCCGAGTGTATTCTGAGTGTATCCTGAGTACTGCTCTTTCTCTACCATTGTCTCTATTTTGCTTGGATTTGTTTTTTGCGTATGTTTCTTCGTAATCGCACTGCAGGCAATATTAGCTAAAATTTTTTTATTGAGTTTTTGTAGGAATTTCGTTGTTGGTATTTTTCTGTTGCACTCTAGAAAGAAAAGAAAGTAACAACAAAGCATGTGAGTTTTGTTTTTTTCTTTCTGTTACGCGTTCGTTCGTGTAAGCTGAATACATAAAACAAACAAAATAAAAAAAACAAAAAAGAACACGTGTTTCTGTTATACACAAAAAACTGGTTTCCTTCTCACTGCTGCGCTCATCTGCGCTCTGCTTCACATCAGCGGCAGAATGAACCGAGTGATTCGAGTGTTTGTGTCGATTATAAGTTCTTGGGTAAGTATGATGAGTATCAGCAAGACGACAACAACCATAAGTATTTATGAACCGAAAAAGCCGACCTTTGCCCGATCCGACTTGTGATTGATTTTACTCATATTTATTTGAGCCGCCGCATTGCAGCTTGGAAAAAGTGAGTATGAATAGGGTTGCGTGCGGTGAGGGTTGAGTAGGTTTTTGGACTAATTTTTTTCGGATCTACTCAGAGTCTCAAAAAAGCTACCCGTTGCAGTTCTCTGGTGTGCAGCAAATAATGCGTTTGTCTCTTAAAACGTGTGTAAAACGTTAAAGTGGGAAGAAGAGCAACTATTAAAATTTTTATCACAAGAAGATTTATGTGTTCAAATGGAAAATAGTTAGCTTTGAAATTTTTAAAGCAACCTTTGCACATTTAACTAAATATTAATTGACAAAATTTCAGATATTTCAATAAACTTTGTAAACTTACTTTTATAAGCTTTCAAGCTTTTTTGTCGTTCTATGCCACACGATGGTTTTAAAGAAAGAGGAAAATGGGAATATGTTTTTTTCCGTAAATCGACAATATTATTTCACATTTATCTATTTATCCATAAAATTACTATAAAAAATTTTTGACATGTGGAGGGTAAACTCATTAGCCACTGGATAGATATCGATGAAAATTTCACTAACAGGAACTTTAACCTACTTTCATGGACATAGGCTATGTAAAATTGCGTTATTTTATTTAAATCAAAAGTTATAAGTGAAAGTCACTACAACGAAAGTAATAAGCACTTGAGTTTGTAGCGAAAATAAATTAAAAAAAAAATGTTTCTCTCCTATACGCAATCAAACAACATCAATTACTTAAATTTGATAGTTTTTTTTAGCTTTCAAACCAAAAATTTCAGGTGTCAAACCTATTCCGTCAAGTCTGCTCTGGCCAGCACTGCATGTGCAGTGAAAATGTGATTAAGATTCTTTCTCGTTTCGTCTAATCTTCTGCAGAAGTCTTTATGGAGGATGTTTAATCTAGCAAATCAATGCTCGATCTTTCCAGTATTGCAAATTTTCAAGCAATGTTGATGCTTTTGGACTCAATGAAAAAGTTCTTTTTCGTGCAATTGATTTTTGAATGAAAATTAAAAGAAATTCTTTCGCTGCACACTTTATTTTGCATTTTATCGAATTTCTTCTTACACAGCCTTAATCTGAGTAAAATTTTTATGAGAAGAATTTAGTGGAAATCTTTTTTATTTCCAACTTGAGAAATTGTATATTCTTTGGTTTATTTGACCAGTAAATATCTTAGTTAAGCCATTTAACGAAAAATAAACTCTTACGTTACTATTAAAACAAATGAACGATTTAACTCATGTTAACTCATTTTATATTCTGAGTTTTTAAAAACTCAAAAAATTAACGTACTAACGTAAGAAATGCCTAAAAGTATGCATAAATTATATGAGAGTACGTTCAGTAATATTTTCAACAACAAATTAGTACTTTCAGTAATATTTTTAATCAAACAAAAATATATCGAAGCAATCAAAACACGAATGTAAATAAAGGAACATTATATTAACTCAATTTTGGTGCGATAACTCTGTGTGAACAACTTCATTTAACAGTTTAAAAAATTTACTCAACTCTCAGTGCAGACATAGCATTAATCAACAGCATAGCAAGGGTGTGACAGGGGGGGGGGGGTAGTCCGCCTCGGGTGCACGCCAAAATGGGGTGCAAAATTTTTGATTTTTTTAATAAAAAGAACACACTTCAATGACTGCGGTTTTATGTTTTGAATATCAAGAGGGTGCAAAAGTGAATGAAAATATATTTTACCATCACCAGGACTTCGTTTTTATTGAAAAAAATTTTAATTTTATATTAAATTTTGTTCAATATTAACACTCATACTAAAACCCAAGTCATTTACATGTATAATTTTTCATTGGTTAGGGGTGTAATTGCCAAACAAATTATATTAAAATTTTCATGATGTTAAGATGGACTACAAAAGGAAAAAATATTAAAATATTGTTTGTATATTCCATAAAGTTTTATAAAAAAACACTTTTTTTACTTCATATATTCAGGTTAAGAAGTGTTCAAACTTGCTAGCATAGTATACTTTTCTAAAACCATTATGTTTCGTAAACCTGCATGATTTTCAGGGTATGATGAATGGAGGCGTCAGTTGTTTTGTAAGCAATACATTTCTCCAGAACTTTTCAGAAAAACGTGCTCATGTCATAAACGTCAAGAATAAAAATTTACGTTATGATTTTGTCATTACTAAGTTCTGAGACTATGCATCATGAAACAAATCTTATTTAAAGCTTTTAACCTGCTAATTTTTAATGATAATTTTGAATAGTTATATGTTTCGGGTATACTGTTACATAAAACTACTAATTTAAAAATCATTAATCAACTTTTCACTTGCTTAAAAAATTAAATTGATTAAAATTCATAACATTTCGATAAAATATTTATATTAATAGTTATTCAGGGTCACTGAGGGAAAATTTGTCAACGTTTTGCTTCCAGGTCCTATTTCTTTTTCAAATATGCAAAATTTTTTCTAATTTTTCTTTATTAAACTAATTTAAGTCTTTATAGCTTCATAATGTCAATTCTTCAATTTATTTAAAACTGATATTGTGTGGTTTACTGATAATAAATTTTTCTCTCACTTCTTATAAGCCCGGTTTAGACAAAAATATTGGAGAAATTCAGAGAAAATTCTAAAAATTTTAGATTCTTACTTCTTTTATCAAGTACCCATGGATAACAAAGTTGTTTTTTTTTAATCTCTTCTAAAATATGCTATTTTTGTAGAGGTTGATTCGGAAATATGTAGTAAAATTCATCGACTTATTTTCAAAAAAAAAACCTTCTAAAGGGGTGCACAATTTAGTTTCCGCCCCGGGTGCCACCAACCCTAGCTACGCCACTGCCATTAATTATAACAAAAACTTCTAGATTTTGACGTGGAGTTACGTCTTACAGTGCGGTTCATATGGGGTTGATTTAACAAATTTTTTCAAGGTCATGTAACGTTTTTTGACCCACACTTTGGGGTATCGATCAAAGATAATATATATACTTAAGCATCAGATATATCCTGCGCTAAATGAATATCTAATTAAAGTCACAAAATAGTAAAATATAAGAAGAAAAATGCATGTGTTGATATAAGAAAATCAATCATCAGCTGCTTATGCTGTGCCTGCCGCTTTCTTTGCTTTTATTTCATTGTTTTTGCTTGTATTGTATTTTATATGAACTGATTCGCAGCATTGGTTCTCTACACCACATTAAGAGGGCTTGGGTTGTTGTATGTACTACTTCGTTAGTGTACTGAATGCTCTATTTTTACACAAGATGTCAATCACAACCTCCTTTCAACTCAGTTAATGAACTCAAACTGTAAAACTTAACAAAATGGGTCTGTGATCCGATTTGAAAAAAAAGTCTAGAATCATATTTCGTTTTATGCTTTTACCCAATAGATGGCGCTGGCTATTTGGCTGACAAAATATATCAACGCTTGCTCTAACAGTGAATCTAGTAGAAAGTAGCAGAATTAAATATGTGAGATGAACACATTTATTTTGGATTTAATAAATTAATCAGGTTTCGTTCTGGATCAATTAATATTTTTGTTTTAAATGCAAATTAATTTGCATCCCAATATCCCACTTCTCATTTGAGTGTAACTCGCAAACTATACATCGGACAGAGACGAAAGTGGCACTAATGGAAAGGACATTTGCTCAGCGTGGGATATTGCCACCCTATACTTTTATAAAAATTGTTTTAATTTCATTTTGAAATTAGTACTAAAACTGACTGTAGCTCGCAAACTATATAACGGGCAGAGACGAAAGTGGCACTAATGGAAAAGGCATTTGCTTCGCCTTCTTGTCAACTAAGTCAATGAACTCAACCTGTCAAACTTAACGAAATGATCGAAAGAATTTGACATTTTGCTTGTTTCTTTTTGTTTATCATGTTTACTTTAAATTTTTCCGTGTTTTTGGTCTCGATAAAAAGTCCATAATTAAGTGTTATTAATTTATTTGTTAACTTTCGGAAGATAAATAAAAAATACGTGCAAAATAGACAAAGCAATCGGACCAAAGAGACAAAGCAAAAGACGTTACAACTTAAACGGAAATTGTTTCTTTTTTTATAACAATAACATTTTTATTTTGAACACCCTGTGACAGTAGCAGCAGCTACACAAGCACTAGATTTACTAAAAGCACTGTGCTTATTTGAAAGCTTTTGATTTGAAATTTCCAGTGCATGCTAGGCCAAGACCATTTCCGCTGCTGTCTAAAGAGCGACAAAAGCTTCAAATGCGCTTAACGTGTTTCACGAACAAATCGAGCCATAAACGGAAAAAGAAGTGAGCAGCACTCTAACAGAACTTTGTTTTATAACGAAATTGATAATTTATTGCATTATCATTAATTTGTATTATTGAAGAATTATTATTTTAATTATATAAATATTTATACTAAGGATTGTGCAAAAAATTGCTCTTATTTTGTTTTAGTTTCAGGCTCGAAATAAATGCTTTCAGCTAACTCTTCAGTTATTCTTCAAGCTAGTCAAATGAAGTAATTAGCTTACTTTAAAATAGTTTGATGAAGCCATTTAGGTCTTTTTGTTATTCTCTTTATAAAGTTTGTTTTTGTTTTAAGTAGAAATTATTTATGTTTTGTTTATTTCAGTTTGAATCATTAAGTAGTAGTTTTAAACAATACTTTTTTATTAAACACAAAAGCTGTCAAAATATCTCAGGAATATTTTAAACGATATTATTAAAAAATATTAATATTAAATTATTAATATATATATTGTATATTATAATTATTCAATGGCGGTTTTACCCCATCCCTTAGACGAATGTCAAAGGGCGGCATCACCATATAAAAGATCTTTTCAAATCATAAAAATACTTTAATCATATTAAAAAAAATTGCAATATTAAAGCTTAAAAATGTGGTTTTAAAAATTTTAAGGAATTTAAAAAATATCCTTAAGCGAAATATAAAAATTGAACAAAATTATTAAACTTTGTGGTCGCGATAGTAAAAAATGATAGTTGCAAAAAAAAATTTTAATTGTTTGTATAACAATCAATGATTGAATAAATCATAAATTTCTATTCGCTAAGTTTGCATTTATTTTATAAAAATTTATGTATACTGAAAACTCTCTATTCATTCAAATTTATTTACTGATTAAAAATTTAATTTATTCAATTTAATTCATTTGACTATAAAATTTGAATCAATTATAAAATATGAATGAACAAAAAATTATAATAAATGTTTATTAATCAAAAGACTTCAACTTTCTCCCGTATCATTATAATTATAAGTAAAGTGCAGAAAATTTTGTTATCTATAAAAAAGGAAGATGCAAAACTAAACAGAATTTTATGGCATCGCAATATTTTTAAACCTTAAACCTGTGAGGTCTGGAATATGTATGTATATGTCAGTGTTGGGTTTTTTTCTTTCTAGCGAAATAAGCAATTTTTCCATTGTAAATGTTTATTTTGTTAAATGTTTCTTAGCTGATTTGAAATTATGCACCTTAGCGAAGATAATTTCAGAATGATTTCCTACATATTCACTACTTCAATGGGAATATATTACATTAGTTAAGCGGATTACATATTTGATTGGAGTGCGGCAAAGCCTATGTTTGAGCCCCGATTAGCTCAATCATATTTCAGGAATATTTATTTAATATTCCTTGTTTCTTTTCAATATTCTATACAAACATTAAAAAACAAGTAAGCTACTCTTAAGTTAAGCTTAAATTAATATATATCGCACACTAAATACAAAACAGTTACAACTCAAAATTTTTCGACAACGACTTTTTGTTATAAATCAATTCACAGAACACATATCTCACTATCTTTTTGTATTTTCTTCATTAACTGGAATAATAAAGTTTGTGTGTTTAAATGAAAATTGCTTTTTTCTGCAGTTTCAACCAAAGAGTTTTAGTTTTCACTCCTCCTGAGTACTTATGTTTTTTGAGTTGTGACTGTTTTTTATGTAGTGTGCGATGTGTAAAGCCTCTTAATCAACTTCTTAATCTTGTTAAAATCCATATATTTCTTTATAGGCTTCTAAAGTAAGCCGAATCGAAATTTAGATTTTGCCGGATAACAACTCAAAAGTTAGACGGACTATTAAAAACTCTTTCTGTATCATTTTTTTTTAATTGTAAAAATCCTTATGGAGCGGTTTTGGTCCTCCTGAACCCCTTCAAAAAATCAATTTTTTTTCATATAACTTTTTTCCTTCAGAATGCAAAAACTAGATAAGCGAAAAAGTAAGATTTTGATCAAGACAATCGGCTTAAAAAAATACTTGCCCCGGGTACCACCATTTTAGGGGTAGCACCATTTCGATATGTTTTTTATTTCTCAGTCAGAAAAAGTGAAAAATACTTTACGTTAAGAACTGTGTGTCTCATTTTCTTAATTGCAGTTTCAAAATTTATAATTCTTCTTGCAAGTCTAATCAATGTGGTAAAAACATTGTGGAAACGTTTTTAAAGTTTTTCAAAGTTAAAATTAATTAAAACTTATTTAAGGTCTTCCAAGGGAGAGGCAAGAGTTTCCGATCTTGCTATTTTATCCATTGAAAACGAGCTTGCAAGTTAAATTGATTTCGATGAAGTTATTTTTTTTTTTATTCAAAGTTAAAATGAAATTATTTCAAAAGTCGAGCTAAACCCACTTTAGAGTATCCTTACTTGTTTTTGTACCAATTTTGTATGGGAAGAATACGCTGTGCAGCGTCATTAAGGGCGGGGTAAAGTTTTTTGGGTGAAAAAAAGCATATTTTCAAAAATTTTATATGACATATTGTCATTACAGATTTATTGTGAAAATAAGTATGTTACAATACAACATTTGAAGATTATTTAAGGGGACGTGACTGGCACCTTCAAAAAAATTTCTTTTAATGTTTTAAAATGCCTTCAAGTTGAATAAAAAATAAGATATCTTTTTGAAAAATTATATATATATTTTTTTGTAAAAATATTACACAAACAATTTTTTCTTCATTTTTTTATTTACATATATGGCTACTGGAATTATTTAAAAAAACCATTAAAAAACCATGGCGGGCGTGATTACAACCAACATCGGAAAAAACGGGTTCTTATCAACATCAAAACCGCCATAAAATGAACAAGAAGAAACAATTTAGGTTGAAAAATAACAAAATGGCTGTGTTTTTTTCGAAAATTATTAAGTTTTTTGAGCAAAATCGGCCAAAAACTCAAAAGCTATAAAACCTATTTGTCCGTAGTTCATTCCATGCATCGACAAGTGTAAATTAACATATTCATATTTCAGTACGATCGGAGGAGTAGTTTTTGTTTCATCACGCCCGCCATGATTTTTTTAATGATTTTTAAAAAAAATTTCAGTAGCAATGCTTATATGTGATTAAAAAAATAAAAAAATTTTTTTTGCGCAACTTTTTTACAAGAAAATATATGTATATTTAATTTTCAAAATGATATCTTATTTTTTATTCACCTTTACGCATTTTAACATTAAACTAAAACAATGATCGAAGGTGTCACGTTCCCTTAAAAGAAGTTTCGTACAAAAATATAAAGATACACTAGATTTATTCCGTATATCTCCCCTGCCTCATGACTGCCACAACTTGGCGAGGCCAGCATTATCCATGTCGAAATTGTCTCAAGTCGACTCAAACCTCCGCGTGGTGTCTCCTGGAAACGTCAAAAAAATTATCACCCGATTAACCTTGGCGGCGAATCTGAGCGGCGGGCTTCCTTTGGCCATCAAGCAAAGGTTGTGCGCTTGAAGCCCACCACATAAACAAGCATTTCAATGAAAGAACTAAGAAATATGAGAAAAATTATCCCCAAATCTGATGACGACTACCGTAAACGAAAAATTTAATTTGATTTACGGATATGCACCTGGAATGTCCGAACCCTAAATTGAGATGGTGCCTCTATACAACTGATTGATATCTTGGAAAGATATAATTCTGATATCACTGCAATCCAAGAAATGCGATGGAAGGGACAGGGTTGCTTACGGTAAGCATCCTGTGATATCTACTACAGCGGACATGCGGAGAAGCACGAGTTTGGATGCGGATTATTGGCAAGAGAATACGGCATCATGTCCTGCGATTCACTCCTGTGAACGAACGATTTGCCATAATCCGCTTCAAGGCAAAATTTTTTAACATAAGCCTAATATGTGCGCACGCTCCGACAGAAGAAAAAGATGACGAGACCAAAGAAAGTTATACGAGCGCCTTGAAGACGCATACGAGTGCTGCCACCGACATGACATAAAAATCATGCTTGGTGACTTTAACACCAAGGTGGGTAAGGAAAACATATTTGGTCCAACAGTCGGAAAGTTCAGTCTCCACGACAACAAATCCAATAACGGCATGAGGTTGGTTGTCTTCGCCGCAGTATGTAATTAGGTCATAAGAAGCATTAGATTTAACCATCCCAATATTAATAAGACAACCTGGTTGTCCCTTGATAAAAAACCGCGCAACCCATTTGATCACGTTTTGGTTGACGGAAGGCACTCTTTCAGTGTATTAGACGTACGCACGATCTGCGGTACTAACATAGACTCGGATCATTATCTTATCGCAACCAAGATCCGCACACGTCTGTGCGCAGCTAAGAATGCTCTCAATTTTACACAGAGAACTAGTCACAGATATAGAAATCTAGTGACAGATATCTAGAGTACACTGATATTATGGAGGGAACACTTCTCTAGTCTTCTAAATGGTAACGCTGACAACAATCCCGCTAATAGAGATGATATCCCAGAAATCTCAATTTTGCATGTCAACGTTGAAGTTCCGCTGCCCGACTATAGCGCGGTTTCGACAGCTGTTGCTTGACTTAAAAAAACAAAGCAGCAGGCGCCGATAGATTACCAGCTGAGCTGTTTAATAACGGAGGCGGCGCTCTGTTTGAATGCATTCACAAGCTTTTAATTTAAAATATGGTTGGAAGAATGTATTCCAGATGATTGGAACCTCAGTGTGCTTTGCCCAATTCACAAGAAAGGCGATCCCACCATTTGCGCCAACTACCGTGGGATAAGCCTTCTTAATATCGCATACAAGGTCCTGTGGAGCATATTATGTGAAAAACCCATCGTCAACCAACTGATTCGACCTTATCAGTGTGACTTCAGAGCTGGAAAGTCTGAAGCGACCATCAACCAGATCTTTAAGTTACGACAAATTTTGGAGAAGACCATTGAGAAACAAATCGACACACACCATCTTTTTTTTATTATAAAGCCGCCTTCGACAGTCCAATAAGGAGTCACCTATATTCCACCAGGTTTGAATTTGGTATTCCTGCAAAGTTAATAAGGTGCGTTTCATAATTATAAAACCACCTTAGATTTGTTGAAATCTCCTAAAGGAGTGAATGTAGGGTACCATAATGTTCTACTCAAATGAGCACTTAATTGAGAGAGAAATAATCCACTCAACTCGAAATCAAATTCTACTAACGGTTCTTTTGAAAGCACAAAAACATTATTCGCCTTGTTTCATAAGTATAAAACCACACATAAGCTTCCTATATAACGCGTGAACATCAAAGTAGAAAGTGCTATTTTTGAAGTCGACGGTGAAAAAACATGTTTTCTATAAAATGTCACGAGGTTCCAAACTTTCCGATCTAGAATAAAGAAAAATTTTAGCTTTTTCAGAAGAAAACATTGGAGTGAGGAAAATTGCGCGCAAAATCAATCGTAGCCATAACGTTGTTTTAAAGTTTTTAAATAATCCGCAGGGCTACGGCAAGAACAAGCGTTGTGGGAGAAAAAAAAAGTTAACCACCACGAAGTTCGCCATATTTTGAGAGCTGCGAGCAACTCCCATAAAAGCTTGCGTGAGTTGATGAACGTTGCTGAGGTTTGCGTTTCCTGATCAACAATCTAACGCATTTTGCACGCCAATTCCAACCTCAAATTTATCAAACTCAAGGCTACTTTTTGCCCAAAAACATATGGCAACAAATTGTAATAATGTGAGTGAAAGTTGTTGTTTTAAAAGAAATAATTTGTTTATGTTATTTATTCCGATGAAAAAAAACTTGGAATTTGTATGGTCCAGACGAATTTCAGTGTTATTCGCGCGATAAACGCAAGTAACCTCTCTATTTCCCCAGGAGGAACTTTGGCGGTGGCAACGTTATGCTTGGAGGGGCATTTTGCTTATCTGGATGCTTGGAAGTACAGTTCACTTTCAGAAAAATTAATAGCAAAGCGTACACTGATATACTTCAGACGAGCCGTATTCCTTACCTACTGTTGATCGGGCAACGGGAACCTCAGCAACGTTCATCATCAACTAACGCAATCTTTTTTGGGAGTTGCTCGCAGCACTCCGAAACCTTGTGACATTTTATAAAAAATATTTTTTTTCACCGTCAAATTAAAAACTAGCACTTTCTACTTTGATGTTCACGCGTTATATTGTAAACTTAGAAGTGGTTTTATACTTATGAAACAGGGCGAATAATGTTTTTTATGCTGTCAAAAGCAGCCTCAAGACAGGCTGGAGTATGCAATGTTAAATCTGACGATTGCCACATTAGTCCTGATATCTTAAATGATTATTTTATTGCTTCCTCTTCGTCTACTAATACTCTGTTGCTTAGTGTATCAATACCTTTAGATCCTGCAAGTCAATTTAATTTCGAGTTTGCGGCTGTAGGTGAGAGTGATGTTGCTCGTTGCGTTAATAAAATTAAGTCAAATGCAGTGGGTGAAGACGGAATATCCATAAGGTTCATTAAAATTATCTTACCTCTCATATTAAGCCCATTGACCCACATTATAAATCACTGTTTCACTAGTTCTTGCTTCCCTGATGTTTGGAAAGCAGCCAAGATCGTTCCCATTTCTAAAAAATCCAACGCTCTTGAACCATCTGATTATCGACCTGTGAGCCTACTTTCACCTCTATCAAAAGTGGTTGAGTCTCTTATGGCAGCGCAAATCTCGGAGCATATAAAAAAATATGACCTCTTGTCACCACTTCAGTCTGGTTTTAGACCAGGCCACAGCTGCGCTACAGCTATGCTAAAAATTCTAGATGACATCAGAATTACATATGATTTGGGTCACATTAACCTACTTTGCCTGCTAGACTTTTCTAAGGCATTCGACTCTGTTGACCATTCTATTCTGTGCCGAAAACTTGAAGATAATTTTAAGTTTTCAAGCATTGCCGTCCGTCTGTTATATAGCTACTTAGTTGGAAGAACTCAAAGAGTGAGGGTGGGTAATAGTCTGTCCGCTTTCCGTAATTTAACTTGTGGGGTTCCTCAAGGCTCTGTACTTGGTCCGCTTTTATTCTCTATGTTTATTAATGAAATTTTCAGCAAATGCAGGCATGTTCATATGCATGCATATGCTGATGAATCTTAAAATGAACGAAGACTTAATTAAAATTACAGAATGGGCTCAAACTAATAACCTTAAGCTCAATCCGCTTAAGTCATATGTCTTACCGATTTTATCCAGGTATGCTTTCTCTAATATACCTGTTATTTACCTAAATGGTGTCCAACTAAATTTTGTTGACAAGATAAAAAATCTTGGTTTCCACATTGATGCTACACTCTCTTGCGAAAACCATATCAATTCTGTGGTATGTAAAGTTTACTACATATTGCGGAACTTGAGGTGGACTGCGTCATTTGTTCCTATTGAAACTATAAGGAAGTTAGTTCAACAGCTTATAGTGCCAATCATCTCTTACTCAGATGTCGTTTACAGCAAACTTGACTTCAGGTCTAAGATGAAACTGGATCTGGCATTTAATAATGCTGTGAGGTATATTTATGGTCTAAGAAAATTTGATCACATCAGTCACTTGAGTAATAAAGTTCTTGGCTGTAATATTTTTACTTATTTGAATGCTAGAAATTGCATATTTTTGCAAAATTTAATTTATTCACGAACGCCTAACTACTTATTTGAGAAACTACAATTCTGCAGATCTCATAGAAATTTCAACCTTATAATACCAGTTTATAATTATTTGAATTCCAATAGACTATTTTTTGTGAATGCCATCAGATTGTGGAATACGTTACCTAATAGAATCAAACTTATTCGGAATAAACATATCTTTAAGCATGAAATTCTCAAATTCTTTTCTTAAATCTCTTTTCTTATCTCTTTCTATTTAAAATAATATATAATTAGCAACTAAGTCTCACTTTGAATTAATTTGTATTTTATCGTTAAGTTAGATTTAAGTTTCATTCATCATGTTGTCAAAATAACCTGTTGTTATCATGTCATACTTGTGCATTTAAAAGACTCTGTCTTACATGTCGACATTTTTTTTTTCCAAATAAATAAATAAATAAATAAAAAGAACCGGTAGGAGAATATGATTTCGACTTGAGTGGAATAATTCTCTCTCAATTAAGTGCTCATTTGAGTAGAACATTATGGTAATCTACATACAGTCTTTTAGCAGATTTCAGCAAATTTTAGGTGGTTTTATAATTATGAAACGCAGCTTACTATCTTGATAGCTTTCAATAGCTATATATTTGCCATCAAAAGGCTTCCTGCAAAGCATCTTGTTAAAACTCATTTATCTCTATATAATTTATTTTTTAGTTGTGAGTAGAACAATATCGATAAAATTTCATTTGAGAGAGCAGCTTAAAAGTGTTTCATATAAGCTTCGAAGAGTCTTAACAAGGAAAGCCTTGCTTAAGAAGGAAAAGAAAAATTTCGCGCAATAGCTTTTGGGAAGTTCAATTGTAAGTTTGAAGGAATTGATTTTCAATATCTTGTAATGCCTTCTGCTTACCTTCTTAAGGTACCTGTAAAATCGATAGTCAACGCTGACAAATCAACAATAATCGAAGCATTGGAAGCCAAACATTACTCACTCCTACAAATGCGTGATAAGTGAATATAAAACAACACTCAGCAAAAAGTTTATCGGAATGTGATAAAAAAGGCATCATATTTAGAGAAAAATGGCATAGACTTTGCTCCAGAGAATGCTATTCTCTAATTGCGATACTAAAAAATCTCTAAAAACGATAAAAAGCTTCCTTGAAAAAGGAAAAAAATATATAAAAATATATCGTTTTTAGAGAAAATTACTTTTTATTTTTGAGAAAAGATTTGTTTTAATTGAAGAAAATACTTCTCATAGTGAATTTTTTATCAAAATATAAAAAAAAATTTTAATTTTTAATAAATTTTTCTCTATAAATGAGAAATTTTTCGTGCGAGAAAAATACTTATCATTATTAGAGATATTGAAATATTTCCGTTTCCTAGAAGTAAAGAAATATTTCTTCGAAAATGTGAAAATTTATTCTAATTGAAGAAAATTTTATTTGAAAAAGAGAAAATTGCTATTATCGGAAACAGAGAAATTTTTGACCGCAGCGAGGTATAAGTTTTTTTCTCAGTGAACTTAACCCTTTATTGCATGATTTTTTTTTTAAAGAGGAAATTGCCATATAAAAAAAATCATGACATTAACTGGGTTTGTGTGTATTTTTTTCTCTTTAATGGTTTGATGGAAATTTCCATCAGAATGCAATGAAGGGTTAAAACTATACCACATCCTGAGGGCATTTCGTAAAGTTGCCAATTGTTGAAGATTGTTATGAAAGAGCTAGAGATTGACAGTCAAATATTTTTACGCAAACGTGAACGTTCATTTAGAAATTATATAACGATATTTTTGTACATTACAACACTCTAATAGTAAAATACTCAACTGTGAAAGAAGTTTTTTGCGATAACAAACTTAAAAACATTAAAGTTTGTGCTGGTGACAACAAAAGTGACATCTGCTAAACTAGTTTTAAATCTATTTCAACAACATCGATAACAAATAAACCGAGTCAAATTAAGCTTTATCACTTTAAATAAATGAATAGATCAACGACAGGTAAGTTTCTTTAGCAGTAAAAATAAAAAATAAAACAATGCGCTTGAATAAATTATCAAAACTCAAAACCAAAACGAAACTAAATAAAAAATTCCAAACTAAAACAAAACGTTCAAACTTAAACTTTCCCCATCAAATACTCATAACTTAAAGTGCCGCAAATTTTTTAATTGAACATGTTTTCGATTGTCAAAAATTGCATTTATTTAATTTTATAGCTTTTGTTGTATTGTTTTAGGCACAATAAAAATTGAAATAAACCGCAGGTGTCGGTTTGAAGTGAATTTTAATTGAATTGAAAAACAAACCGTGTAAACTGTTTTATTTGCAAGCATTAATGTAAAAAGTAGAAGGAGGTTGGGTCTACATAACTCATTTCCGTATGGCGTGGCGTGTAGATATGTGCTATACATGTATGTTTATTTAAACTTTAAATTAACGTTTAACAGTTTGTTTGTTAAATATGTGGGCAAAATAACTAGGCATTGTCGGTACCTATTGCGAAAAAATAAGGTATCGCAGCTGATTATAAAAAAATTTGCTATTAAACCTCATTAGACGGTTTTACAATTAACGAGTTAATTAAAGCTTAATTTATAGAGCCGCATAAATTAAACATTGTCAGTATGTACATAAAACATTTTATGAGATGAAATAATTTTTATTGCTCTACAGTTAAAAGTATAGACAATAACCAATAGCAGCAGCAGCAGCAAGTAACAGTCAATGTAAACAACTTCTAACACATTCGTAGGCACACACATTGACATAAAATATCTCACCAAACATTATGCCATTCACGGTTAATGACTTGATTTTGGTTTTACGCTTGTGTTAACTTTTAAGCCAAAATCTTCTCAGCAATTTTTCTGAAACTCTGATTTAATAGAGTAGAAAGAAAAACAAAGATTTAATATTAATTTTTTATATATTTGAGTTAAGGTAAAAATATCACACTACTACGCCTTTTTTCTTTGTATGCCAACGGTGTGTGCATACAACGCTGACATAACATCTGCAGGGTGTAAAAAATAGCATAAAATTCACTTTAACTTCAATGTGTAAAAAACTATGGTGAGTGTCAATTAATAAAACAAACTTGGCCTCTTTCTTTTGCTGCGATGGGTACAACAAAAAAAAAAACATCAACTGAATATCCAACTGAATCTTTGAGGTACTTGTGGAATGAATTGCGTAATTCATATGTTATCTTTATTTTTACTACGGTCATAAAGTCTGTATTGACAATCGTGATAGTTTTGATGAAACAGTCAAACCAACTGACTATTTTTTTTATTATCTTCTTACCAAATCGTTGAGTATCATTGAACAATCATGATCAATTCGCAAACATGTGTGAATTTATGCATATTTCTTGTAGACACTCGATGAAGGAAAGAAATTCGTAAACTTACCTGAAAGTAAAAAAAAGAGAAGAAATTTTTTAGTTCGTTTGCATATTAAGAGAGTAAATTTGTTATTAATATTATAATATTTAGACAAATAAGAATTACAGGTGTGAGATATAAACAAACGATAATATCGGTTTAACAGCTATAGCGGGATTCCCAAAAGCCTTAACGACGATTTGCGGTAGTGTTAGCTAGTGAAAGTTATCGTTTTCAATGCATGTGATACTCACAACGACCGATAACAAGAGTGCTGAGTATCGTTTACTTTTTTAGGAATCCAGCTACCGAATATGAATTTGAAAATAAATATATATTATATAGTATTTACCAAGCCAATTTCAATATTATAATTTATAAAATTTAGTTTTATGTTACTTTAAGTAAATCCCTAAAAATTTGAGCAAAATCAGTTCAATAGTTTTTTTCAAAAAAGAAAAACAAATTTTCAAGTTATGTTTTTTGTTTGACTGAGTTTGACAGGTTATGTGTGGTTATTTTGTACATATAATAGAGCAACCTTTTGAATTTTGCAATAAGTTTCTTTTTTTAATACTTTGTCACTTTTTAAATTCTTTCTTAAGTCTCAGTTTATGTAAAGAACTAAAAAGGATTTTGTGGATAGTTCAATATTGTCCTGTTTTCTATATACGACATCCAGTTCAGCTTAACTGCTGGTGATTGGCAACGTAAAAAAAATCTTCGAGATGAAAATTAAGAGGTGTAAGACTCTGGCTTAGACTACAGTAAGATTTTTACTGAATGCACTCATTCACTAAATGTTTGTCTACATCATCTGAATAGTAAAAAATAGTATAACGTAGACTTTTCAGATCTATGCTTTCTGTTTTGTGAAGGGTGTTATTTTAGAGGTATAGAACTTACAGTCGCCAACACTGTTTAGTCTGGCGGCCATTTTTTCAATTGTCAAGTGATTTGTTGCTATGTTTGGCATTTCAAAATAAATAGACTGACGCCTGAGCAACGCTTCCAAATTGTACAAATTTATTTTGAAAATAATGGTTCTGTTTCAAATACGTATCGGGCATTACATCCATCCATTTTACAATCAAAATAATCGTCCAACAGAGCAATTAATTCGACTAACTATGGATCGTTTTCGCACCACTCCTACTCTAAATGATAATACGCGTCCACAGAGACGTCATACAGTGCGTACAGAAGAAGGCATTGTTGCTGTAGAGCGTAACGTAGAGGAAGACCCGAATCATTCTATCCGCCATTGTGCACTGGTATTGGATATGTGTCATGCACTTTCTGGAAAATTTTTCTGAAAGATCTTGGTTTGCGTGCTTACAAAATCCAACTCGTGCAAGAATTGAAGCCATACGATCACCTAGCAAGGCGTCGATTCGGAGAATGGGCCCAAAACAAGATTGCGGTTAATTCTGATGTTCATAAGAGCATTTTTTTTAGCGATGAAGCTCACTTTTGGTTGAATAGCTACGTCAATAAACAAAACTGCCGTATTTGGAGTGAAAATAATCCTCAAGTGTAGGTTGAGACACCGTTACATCCAGATAAACTGACTTTTTGGTGTGCTTTATGGTCTGGTGGAATAATTGGTACGTAGGTCTTTAAAAACGTTGCTGGACAGAACGTTACTATCAATTGTAACTGATATAGAGCCATGATTACTGACTTTTTTGTTCCTAGAATTGAACAACCATGATGTGCAGGAACTGTGGTTTCAACAAGACGGAGGAACATGTCACACAGCTCGTGCCATAATTGATTTACTGAAGCAAACGTTTGGTACCCGCAATATTTAAATTATAATGCCAAAAGATTATCTTTTGAATAAAGTCAATTTTATGTCAATTTTGAAAATGCATCTTTGATTTATTCCACTTAAAAGTTCTATACCTCTATACAAGCAAAGTTTATTAAAAGTTTGAATTATTTGCTACATTTTTCATGAACCTAGATTTCTTTAAGCCCGCTTAAAATCAAAAATTTTACCATCCGTTTTAGGACCTTGATGCTCCCGAGGCTTCGTTTTTTTTTTTTTCATTGAATCCACATAATTATCAAATTCATAGTCAAACAATAAACAATACCAATTCTGGTTGAATAACATAACCAAGATCTTTCCAGTAATCTTTACAGCAATTTTTTGTTTTCTGAAAGATATACTACAAGGGAGAAGGGGATCTTCATATGGGAGACCAGAGGCTCTTCTTCAAATGGCAACGTGTTTGACTGTCTAAAGTTGGCTAAGTCAGCACTATCCATGTAGGAATCGTCTTAAATCGACTCAAACCTTCCCGTGGTTTCTCCTAGAAACGGTGAACTAGCAATCGCTTGTCTTAAAGGCTAATTTGAGCTGCGAGCCCATTTGGCCTTGAAGCTATGGTTGTACATTGGGTTTGAAGACCACCACGTAAAAAACATTTCAATGAAACAACTAAGAACAATTAGAAAAATGATCCTCAGATCTGATGATGCCTACTGATTATGAGTTACGGACTTGCACCTGAAATGTCCGCACCCTAAATTGGGATGGTGTACCTATCCAAATGGTTGATATCTTGGAAATATATACAGCTGATATCACTGCAAACCAAGAAATGCGGAGAAGCACTAGTTTGGATGCGGATTTGTAGTTGGCAAGAGAATACGGCATCATGTCCTGCGATTTACTCCTGTAAACATAGCAAGATTCTAGATTCTAGAACTAGATTCAAGCATCTCATCAAAAAACACGCGTCGAAATTGATCACGTTTTAATTGGCGGAAGGCACTTTTTCAGTGCCTCAAACAATTGACTGCTTGAAGGAATTTAATTTTGTTTTTGTACTCATATCACATTTTGGCAGAATCTAAGACATTTCAACCTATCCCGTACACAAACCAACTAAAAAATAAGAACTTGGCAACGCAATTTAACTCAATCGGTAGTTGACTTTTTGTATGCTCGACTAGCTGGAGACTTTGTTGTTTTTTTCTCATACAAATTTTGAAATAAGCTACATCAACTGATTATAGGCTGGCCCATCGTCAACCAACTGATTGGACACCCTTATCAGTAAGGCTTCAAATCTGGACAGTCATTAAGATAGTCGAGCAGATATTAACGCTACGACATATCTTGGAGAAATCCCTAAAAAAACAAATCGACACACACAATCTTTTTGTCGAGTACAAAGCCACCTTCGACAGTTCAGTAGATAAACCAGTATATCACCTATTTTCCGCCAAGTCTGAATTTGGTATTCCTGCAAAGCTAATAAGTCAACGCAGACAAGGAAGACTGCATCTCCGTTGGAAAGACCAGGCATTGGATGACCTGACGATGCTTGAAGTTACTAGATGGGACCAGCAAGCACACGACAAAAGAGGCTGGCAGAAATTTTTAAACAACACCAAAACCAACTAAGCGTCAACCAACTATTGAAATACTAAATATCGAATTTTATGCCACAAAGGACCATGGCTGCCACTTTTATTAAATTAGTAATTTGTTTTGTTCATTCGCTGCTTGAAGTAAACGATTGTTATTGGAAGTTTATCGTGAACATATTTCAACTCAAAAGACTTGTGAACGTGAATGATTTAAGCATCGATAGCAAAGACATCGAGTGGAAAGATCAGGAAAAAAATCAAAAATTTAAAATTGTAAGAAGTAAAAGATGTCTCGATTTGACTCGACTCAAACACAAGAATAGCTCACAGTAGTATTAAAAGTATGGAACAAATGTTCTATTCAACATTCAATTCCCAATCAAAAAAAAATATATCACACCTGCCATATTTAAAAGACTTGGCCCCTCTGAGTACTTCTTATTTTGATCGATGTGTGTGGCATGCAATCCAACAAGACTCGGCAAACGCGGGTTCCAATAATCAGTTGACACAGAAAATTTTTTTAGTAGGAATTTATTTCAGATCGGTCTTTATTTCTCTTTAGACAATGGCAAACTTTAGAGAGTAACAAGTAAAGAAAGTCTAAAGTCGGTCTAGGCCGACTATGAAATACCCTAAACCCACTTTTCAAAAACAAAAAATTTTTATTGTAAATGGGCGTCTCCAAGGGCGGATGAAGCCTATATTTAATATGCATTTAAATGTTGATGAAAAATGTACACATACCAAGTTTTATTCCTGTAGCTCACAGTTAATGCCTTTATTGTGCTTTCGCTATGGGAGATGGGCGTATTCATGGACGGATTACTTCCAATTTTTGAACACACCTTAGTTTTCGTATAAATTACATGCATACCAAATTCAATTTCTCTATGACAAACATAACCTTATTTATTGAGTTTAAAACTTTTTGGGTTGTATGGGAGGTAGGCGTGTCCGTAGGCGGATTACGTCCATTTTTCAAAAACATCTTAGTCTTGTCATAAAAAACATACGTGCTAAATTTTAGCTCTGTAGGTTAAACAGAGGCTTATTTATTGCGTTTTCAATTTTTAGGTTGTATGGGAGGTGGGCGTGTCCGTTAGCGGATGACGTCCAGTTTTCGAAGACATCTTTGTGTTTGTATAAAACACATACAAAACAAATTTTATTGTGGTTGGCTAATTATGAGCTGAGTTATGCAGTTTTCAATTTTCGCGTTGTATGGGAGATAGGCGTGTCCGTGGGCGGATGATGTCCACTTTTCAAACCTATCTTTGTTTTGTTACAAAAAACATATGTGCCAAATTTTAGCTCTGTAGGTTAAACAGAGGCTTATTTATTGCGTTTTCAATTTTTGGGTTGTATGGGAGGTGGGCGTGTCCGTAAGTGGATGACGTCCATTTTTCAAAGACATCTTTGTGTTGATATAAAACACATACATACAAAATTTTATTGTTGTAGGCTAATTATGAGCTGAGTTATGCAGTTTTCAATTTTCGCGTTGTACGGGAGGTAGGCGTGTCCGTGGGCGGATTCAAAAAATATTCAATAGTGCAGATCCTTGGGTCCATGTGACCATGTGTACCAAGTTTCATCCAATTATCTCAACTCCTTCTTCTTATCCTGTGTATACGGACAACACACAGACGGACAGACGGACGGACGGACATGGATAGCTCGACTCACGTGGTGACGCTGATCAAGAATATATATACTTTTCTATACCGGACTCGCTTCGTTCTATGCGTTACAAACGTTTGCACAAAGTTAATATACCCTGACCTTTCAGGTTTAGGGTATAAAAATTACCATGTAAAGTTTCAGTAAAACATGAACTTTAGCCTTTCAGCATCGGCATAAAACATGTAGGTCAGTTTATGCTGATTATTTTATCCCGAAAAAGGTGTTGGCTAAGATGCCAATTCCTTAATATTAATTACATACTTATTTAATTAACTGGCGCTTACATCAGTAAGTCGGTTTTAGCATCATGTAAGATCTTACCATTTATATATTTCAAGTATTATTGGATTGTCTAATACCTGGTATTTTCAACGAAGGAGTGGTCTTCTTCTTCTATCGAAATACCGAATAAGACATGGTGGAATATAAATGATTGCTTATTATTGGTTCGCTTTGAATCAAGGAATACAGGTGTCAAACTTGTACAGTCCAGTCTTCCTTGATTTGAATAGAAAATCAGGAAATAAAGCTTACTATTCTGTGTGGTGGAGAGCTTCAAACACATACCAATTTGAGTCGGAAGCTAGTGGCCTTTACTGAAGTACATTGAAGCTATTGAAGCAATCTCATCCCCGAATCCGGTACCTCTGGGTTGACCGTCAAGCCTGCTTACCACTCGACTATAGAGGTCGGTCTCTGGTCATCTTGTCATATGGTAAAAATCTGGTTAATAGTCGATTTTTCAGGATTATTGACTTTCCGAATAGATTCAATCAGTTTAGGTCATCGGCTCCCGCAGCTTTGTTTTTTTAGACTATAGCTGTCAAGACTTCATTAAAGTCGGACAGTCGAACTTCAACGATGTCATACAAAAATAGTCATTATACCATGTCACACTACAAGTTGAAAGCCTGCCAGCAAGCGTCACACCATTGACTAGCTCAAGAATAGTATTCGTGGCGAAATCATCCCTATACCACCCGAGAAGCTAGAAAAATTGATAGGGAGACTCAGCAGAAAGGACACATTTTGCTTATGCCAATTAAGGCGACTACTTATCGAATTCAAAAACTAGTCCCAATAAATTATAAAGAGTCTTTTATATGGAAACCGTGGTGACCGTGGTGACCGTGGCATGCAGGTTAAGTGTGTGGCTTAGCATGCTTGGAGCCCGGGTTCGATCCCCAGCCGCGGCGAAAAGTTTTTTTCAATAAAAAATTTTTCTGATCGGTCACCACCTCTCTGCAGACAATGGCAAACCTCAGAGAGTAAATAATGCCATGTAAAGCTTCTTGAGAACATGAGCCGTTCGGAGTCGGCATAAAACATGTAGGTCCAGTTCTAGGTCAATTGTGTGCAAACATTTAACAACACACACAACACAATTGATCATAAGAAGCTCGGTCAAAGTCCTTTCAAGGGCTGAAATGGCCAATTTGTGTTTTGTGTGTGTGTGTGTTTATATGGAAACCAGTTGCTTATTTAAAGATATTCAATATTCACATACGACAAAGATGGTTGGCTATTTAAAATAATGAAGAACTTTTTACTGTGTCTCTCCAAACATATATGAGTGTATTGACTAGATATGGGAAAAAAACTGACAGCCAATAACGGTGGCAAAATGAAATAGTATCCTATCCATAAGTACTATATAATGAAATAAAGTACAAAATCTTTTCGATTGGTATACTTTTTTGGTCTAAGGCTATTTTGGCGTTATCTCCTGAATTGGATTTTTATGTGTACTTAAAAAAAGTAATATTTTTCAAGGCAAATTTTAAAAATCTGACCTCAGATTCGAAATTGTTTGGTTAATGACTGCAATTTGGGCAAGATTGGATCGGAGAACAGCATCGCTCTCTTTAAGGAATTATAGGCAACTACAGGTCGATATTACTCTGGGTTCTGCTGTATTTGACAATATATCTCACGCTTAGTTTCAGAGCTTTATTAGAGGTGCCACAAAACTTCAGAACTCAATAACGCCAGTTCTTCCTTTTCAACTCCTAAAGCTAAATTGTTTAAAATTAAAACCGGAAGAGAATGTTATGAGACTTACTTGTGGCTTCGAAGGCAGAGACTAAGAGCGAGATTAGACATAAGATGTTCGATTCTGGTTTTAAAATTTGTTAGCCATTGCATTAATTTTTTGGCATTCCCAAAAGCACCACGTGTTCTGCAGCTGGTATGAAAAACAAGACTCTATAACAAGACTTTATAATTCTTAGTAAAGTTAACAACACCACAAACATAATCATCGAATATTTAAAACTTTTGTTCAGTAACTAAATAGAGACGACATAAGTTAATGGTTTTAATAATACGCCTATTAACATAGTTTTGGGGGGGAAAAAATTTGCTATTTATTCAAGGCAGCATCGATCTAACAATAGACGTAAAATATTAATAGATGCTGAAATGATGATGAATACAAAGAAAATGGTGATTCAAATCACGTAATTTGTAATGGTTCAAAAGAGTTCAAAATGAAAAAAGTCTGTTTGTGAATTTTTGCAAGATTGTTTTAAGCATTCAGGCAAATATTTTGATTCAAACATTTACTAAATAAGTTAAACTAAATTTGATTTCTGATGGGTGGTGTCTAACAATGTAAGAAACAATGTGATTTACAAAGATTAAAAAGGTACATCCCACTTAAGTTAATTCTTCGTACACAATAGTAATGTTTTTTTCATCATATGATTGTCCGGAATATTTTTGTTTTTGTCTTTTGTTAAATTCAGAATATATGTTTTTTATTTATTGATAAGCACCACATTTCCATAAAGAAAGTCACTTTATCTGACATGCCCTCATATAAGTACTTTAATATAATCTGGCTTAAATATTTCGAGTCTATGCAAACAACAACATAGCTTATGTGAGACATTTCACGCATGCCTATGTTGAAACTTAAATATTTGGCAATTAAATGGGACAAATGATGAAAGACATTTACAAACTATGCTTACAAGAAATGCTTTAACTCAGAGTGCAGAAATATCTTTAAAGTTTAATGACTGCCTTTATTTAATTACTTTTGTTATATATTTAAAGGTACTCGTAATACAAAAGTTAGTAGCATACCTGCGCATTTAGGCCAATCGCAAACGGGTAGAAAAAAGGTTGCTAAATTAAAGCAAAAAAACTAAAAACATATTCATGTATGCTGCAGATAAGACAATAAAAGTGAAGTTAAAAAAAATTCAGTTGATTTTAATATGTTTTCAAAAGATGTTATATAAGTTAAGCTGGCAAGCGTTACTGTCTTATGTTTTTGCATAGAAAATATATTTTGCTGAGATTTTGTTTTTATTAAATTCGCATTTATGAATTTTAAAAACTAACTGAAAGTAAATTTCTGCAGCCATAATAATTCATTCATTAACATGCAACACATGAAAAATTTATGTTTTTGGCTGGCAAATGTTTTGACCTTCGTTGTTGCTTTGCTTTACTTTTGTTGACATGAACCTGAAATTTATGCTTTAAATTTGCATGGCTCAGTGTTAGGGCGTTTTTCTTTGTTGCGCAACAAGAGATTATTAGTTAATTTTAATTAAATTTTTGCAATTTTAAATACAGCTTAAGAAGAAAAGTAAAAAGTACAAACACAATGTAATAAAGCGAATTGTGTTAGACATGATTAAAAAGGGTTTTTTAAAGACTTTTATTATTTTTCTTTTAATTATAGCTAAAATAAACTTAATTTGAAACTGCTCAATAAGATTAATTGCCTTTGATTAAAAAGCTTTAAGCGTATTTGATAAAAAAACGCAAGAGTTGTTATTTAGACTTAAACATTACTTGAATGAATTGACGACAAACAAAAGACTTAAGAAACAAACTTGTTTTAACTGATAGAAATCAAGCCGATGTAAGAGGTTTAGTTACTTTTGTAATTAAATTAAACATTTCAAACTGACACCTTTTAAATTAAAATTCCAAACCCCAAACCCCAAGACAACTATAAAAATGTTTCACTGTATCTCAAACCAGCAATAATTTACAAGCGTTTTTTTTATAGACTTCAAATCAGAACTGAGCAAAAAAAAAAAAACGAATTGGTCATTATAGCCCTTGAAAAGACTTTGACAGATCTTCTAATGTACGACCGAACAGAAAAATCTATTTCTATTGATAAAGACTTTTGCGCAAGGTAAGGATTGAACTCGGGCTTCGTTGGCTCGAACGTCACACACTTCATACGCAAGACCATGGCTGCCAATGAGAACTGAGTAAACTGAGTTAAAATAAGCCAAATTTTTCTAAAATATTCCCTTTGAACAGAAGTAATTTTTTAAAGGCTTTAAAAAGTGATTATTTAAATATCTCTAAGATTAAGATTCTTAACATGTGACATGGTTTTATCAAAGACTGAGTTAAAGCATAGCCGCTCTAGGGTTCCCTGAAGGATCCACTCAATCTTCAGCAATCAAGTACACAGTTGAGTATAATTTTTTATATTTTCAATATTTATTATACAAATCCAATAACTTATTATAATACTTATGATAATATATTACAAAATATGGGCGTATTTGAGTTCGATGTTCAATATTGATTTCGGTAATCTGGGTATTCTGGGTGGTGACCGTGGCGTGCAGGTTAAGTGTGTGGCTTAGCACGCTCGGAGCCCGAGTTCGATCCCCAGTCGCGGCGAAAAGTTTTTTCAATAAAAAATTTTTCTGATCGGTCACCACCTCTCTACAGACAATGGCAAACCTCAGAGAGTATATAATGCCATGTAAAGCTTCTTGAGAACATGAACTTTAGCCGTTCGGAGTCGGCATAAAACATGTAGGTCCAGTTCTCGGTCAATTGTGTGCGAACATTTAATAACACACACAACACAATTGATCATAAGAAGCTCGGTCAAAGTCCTTTCAAGAGCTGAAATGGCCAATTTGTTTTTTTTTTTTTTGTTTAATCTGGGTATTCGGTAAAGTTGATAAGTAGTTATAATATTTGCAAATGTAGGTATTCGGTGATCTTGTCTGAAAATGACGTAGTCGATAACAATTTTTACAAACTAGTATAGAAGCCCGTCATACGACGGGTCGTATTCAAAATAATTAATTCACCTCAAATGTTATTTTGTTCCAGTCGTCGTCAATGTGTCCTTACTGATGAAACCTTACCTTACTAATAATTTTTTTACATAAAAAGCACTGTAATAGCGAAACAGGTTCTGGTCCAGGCTAACATGTTCAGCCTATACATAACAATAACAACTATAACAGTTTGAGAGATATAGAGCACGGAGTCGGACGCTTGTCTTTTATATATTAAGATATCGATATTCAGTGATCTTATTAGAATATAACGGTATTCGCTTTCATTGGTAAATCAGGTATGTGGTAACATTTTTCGGAAATGACGGTATTTAGTAATATTGGTAAAGTTGATGTTGACGTTTATAAAAAAACATCGGTTCTGCGAGGCAGCTATAGTTTAGACTGCACACCAGGACCTTCGTAAAGCAGGGCGACAGCATAGCTTACTAAATGGAAAATTCAGGCAGCGCAGCAAGTAGAACAAACTGATAGCTCTCTGATATGCCCTTGCAAGGGTGACTGAAAAGCTGAAAGGAAGCGAGGTTTTGACAGTGTAGCAAGCAGAGCAAAGTGGTATTTCTCTGATGCGAGGGCGCCTGAAAAGCTTACCATTATTTGGTAGCGAGTATAAACGAAAGGCAGAATACTGTAAAATGATCTTGCATGCTAAGTGTGGGGCGGGAGAACCAACGAATCCCGAGTTCAAACCTCACCTTGGGCAAAAGTTTTTTTTTTAATAAATAAATTGTTCTGTTCGGCCGTCACCTTTCTACAGACAATTGCAAACCACAGAGAGTAAACACTGCCATTAAAGGCTTCTTGAAGACATGAACTTTAGCCGTTCGGAGTCGGCATAAAAAATGTAAGTCCAGTTGTTGGTCAATTTTGTGCTAACATTTAATAACTCACACAACACAATTGCTCATAAGAAGCTCGGTCCAAGTCCTTTGAAGGCTGAAAAGGCCGATTTGTTTTATTTTAGCGTAGGATTAAAGTCTGGCTGGGATTCGAACCTAGGATCTTTGGGTTGGCAGTAGGGCATGCAATTTCGGGTACTTGTGGCGATGCAGAGATTTTCGGGATTGAATCGTTCGTTGATCAGTTGATATTAGTCTCGGGATTGAAAAGTACTAAAAACAATTTTAAATAATATTATAAATCGTGAAAGAGTTTAAACTTAAAGTTACTGAAGCAACCGGAAATATTTTTTCGGAAATCCCAAAAAAATTTTTCTACAAGTTCGAATAGTAATTATTGTGGTTAATAAAAATTGTTTATATATTTATTTTGTAAAAAAATAAATGCAAAAACTAAACTTACATATCATATAAAATAAGAACAATTCATTAGATCAAATCATTCTAATTAACAACTTAAATATAGCAAAATTAATAATTCAAGTTAATATTTCAGTTATAGTTATAAAAACCTTGAAAATAATACACAAAATAATAATTTAAAAAATCAAAGCAAAATTCGGTAGTTTTTTTCAAACAAATAATTTTAAATTTTAAACTTTTGATTTATTTCGGAAATAAGATCTTAAAAAACTAAAAAATTTTGTAAAATATTCTGTCGAAGAAAAGCATCTTTCGGCCTCGACTCTTGATTTTGATTATGATTATGATTATGATTATGATTATGATTATGATTATGATTATGATTATGATTATGATTATGATTATGATTATGATAATGATTATGATTATGATTATGATTATGATTATGATTATGATTATGATTATGATTATGATTATGATTATGATTATGATTACGATTGTGAATATGATTATGATTATGATTATGATTATGATTATGATTATGATTATGATTATGATTATGATTATGATTATGATTATGATTATGATTATGATTATGATTATGATTATGATTATGATTATGATTATGATTATGATTATGATTATGATTATGATTATGATTATGATTATGATTATGATTATGATTATGATAATGATAATGATTATGATTTTGATTATGATTTTAATTATGATTATGATTATGGTTATGATTATGATTATGATTATGATAATGATTATGATTATGATTATGATTATGATTATGATTATGATTATGATTATGATTATGATTATGATTATGATTATGATTATGATTATGATTATGATTATGATTATGATTATGATTATGATTATGATTATGCTTATGATTATGATTATGATTATGATTATGATTATGATTATGATTATGATAATGATTATGATTTTGATTATGATTGTAATTATGATTATGATTATGGTTATGATTATGATTATGATTATGATTATGATTATGATTATGATTATGATTATGATTATGATTATGATTATGATTATGATTATGATTATGATTATGATTATGATTATGATTATGATTATGATTATGATTATGATTATGATTATGATTATGATTATGATTATGATTATGATTATGATTATGATTATTATTATGATTATGATTATGATTATTATTATGATTATGATTATGATTATGATTATGATTATGATTATGATTATGATTATGATTATGATTATGATTATGATTATGATTATGATTATGATTATGATTATGATTATGATTATGATTATGATTATGATTATGATTATGATTATGATTATGATTATGATTATGATTATGATTATGATTATGATTATGATTATGATTATGATTATGATTATGATTATGATTATGATTATGATTATGATTATGATTATGATTATGATTATGATTATAACTATGATTATGATTATGATTATGATTATGATTATGATTATGATTATGATTATGATTATGATTATGATTATGATTATGATTATGATTATGATTATGATTATGATTATGATTATGATTATGATTATGATTATGATTATGATTATGATTATGATTATTATTATAATAGCAATTACGATTATAAGTAGGATTATTATATTAAATACACGAGTACTGTATTTTAATGGTCAAAGATTTTTTTAAATATGAATTTTATTGAAGACAAAATAACGAACATTTTTTTAATTAATCATACAAAAGAGATTTTTGAAAGTAAACTTAGAAGATGGTTAGAACAAAAAAAAAATTGTAGCATCGCGAAGCGTTTACAAGGGCCAATATTAATACAGACGAGAAATTTTGGAGAAATGTGCTCTGGACTGACGAAAATAAATTAAATATGGTTGGTCCAGATGGAAAAGCATTTGTTTGGTGCCCCAAATGCCAAGACTTGAATCAGAAATATACACTCAGAAAAATATCAACTGTAATTTAACAGTCGGCCACTGTTATTTCAAAATACTGTTCGATTGAATGATTTGCGTTTAAGTAAACAATTTTCTTTGTTGAATGAACGTTTCAAAGTATTTTTGTGCTGTTTAAATCATCTGTTGAAATATTTTTGTGTTTTTATTGAATTGTCTATTTTTTTCTAAGCAATTGTTTTTAAATGTGTTTTGCTATATTTATATTATCGTTGACAATAGCTCAATGAAAGTGCACTAGACTGTCATGCGGAGGACGTGGGTTCGAACCCTAGCTGTGTAAGTATCAAAAATTGTAATTTAATAATAATAATTCTGTTTCATTAATAGTTTGATCAAAAATTACCTTTAAAATAAGTTGCTTACAATCTTGCAAAAAAAAAATTGCAAATTTCATTTTTTATTTAAAAAAAAAATATTTTAAACAAAAAAAAAAATTTTGTTGGCCTTGCCGGACTTGTACCATGGACACTCAAGTGATAGACGCACACGTCAGCACTCTCAGTCATACATGAACTTTCAAAATAGTGATAAAATTTCAAGAAATTAGTTTTAATACGGTTTTCGTGTTTTATAGACCAACAGTCAACCGACTGTTGATTTGAAAGTTTCATTTGTTGGATGGTATTTAACAGTGGAATCTGTTATTTCAACCCATGATTTATTTTTTCCCTGAGTGTACATATAAATCATTAAAGCATGGAGGAGCCAACGTAATGTCTTGGAGAGCTTTTCCTGGCACGGCGTTGGGGCAACTTTTAGTATACCAGGAATTATGGATGAAAATATGTAGATATTTAAATGCACTAAAGAACCATTTGTATTTGAGAACATGTCTTTTAGGTGGACTTTCATGTACGGTAATGACCCAAAACACACAGCAAAGATTTTTTGGGTTTCAGTGAACTTATTCAGCAAAATATTCCTAAAGGTTTTGTTCAAAAATCCAATCGCTACCAATATTAGAACACCGAAAAACGACAATTTTGGGACTAAAATTTAAGAAATTAATATCTCGTGCCTAAAGAGATGTAAACGATTTTAGGAATTTACGCTTCATTTACATGACTTTTGAAAAAATGTACCCAGATTTGGCTGCGTTTCAAAAAATATAACTATTTTGCAATCTGAAAATTTGGTTAAATTGACTGACAAAAAATTCGACGTCTTCTAACGGCCTTTGGGGGAACTTCATTATACATGAAAAAGTTTTTTTAATAGGGATACCTACCTGCCCCCCCTTCCCTTTCCGAGACACAGCTTTTCTCATTTGTTCTTGTGGACGATATCGTCCAACGAAGAAGAAGACGGAGGGTTCAAAAGGAAAACATAAATATTTTGAATTGGCCGCTCCAAAGTCCAGACCTCAATCCTATAGAGAATTTTAACTATTTAACTGGCTTGATATGAAGGCCAGCGTAAGCAACAAAAAAAATTTAAAAATTTGATGAGTTTTTGAGTGGAATTGAGAAGGATTGTGAAAGGTATGGAACGAAGATTTCGGGCTGTTTTGGACAATTCAGAATACAGTTCCAAGTACTAGTGCCATATTCGTATGCTTGTTGTTTTATAAAAAAAAAAAACAAATGTTTTTCTTGCTTTTTCTTCAAAATCCAAATTGTGCTATTTATACGTCCACCTAAGTCAAGAAATTCAGATTTTTTAATTAATTTTCGAATGTTTTTTAGTATTTACAAAACAACTACTGGGTTTATGTTTTTAATGTTTAAAATCAAATACGATGAAATAAATTTTTTTTTTTCATTTTTTAAACCATGTGAAACATCCTACATGCAATTTTGTGCTATTTATATGTCCACGACTGTACATACTAGTGCATACCAAATGTTGAGAAAAATCCATTTTGGTGCTTAGATTTGTAAAACGGTCACACAAAACAGCAAATAAACAGAAAATAAGTTTATTATAGATAATTCTTAGACCTTTTGTTTTTTTAACCCTATAAAAAATTTAAAATTTAAAAACCATTTTTAAAAATTGTTTTGTGTAAAACCACTTTGCAGCTTATTCAAGTTAAGTAGGTATTCGTAACTTATAAATAATTATATTTGAAGGGCTTCCACCAGAATAATTTATACATGAAAATATTAAGAATTTGATGGAATTATCAAAAACACGTTAATAAAACAGTTCAAAACCCTCTGATTTTATGTGAAGGTAGATTTTATATATCATTAAATCGAATAACAAGAAATTTATTTAAATTAAAAATGCACTGAACTTTAAGGTTTATAAGTTGTTGACCTTTCTACCGATATTTGTGATAATTTGAATAGGAATGCACAGCATTGAAGAAAAATAAACAAGAATCCAAAATCTGAGTTACAATATAAAATATTTATTCATATATTATTCATTCATTCATTGACAAGAAATGAACTTAAGAGAAAAAATAATAACATTAAAAATAAAATGAGCAATTCCAGATTTTTATCCACTAAAAAATTTTGTATTTCAAAGAAAAAATTCCAACCAAGCGTGCTCGGTTTTTTTTTCTTTAAAGTTACTCATGCGAGCATGAGCACGCTCTCTGTTGCCAGTTGAATACGCTCTTGTCTTGACGTATGCGCAACATGCATTGAAAACAACTCAAAACATATTCATTGAGCAAGCAAACAAAACAACAACAACAGCCACAAAACCCTCAAAGTAAACTAGAGTCAGACAATATTGCGCGCATGTGCAGCGCTTTCAACAAACTGCCTAAACTTATCGTCAAGAAAACCAACTCGATTTGGTTCAGATACAAAACGACTGCCAAACATAGCAGAGCTTTAAGACGGTTCGGTGGTAAAATATATGGAAAAAATTCCTTTAACACATTAAAACGTTAAAAGAAATCTTATTTCGGAAATATGCAAATCAGTGACGGCTGCGCGTGCGCATTGTTTGTAAAGCATACAAATTCGGTTGATTGCGTTCGCACATGTGCTTTAAATTTTAAATAAAAAAAATTTTATAAAATTATAGGCATAAAAGAGCTTTTATAAAAGTGCGGAAAAGCAAAAAAAGTATAAAAATTTGTGTGTTAAAATACACGTAGAGTGCATTAAAATTACAAAAAAAAAAAAAGTAATGTTAATTTCATGCATCAATTGTTAATACTACGTATAGCAAATAAAAAAGAAAGCGTTGCAGCAGCGCACGTACGCCAAAGTGTGTCAGTGTGTTGGTGTCAAGGAGCGCGCGCAAGCGCCTTAGACAGTTAAAATAATAGTAAACATATAAATAAAAGCAAGACGAGTTCAATTTTTTTTCACTATCATGGTGGTGGTACCTGCCATTGGCGCTGCAGCCGCCGCCACATTTGGTGGTATTATATTTAAAGCAAGCGCTGCTTCGAAAACTTTAACAACGGCGGGTATTGCGCTGGGCGCCACAAAGCTAGGAGTAGCCATTTCGGTTGCCATCAAAGTAGCCACCACCATAATTGGAGTTGGCAAACTGACGATTATTCCCTTTCTAATTGCCGCCATTGCTTATTATAATTATGACCTCTTTGATCCCGAAAATCGTCCATTCAATGTGAAAACCGTCGATCGTGCCTATGATTTTATTATTATTGGAGGTGGCTCAGCAGGCACGGTGCTTGCCTCACGTCTCTCTGAAATTAGTCATTGGAAAATTCTGCTGCTTGAGGCTGGTGGACATGAGACGGAAATATCCGATGTGCCGCTGTTATCGTTATATTTGCATAAGAGCAAAATGGATTGGAAATATAGGTGAGTGTTGGGGCAAGTGTGGGGTTGAATTGTGATTAAGAATTATTTGTAAAGTAAATGTATGTATGGCATGGTATTTTCATAGAGAGTTTGCGTTAGTTAAGCAGTTAAAGTTTCAATTGCAGATTGAGAAGAGTACAGAGTAAAAACGTGTTTTTCATGGAAATTTCACTTTTTCCGTAGATATGAAAATATAAAGAATATTAGTCATAACCAGACCATATCAGAACGGGACATTAATGCCATTTGGTCCGGACTAAGACAAGAAAGAAAGATAACTAGATACCACAAAGACATGCTCGTGTTGAAATTATTGTAGTAATTTCTCTCTAATTATATTAAGTTATAAAAATACAAGTTTCGAACTTCTTTTACATATCTCTGCACTTTTTTTTTAATCAAGTAATTGTTTTTTTCTCTGTTATAAGAATTTATTTTCCGAAAATTACGGCATTTCAAATTCTTCGGGAGTGAAATTTATTCAAAATTGTTACTACTGGCGCTTACAACCGAAGGTCTCTTGTCTCTTTTGTCGTGCGCTTGCTGGAGCCAGTTGAAAAATCCAAGCGTCATCAGGTTATCCAATGCCTGGTCTTTCCAACGAAAATGCGGTCTTCTACGTCTGCACTGGCTGCCTCTGGGTACCGAATCGAATAATTTTTTCGTTGGAGCTTGGTTGATCATTCTCTCGACATGACCTAGCCAGCGAAGTCGCTCTATTTAAATACGCTTGACTATGTCGATGTCGGCATATAGCTCATACTGCTCGTGGTTCCATCGTATTCGGTACTCGCCATTGACGCAGATCATAGCTGAACATAGATCTTGAGAAGGATTTTTCTCGAACGCTCCCAAAGTCCTTTCAATAGTACTGCTCAACGTCCAGGTTTGTGATGCATATAGTAGGACGTTATTGACTTATAAGATAACTATCGAGCGTCAGTTTTGTTCATGAAGTGAGAACTGTGCTTCTCAATTACCTACTGAGCCCAAAGCAACACCTGTTGGCAAGAGTTATTCTTCGTTTAATCTCAATACTAATATCTTTGGAGGAGTTAATGCTGGATCTCAGGTAAATGGGGTCCTTCACAACCTCAAAGGAGGTGTTAATGTGGTTTCCAAGGCGCTGGGAATGTTTGTTTGTTGACACAAGACACTTTGTTTTATCTTCGTTCACTGCAAGACCCATTCGACTCGACTCTTTTTCTAGCCTGGAGAATGCTGCACTGCCTTCACGCGTATTATGACCAATGATGTCAATATCAATAGCAGATGTCAGCAGCATAACACTCTTATAGAATTTTGTGCCACAACGTCTCAGGTTAGCAGCTCGGATGATCTTGGCGGAAATGGTGAGATCACCTTTCTTGTGGATAGGGCAGAACACTCTGAGGTTCTAATCATCTGGAATGCATTCTTCCGACCATAATCTGCACAGAAGCTTGTGAATGTATTTAAAAAGAGCTTCGCCTCTGTTTTTTAACAGCTCAGCTATTAAGCCATCGGCTCCTACGGATTTGTTGTTTGTAAGTCCAGCTACAGCTGTTAAGACTTCGTTAAAGTCGGGCGGCGGACCTCCAACGCTGTCTTCCATAATAGGAGTTTCCGGGATATAATCTCTATTGGTGGGATTAGCATAACATCAGTGTACCCTGCATACCTGTCACTAGATTACCATATTCATCCTTGCAGGAAGAGGCTCCGGTCTTAAAACTATCGGCCAGGAGTCTCATTCCTGTCTCCATGCATGTGAATTTTCTCGCACTCACGCATTAATGCCTCTCATTTTTTTCACCTGAAAAGTCGTCACTTTCCCTCCTTTTCTCTCGGTATCGCTCTTTAGCAGCACGCGTTACAACCGACTGCAGGGTAGCTTTGTAGGTGGTGACCTTCTCTGCAGCGGCGTCGCGCCACTCCTGGTCGATGCTTTCGGTGGGACAGCAAGACATTCGTCATGTCGTTGACTCTGGTTCTGATTTGTTGAACAATTATATCAATATCTCAAATTGTGTTGGCTGTTGCATCCACTGGCCGTACGGCCACATGGGTGGGAGGCGGTCGAACTGCATATTCCGCTTTGAAACACAATGACCAAGAATTCAGCGCACAATGAAAATAATGCAAAATCAACATTTGGGATGAATGCAAGATGGCGCATAAACGAGCTTTGGTGGCAGTTGCTCGAACAATGAAGGGCTTACGAGGTGATTTTAGACGATTCGGTGGGGCTATGATATTGCTCTCTGGAGAATTTTGTTAAACGCTTCCCTTCATCCCGAAATCTTCTGCTGCCGATGAACTTAATGCACGTCTGAAATCGTCGGCTTTGTAGCGGCATGTCAAGAAGTTGAAATTGACCACGAACGTGAGATTTGCAAGATGGCTTTAAAGATGACAATCAATAAAGCGCAAGGCCAATCGTTGGAAGTCTGTGGGACTTATCTCGAATTTCCCCGTTTGCGCTCAGCTTTACGTTGCTTATTCGCATGTTGGGAACCCGTCTTCATTGCTTGTTTTAGCGCCGAAAAAGAAATCGAAGAACATTGTTTATCATATCGCTCTCTACTGATTTCAATGCCATTCAAATAAATCATAATGAAATTTTAATTATCTGTATTTTATAACTTCCTTGAAGTTTATCTAAAAGCATTAAATGAGGCAAAATGAAGTTCTCCTGATCCGCTAGCCTGAATTTATTATTCAAATTTAATTTTTATGATTTGACCAAACAAATCTTCATTGCCCGTGCCCAATTTTTTTTTTCACTAAGATCCTGGTCATGATAAGAAACTATTCGATTTTGTAAACTTAATTTTAAAATTACTACTTTCGGTGCTCAAATCGGTAATGAATTTCCATTATGTCTCATTAAAACGATGACTGGAAAAGTATCCACAAGGAAGAAGATTTTGGAAATTCTATCTCATACCCATTATACGGGTCTGGACGACAAAAAATAAAGGCCTTTTTACGTGAAGTTTTTCAAATATCCTTTTAAATTAATAAAATATTCGTTTGTTGTATATAAAAGTGCTATGCTTGATCATTCTATGAAAATTTAAGAGAAAAATGTTAAACAATTGGAAAGTTTTTGTCTGAAAATATATTTTCATATATTTATGTGAAAATACTTTTTGAAATATTATGAAAAATTTTATGCGTGAAAAGCAAAGACGGTGGAAAGAAACTAACTTTCTGAAGTTATTCAGAAAATTTTATTCATATGGGCATTTATTTCCATTGTCGGGAACGCGACATTTGTACGTCTTTGAGAAGCAAATAAATGAAAAAAACTCAAAACAAATTTTCTTTTTCTTCAAGTTTTCGATAGCATTTTATTAGCACTTTATTTAGAAAAAAAATTAAGGTTCTCTCGATTTTATGTTTCCAAAATATTAGCAATAAACATGGTATCGCGAAAGCGACAAAAAATGGAACTCGTTTTCGACTGCATCTTGAAAAATGCAGATATCTGCGAAACGCAACATTATATTTTAAAGCAGTGAATTGTAAACTAAAACAGATGAATGTGACTTTCAAGAAATAGTTGTCATTTTGACATATTTCCATGCGTTTTTTTTTTTATTGAATTTAAGCGAACGCTAGCACGCGACATATTTCTCCATCACGTTTGTAATAAGAATTAAAAACAAAAAAACAAATTGGCCATTTCAGCCCTTGAGAGGACTTTGACCGAGCTTCTTATGATCAATTGTGTTCTGTGTGTTATTAAATGTTTGCACACAATTAACCGAGAACTGGACCTACATGTTTTATGTCGACTCCGAACGGCTAAAGTTCATGTTCTCAAGAAGCTTTACATGGCATTATTTACTCTCTGAGGTTTGCCATTGTCTGCAGAGAGGTGGTGACCAATCAGAAAAATTTTATTTATTGAAAAAAACTTTTCGCCGCGACTGGGTA